>OX420932.1:27385669-27918169 GCA_949091785.1 Polymixis lichenea | reverse complement strand
TAACCTAACCTAACCTAACCTAACCTAACCTAACCTAACCTAACCTAACCTAACCTAACCTAACCTAACCTAACCTAACCTAACCTAACCTAACCTAACCTAACCTAACCTAACCTAACCTAACCTAACCTAACCTAACCTAACCTAACCTAACCTAACCTAACCTAACCTAACCTAACCTAACCTAACCTAACCTAACCTAACCTAACCTAACCTAACCTAACCTAACCTAACCTAACCTAACCTAACCTAACCTAACCTAACCTAACCTAACCTAACCTAACCTAACCTAACCTAACCTAACCTAACCTAACCTAACCTAACCTAACCTAACCTAACCTAACCTAACCTAACCTAACCTAACCTAACCTAACCTAACCTAACCTAACCTAACCTAACCTAACCTAACCTAACCTAACCTAACCTAACCTAACCTAACCTAACCTAACCTAACCTAACCTAACCTAACCTAACCTAACCTAACCTAACCTAACCTAACCTAACCTAACCTAACCTAACCTAACCTAACCTAACCTAACCTAACCTAACCTAACCTAACCTAACCTAACCTAACCTAACCTAACCTAACCTAACCTAACCTAACCTAACCTAACCTAACCTAACCTAACCTAACCTAACCTAACCTAACCTAACCTAACCTAACCTAACCTAACCTAACCTAACCTAACCTAACCTAACCTAACCTAACCTAACCTAACCTAACCTAACCTAACCTAACCTAACCTAACCTAACCTAACCTAACCTAACCTAACCTAACCTAACCTAACCTAACCTAACCTAACCTAACCTAACCTAACCTAACCTAACCTAACCTAACCTAACCTAACCTAACCTAACCTAACCTAACCTAACCTAACCTAACCTAACCTAACCTAACCTAACCTAACCTAACCTAACCTAACCTAACCTAACCTAACCTAACCTAACCTAACCTAACCTAACCTAACCTAACCTAACCTAACCTAACCTAACCTAACCTAACCTAACCTAACCTAACCTAACCTAACCTAACCTAACCTAACCTAACCTAACCTAACCTAACCTAACCTAACCTAACCTAACCTAACCTAACCTAACCTAACCTAACCTAACCTAACCTAACCTAACCTAACCTAACCTAACCTAACCTAACCTAACCTAACCTAACCTAACCTAACCTAACCTAACCTAACCTAACCTAACCTAACCTAACCTAACCTAACCTAACCTAACCTAACCTAACCTAACCTAACCTAACCTAACCTAACCTAACCTAACCTAACCTAACCTAACCTAACCTAACCTAACCTAACCTAACCTAACCTAACCTAACCTAACCTAACCTAACCTAACCTAACCTAACCTAACCTAACCTAACCTAACCTAACCTAACCTAACCTAACCTAACCTAACCTAACCTAACCTAACCTAACCTAACCTAACCTAACCTAACCTAACCTAACCTAACCTAACCTAACCTAACCTAACCTAACCTAACCTAACCTAACCTAACCTAACCTAACCTAACCTAACCTAACCTAACCTAACCTAACCTAACCTAACCTAACCTAACCTAACCTAACCTAACCTAACCTAACCTAACCTAACCTAACCTAACCTAACCTAACCTAACCTAACCTAACCTAACCTAACCTAACCTAACCTAACCTAACCTAACCTAACCTAACCTAACCTAACCTAACCTAACCTAACCTAACCTAACCTAACCTAACCTAACCTAACCTAACCTAACCTAACCTAACCTAACCTAACCTAACCTAACCTAACCTAACCTAACCTAACCTAACCTAACCTAACCTAACCTAACCTAACCTAACCTAACCTAACCTAACCTAACCTAACCTAACCTAACCTAACCTAACCTAACCTAACCTAACCTAACCTAACCTAACCTAACCTAACCTAACCTAACCTAACCTAACCTAACCTAACCTAACCTAACCTAACCTAACCTAACCTAACCTAACCTAACCTAACCTAACCTAACCTAACCTAACCTAACCTAACCTAACCTAACCTAACCTAACCTAACCTAACCTAACCTAACCTAACCTAACCTAACCTAACCTAACCTAACCTAACCTAACCTAACCTAACCTAACCTAACCTAACCTAACCTAACCTAACCTAACCTAACCTAACCTAACCTAACCTAACCTAACCTAACCTAACCTAACCTAACCTAACCTAACCTAACCTAACCTAACCTAACCTAACCTAACCTAACCTAACCTAACCTAACCTAACCTAACCTAACCTAACCTAACCTAACCTAACCTAACCTAACCTAACCTAACCTAACCTAACCTAACCTAACCTAACCTAACCTAACCTAACCTAACCTAACCTAACCTAACCTAACCTAACCTAACCTAACCTAACCTAACCTAACCTAACCTAACCTAACCTAACCTAACCTAACCTAACCTAACCTAACCTAACCTAACCTAACCTAACCTAACCTAACCTAACCTAACCTAACCTAACCTAACCTAACCTAACCTAACCTAACCTAACCTAACCTAACCTAACCTAACCTAACCTAACCTAACCTAACCTAACCTAACCTAACCTAACCTAACCTAACCTAACCTAACCTAACCTAACCTAACCTAACCTAACCTAACCTAACCTAACCTAACCTAACCTAACCTAACCTAACCTAACCTAACCTAACCTAACCTAACCTAACCTAACCTAACCTAACCTAACCTAACCTAACCTAACCTAACCTAACCTAACCTAACCTAACCTAACCTAACCTAACCTAACCTAACCTAACCTAACCTAACCTAACCTAACCTAACCTAACCTAACCTAACCTAACCTAACCTAACCTAACCTAACCTAACCTAACCTAACCTAACCTAACCTAACCTAACCTAACCTAACCTAACCTAACCTAACCTAACCTAACCTAACCTAACCTAACCTAACCTAACCTAACCTAACCTAACCTAACCTAACCTAACCTAACCTAACCTAACCTAACCTAACCTAACCTAACCTAACCTAACCTAACCTAACCTAACCTAACCTAACCTAACCTAACCTAACCTAACCTAACCTAACCTAACCTAACCTAACCTAACCTAACCTAACCTAACCTAACCTAACCTAACCTAACCTAACCTAACCTAACCTAACCTAACCTAACCTAACCTAACCTAACCTAACCTAACCTAACCTAACCTAACCTAACCTAACCTAACCTAACCTAACCTAACCTAACCTAACCTAACCTAACCTAACCTAACCTAACCTAACCTAACCTAACCTAACCTAACCTAACCTAACCTAACCTAACCTAACCTAACCTAACCTAACCTAACCTAACCTAACCTAACCTAACCTAACCTAACCTAACCTAACCTAACCTAACCTAACCTAACCTAACCTAACCTAACCTAACCTAACCTAACCTAACCTAACCTAACCTAACCTAACCTAACCTAACCTAACCTAACCTAACCTAACCTAACCTAACCTAACCTAACCTAACCTAACCTAACCTAACCTAACCTAACCTAACCTAACCTAACCTAACCTAACCTAACCTAACCTAACCTAACCTAACCTAACCTAACCTAACCTAACCTAACCTAACCTAACCTAACCTAACCTAACCTAACCTAACCTAACCTAACCTAACCTAACCTAACCTAACCTAACCTAACCTAACCTAACCTAACCTAACCTAACCTAACCTAACCTAACCTAACCTAACCTAACCTAACCTAACCTAACCTAACCTAACCTAACCTAACCTAACCTAACCTAACCTAACCTAACCTAACCTAACCTAACCTAACCTAACCTAACCTAACCTAACCTAACCTAACCTAACCTAACCTAACCTAACCTAACCTAACCTAACCTAACCTAACCTAACCTAACCTAACCTAACCTAACCTAACCTAACCTAACCTAACCTAACCTAACCTAACCTAACCTAACCTAACCTAACCTAACCTAACCTAACCTAACCTAACCTAACCTAACCTAACCTAACCTAACCTAACCTAACCTAACCTAACCTAACCTAACCTAACCTAACCTAACCTAACCTAACCTAACCTAACCTAACCTAACCTAACCTAACCTAACCTAACCTAACCTAACCTAACCTAACCTAACCTAACCTAACCTAACCTAACCTAACCTAACCTAACCTAACCTAACCTAACCTAACCTAACCTAACCTAACCTAACCTTTTTTTTTTTTTTTTTTTTTTTTTTTTTTTTTTTTTTTGATCACGGGGGGAAATCCTCATGGATGTCCTCCGCCCCGGGGAGGGCGGAGGGGTCTGTCAGACTCTTACTGACTAAAACCACCCCGGTGTTCCGTCTCTCACTTGCACCGGGGATCACGGGAACTAGTGTGACTTCCGCGATCCCCGGCTAGTGCCGGCCCGCCTCTGCGGGCCACCTCGCGACAGGGGGGGGGAGTGAGGTGTAAAACTCCCCCCTTACGTCATAGAGAGGCGCGCGTGGAACACTACGCGCCGCCATCTCGGGTCCTAACAAGTAGGGGGCAACGAATTTCCCCAGATTCGTTGCCCCTGGACCCATTTAGGGGGGCTGGAAGAGGGCGTTGTCCGCCCTCCGCCGACGCCCGGTGCGTCTGCTGCGGATCGGGTTAGCGGAAGCAATCTCCCGCTCCCTCTCCGCAGCCTCCTTCTGCGACATGACTGTTTCGCAGAAGGATACCACCGCGTCCCAGGACTCCTCGCTGCCGACCATCGAGTCGACAACGGCCGGCAGCGACAGGTCACTGCCGACTCCTGAGATGAGGGCACGGCGTGGCTCCTCCCAAGCGGCACACTCTGCCAGCGTGTGCCACGCCGTGTCCTCCCGACAGTCGACGCAGTGGTGACACTGAGCGTCCGGCTCCCTGTTTATGCGACACAGGTACTTCCCGAAGCAACCATGCCCCGACAGCACCTGTGTCACCCGAAACGACAGGGAGCCGTGCCTCCTCCCGAGCCAGCGCTCGAGTACTGGCCGGACCGCCCCGATGGTAGCAGGGCCGGCGGTAGGGCGTGAAAGCCTGTCCCGCCATTCCGCCACCAGGGCTGCGCGAAGCTGTGACCGACGCAACTCCAAATGTCGCTGCGTCAGCCACTCGCCCCGCGCCCTCGAGTCCTCGCGCCACCGGTACAGTGACGCGAGTACCTTCGCCTCGAGGTCCCAGGGCGGGGATCCAGCCAGTACACAAGCCGCCTCGTAGGAGATCGTGCGATACCCCCTTATGACTCTGACGGCCATCGCTCGCTGTGGCCTTCGCAGGACAGCGATGCTGCCGGCCGTCAGGTCAGCCGCCCAGATCGGGGCCCCATACAGGGCCATCGATCGCACGATCCCCACGTAGAGCCGCCTACAGGCGGCGCTCGGGCCCCCCAGATTGGGAAGCAACGTTGACAGCGCCCCAGCCGCGCCCATCAACTTGGGCACCAGCCGCTGGAAGTGGGGGCCGAAATCCCACCGGCTGTCGAGCACCAATCCAAGATACTTCATGGTTGACTCGACAGCAATTCGGGACCCCCCGACCACGATGTGTGATCCCAGCGGTGGCGCCCGCCGGGGGCCATGAAAGACCATGGCCTCCGACTTGTTGAGGGCCACCTCCAGGCCTAAGCGCCGTATGCGGGTCACCACCTGTGACACCGCAGCCGTCGCCAGCAACGCTGCCTCCCTGTACGAGCTCCCCCGGGCCGTGACCAACGTGTCATCCGCATAACACGTCAAGTCCACGCCCGGCTGGAGCTCGCCCCTCAGCACCCAGTCGTACCCGATGTTCCACAGGAGCGGTCCCACGACCGAACCCTGTGGAACACCGCACGACATGCGGCGCTGGTTTCCGCCATCACGTCCCGTGTAGGTGACACACCTTTCCGCCAAATAAGCCCCAACGATGCGGCGGAGGTAGGAAGGCACCCGATGATACTGCAGTGCCTCCCGAATGCAGCTCCAGGGCAGGGTGTTGAAGGCGTTGGAGATGTCCAAGGACACCGCCAACATCACCCCGCCCCGGGACACTGCTTCCTCCGCCAGGACTCTCACCCGCGATATCGCGTGGATGGTGGAGCGCCCGTGCCGAAAGCCGAACTGGCTCTCGGCTAGGTCAGGCCCCTCCCTGCTTAAGTGGCCGACGAGGCGGGCAGCGATTATCCGCTCAAACATCTTGCCCACCTCGTCGAGCAGCACTATGGGCCTGTATGCGGACGGCGAGTCCGCCGGGAGCCCCACCTTCTTGAGCAGGACCAGACGACCAGATTTCCACAAAGTGGGAAACTGGCCCTGCTCAAGGCACGCGGTGTAGAGTCCTCTCAGTTGGGGCTCTAGCTCCTTCAGAGCGAGGGCTAGCACTATGCCGTGTATACCATCGGGCCCCGGAGCCACGTTCTTGGCCCGGAGCCGCATCACGGCTGCCCTCATCTCTGGCTGTGTCACCTCCGGAACGCTGATGGCGCTCTCTTCGGTAGGCTCTGCGGCTGCGGGCAATGCCATCGGCGGCGGGATGTGCTCCGCTCTTGCCGGGAAGAGGGCTGCGACGACCTCCTCCAGCAGCTCAGGTTGGAGACTCTCCGTGAGTGGAGGCGCCGCGGCTCGAAGTTTCCCTCGAACCGCACGATACGGGCGCCCCCACGGATCTCCGTCGAGAGTCTCCAACATCTCCTCCCTGGCTCGCGTCCTCGCTTCGCCGATGGCCAGCCACAGAGCCTCCTTAGCCGCGCGGTACACCTCATACCGCGCGGCTTCTTCGTCAGGGACCCGACGACGTCTCCTCCGGTATCGGGTGTACTGGCGTCTGACCGCCACGCACTCGACGCGTAGTCGCGCGATCTCGGCAGACCACCAGTACACCTGGCGCCTTCCTGAATGCGTGTGGACGCGGGGCATGGACGCGTCGCTGATTTGCGTCATCGCCCCGCGGAACCACAGCGCCTCCTCTTCGACGTCGTCGGGTCCGATCGTCGCCGACTCCCGGGTCCAGGCCTGGACAACAGCGGCCTCCTCGAGAACCTCCCTGTCAATGCGCTTACGCGCCCAGCGCGGGCCGTCCGTTCGCGGGGCCGATGGACTGCGGCCACCAGTGGTCTGGGTGGAGACGTCGAAGCGGATGTATCTGTGATCCGACAACGTCTCCACCTCCACGGCGACACGCCAGTCGCGGACACGGCTCGCGACAGCAGGGCTAGCAAACGATACGTCTACGATCGAACCGCCCCGCTGCCGCACGCACGTGTGCACCGAGCCCCGGTTTAGGACGACCAGGCCAGTCGTGACCGCCCACTCTTCTAGCGCCTCACCCCGAGCATCGGTCACCGGGGATCCCCACGCCGAAGACTTAGCGTTAAGATCCCCTAGTAACAGCACGGGGCGAGGGTGGATTCGGCCTACGACGGCCCCCAACTCGACAAGGAAGCTCTCGAAGTCGGCGAGGCTCTTGTTGGGCGAGAAATACGCCCCAACAGTGCCAATTCCGTCCGCGAGGGCGGCCACCCAGCCGTGTCCTCGGGACGGGTTGACGAGAGCCCCGCCAATTATGGCCACCGAGCCGTCTAGGTCACCCACCCAGTTATCCCTGGGGGGGACAAAATACGGCTCGGCGACCACAGCCACGTCAATCGACCACTCTGCCATGCTCTGGATCAATAGATCCTGAGCTCTGGCAGCGTGGTTGATGTTGCCCTGGAGGAAATGGTAAGGCGCCATTATGCGCAGTCCATTTCCTCCGTCACACCATCCGTAGGCCGGGAGTCGGCCTTAGAGCACCTAGGCTGCGGGGGGGATAAAGAGCCCCCGGCAGCTTTGGCACCCCGTCCCTTCCTCTGGGCGGGTGCGCCACAGGCTCGTCCACCTGCCCTGTGCCCCGCGGGCCTCCCTGCAGCTGTACAGAGGCTGCAGTTTGGCGCTGCGGAGCATTGGGCGGACTTGTGGCCGGGTTGACCGCAGCGAAAACATTGCTCGCTGCGATCTATTGCGGCGGTGCACCTCGCCCGGACATGCCCAATGTCCAGGCACCGGTAGCACCGCAGCGCCCTGGGTTGCAGCAGCTTGACCCTTGCCGCAACCCACCCGACCAAGAGTCGTCCACCGTCGGCGACTTTATTGCCCGCCGCCACCGGGCACCGCACCCAAGCGGCTCCGAGCCCGGAAGCGTCGGTGCGGATCTCGCCCACCCGCACATCATCAGGCGGACATTCTCCGGCTTTGGCGATGGCTGCCACAACCTCAGCTGGGGTTGTCGAGTCGTCCAGGCCGGCGACGCGCAGCTCAGCGGTCTTCATAGGCCTGGACACTCGAACGTCCTCTGGGTTGAGGACCTCCCTCAGCTTGGCGGCCAGGATGTCCGCCTTCTCTCCACTAGAGGCACCCGGCACCTCCAGCAGCCGCGCCCCCGTAATCGCCGTCCGAAATCCCAGGCCGGACGGTATGCCAAGGTCGGGGAACGCGACTTTGGCTTTAGCCTCCATCAGGACCGCCTTATATGAGACGCCCCTTTCGACGGCTCCGGGCTGCAATGTTATCACTACAGCCGCAGAGCGTGGGGCTCTCGCTCTAGGCGGTCTCTGAGTCCTCCTCGTAGAAGGTGCCGGTGCCGCAGCGGGTGGAGGTGGCGCTGCCTTCTTCTTCTTACGGCCCCTCTTAACGACCGTCGTCCAGGCCTCCGTGGAGGGCCCAGAAGCGGTCGCCAAGGGACCGGCCGACTGGGAAGCTGGCGCAGGCGTGGATGCCGGGGGAGCAGCCTTCCGTGAAGTGGCCGCAGGCTTGGCATTCTTGGGCTTGCTGGCCCCCTTCCCAGACCCGCTCGGTTCAGTAGCCACGGCTGTCGGCCCCGATTTAACGGGTTCAGCCAGCTTCCGCTTGTCTGCAGCAAGTGGTGGCCGCAGAGTTTCAGCCGGGAGCAGCCTCGCCTCGATAGCCTCCAGCCGAGCTCCCACCATTTGCCCGCACTGCATCATACAGATGCGAGCGATCTTTTCGACCTCCGCATCCGCAAGTGCAGGGGCCGATGATGGGGTCGACGATGGAGGCGATGGCGGTACCGGCGATCCGGTAGCTGCGGGACCTGCCTTTTGGGTGGCAAACTGCCGCTTAAGGTCCTCCAGCTCGGATTGGAGACGGCGGTTCTCCTCCCACAGCTTCGCCGTCTCCTCCGTGCTCGACCGAGTCTGGAGGACCTCAACTGCCTCCCTAATCCCGTCTGCTGCCTCCTTTAGTGCGCGCGTGAACGTGCCCTTCAGGTTGCCCGATTTAGTAGCAACCTGAAGGACGACGCCCACGCCGTCCAGTACTTGGCGACTAAGTGCCACCGCCGATGGGCTCCCCCCGGCAGCCATCCGAGCTGAGCGCCGCTCCCGCAGCTGACGGGCCAACTCTTCGACGTCATCAGCCGCTCTGGCTTTGCGCTGTGCCCGCTTGGCAGCATTTGCCTCCGCCTTATTCGAAGACAGCATCAGTCCCTCGCCGACGTCTGAGAACGTGGGCGCGGAGTCGCTGCCCACGCTCTCGACGCTTTCCGCGTGCCCCACCGGAGCAGGCGTGTCGGGCCGGGATAACGGCACGGAACGATCCCGCTCCGGCAAACGAGCGGAAGATCTGTTCGCCACTGCACGACCTCGCCTGCTCCTGCCCGTTGGCACCTTAGCGGCCGGCAGGTTCTCCTCGCTATGAGAGCGTGGCGACCGCTTCCTCCTCCCTTTGGAGGGACAAATCCCATCTGGAGCCCGCGAGCGCTCCGAGCCTACGCTCACAACGCTAGCGACGCTCATATTCTCGGATGCGGTGTCGGAATCCGACACCGCACCCACACCCATTCGTTCGATCACAACGATCGGTACCTTCTCTTCATTAAATTTTTGTTTTGAGTCCATATATAAGTCCCACGAGTGTGGGGGATATAAAACGTCCACCTAGGGTAACCCCCTGTCCCTAGGTAAGTGTACATTTGTAACCCAACCAGGGGGTCCACTAATCCCTGGCTGGGGGTGCGCTTGGGACTGATGCGCCACCTACAACTAAGAAGCTGCAGATGACACTACTCCTCAGCCATTCATACCCTCGCCGCACACCAAAACTTGGTATTAGAGGAATTTTTTATAGAGGTTATCTTCCTCGCGATCCGGGCGGTCAAGCCAAGATCCTCGTCCCGTTCCGAGTCATAAAACATGACCATGATCTCGTTACGGATTACGATTTCGACGGTTGCAGTCGGGAGAATCAGATCCCCCGCTGCTAGCCCGTTGGCAGGGTGAGTGCACAACGAGCGCCGCCCATGTTTCTCCACCATGTTCGCTGTTTGAAACAGACGGACATGTTGAGAAACGTCCTACGCCCACTCAACCCACCCTCTGTAAGCAGAGGGGTGAGTGAGCGACCGTCGGGCAGTCTAAAAGGACCGACCCAGGAGCATAACGCTCCCCTCCCTACGCAGAAATTCGCCACAGTCAATACCCTCTCCTACATGGAGAGAATATTGGCCGTACCCAGGATGCACCGGCCCAATGACTGCCCTTTCCCCCGAACGTATTCGAAAGGAACGAGCAGCAATCAGGCACACGAGGAGGTTTTCTGCACGCACCCCAACCTAACCTTTTTTTTTTTTTTTTTTTTTCTCGCTGGGAAAATGCATTACGCATGCCCGCTCGCGGGGGACGAGACGGGGTATGTGGGACTCCTGCCAGAATGGCAGTCTACCCACTAAAAACCCAGCGGTGTTCCCGCATCGCCGTGATGGGAGGGCCATGGGAAACCGGCTCAGCCTTTACTTCCACGACCCTCCCGGCGCATGCCCGCCTTGCTGGCGGGCCCCGCATGCCCCCCAGGCTGGGGGGCTACGGGAATGGCCGGAACACCTGGCCATTCCCGTCCGACACTGGTGGAGGCCTGTGCAAGACAGGCTAGGGTGCCCCCGCAACCGTTGCCTGCTGGCCTCCACCTGGGAGGAGTCGAAGATGACTGTCATACTGACGTCTTCTTCGGCCCCTCCTCCGCCTTCGGAGCAGCGCCGCTTGAGGATCGTCCTCTCGCGCGCGCTCCGCCGCCTCCTTCTGGGACATGACGTGTTCGCAGAAGGAGGCGACTGCCGCCCAGGACCTCTCATCTCCCAGCATGGTGTTGACTAAACCGGGGAGTGAGAGGTCCGGTCCGATCACCGCAATGAGACTGCGGCGCGCTGCTTAAGTGGCCGACGAGGCGGGCAGCGATTATCCGCTCAAACATCTTGCCCACCTCGTCGAGCAGCACTATGGGCCTGTATGCGGACGGCGAGTCCGCCGGGCGCCCCACCTTCTTGAGCAGGACCAGACGACCAGATTTCCACAAAGTGGGAAACTGGCCCTGCTCAAGGCACGTGGTGTAGAGTCCTCTCAGTTGGGGCTCTAGCTCCTTCAGAGCGAGGGCTAGCACTATGCCGTGTATACCATCGGGCCCCGGAGCCACGTTCTTGGCCCGGAGCCGCATCACGGCCGCCCTCATCTCTGGCTGTGTCACCTCCGGAACGCTGATGGCGCTCTCTTCGGTAGGCTCTGCGGCTGCGGGCAATGCCATCGGCGGCGGAATGTGCTCCGCTCTTGCCGGGAAGAGGGCTGCGACGACCTCCTCCAGCAGCTCAGGTTGGAGACTCTCCGTGAGTGGAGGCGCCGCGGCTCGAAGTTTCCCTCGAACCGCACGATACGGGCGCCCCCACGGATCTCCGTCGAGAGTCTCCAACATCTCCTCCCTGGCTCGCGTCCTCGCTTCGCCGATGGCCAGCCACAGAGCCTCCTTAGCCGCGCGGTACACCTCATACCGCGCGGCTTCTTCGTCAGGGACCCGACGACGTCTCCTCCGGTATCGGGTGTACTGGCGTCTGACCGCCACGCACTCGACGCGTAGTCGCGCGATCAACCTAACCTAACCTAACCTAACCCAGTACCCCCCCAGCTCTCGTGGCGGTCGGATCGTTTTTAGAGCCACTCCGCGCATAAAAATTCATTTAAATGGTATTTTTTAACGCTACACAGTCGTGCGATATACCAAAAGAACCGTCTCAGTGCCGTGCAAGTGCTTGTGAAAACTCCGTGAGCCGGAAAACTCCTGAGACCAAGTTATAAGTGAAAACGTGAAAAATTGTGGACTTGGGAAATTTTCGGAGGCCTATAACTCCGAAGAACGATCGGTAACCCATAATTTTTATTGCACCATATTGTGAGGCACCAGAAGACGCATCCAACGACATCACGCCAGGAAAATTCGGACAACGCATTCCCAAGAAAACTGCTGAAAACTACGAACATAACCTCAAAATTGGAGCACGTGTTTTCTGAACGAGCGGTCGCTGGTTGCTGATTTTTTGGGAGAGAGCAGGAGGTACATTGACGAGAACAACGACACGTCGATTGGATTTTTATAAACATCAGGTACCAAGAAATTACTATTAAAAGTTTAAGACTTTGGACCCCTGTCCTGAGGAATTTTCAGGCAGGACCCCCTACTTTTCCGGTGAAAACCGCTGCGCGCTCATCCGAAGAACAGATGCAGATTAAGTTTATATTTTTTGTAATCCTATTTTATTCAGTAATATCATTTTTGTAAATTTTTCAGTTTTTTCTAAAAATTTGTTTATTAAATTATCAAAGTTTGAATTTTTATAACGCTATCTTATAGAACTATAATTATCACGTATTTCAGTATTTTTTACAAAATTTTATGTACAAGGGTTGCAAAGTTATTGTATTTTTTGTCAATTTTTCAATTTAAATCAAAACAATTTGTTTTAAAAATATTTTGACTGCAGAATTGGGTTCGGAACCCATTTTCCGTTTAGTTTAAGCCCAAACTTGATCCCCATAGCCCCAAAAACAGAGAAAATAGACTTTATCAGCCATATTGGTTTTTATGGTTGAGACTTTAAATCACGATTATCTCCGGAGCTATTGGGCGCAGATCTTCCGGATTTCTTTAGTTGCCAGGGGAATACATACGGTAACACTTTTTTGTAAATTTCAGGCGTTTTTCAGGCCTGAAGGTTTTTGGTCCTGAAACTTATTTACCCAAATAGCGGAGGTCAGGTCGAGTACCGCATCCAAAACCGCGTCTCTCTGCGACAAACGTGGACGGAGCTACAGCCACCTAAAGTTGACTTTTGACATTAGGGCGGCCATCTTGGAAAACTTCAACCCAACGTAGCTCCGGACTCGGTGGTCGTAGAGAGTTGCCGTTTCAACAGTGTGGTTTGTGGGGACAAAGCCTTTCGTGCGGGATTAATTTCAGGCGATTTCGGGCCGAAAATTTTCAGGATCCTGAAATTCGCCTTATATGAAGGAGCGAGTCAGGGCAAACCTGAAGAGCCCAAACTCGAGCGCTCTGCGACCAGCCAAACCAGAGATATCACCTGTCAAAGTTTAACTTTGACAGTTGTGCCGCCATATTGGCAAATATTCGAACACCCATATCTCCGCAACGCGTGGTACGACCACGCGTTGCGGACGGAGCGACGTGATTGGTTTCAGGGTGACAAGCTTTCAGTTTTCTCACACCTTGACAGCTTTTCAGGCGTTTTCAGGACGAAAACTTTTTTATGCCTGAAAAGTATTTCAGTGTGTAGATCTCGTCGAGCACAGCCAAACGAGCCCAAGCACGGTGTGATTCGGTCAGGCGACTGCGAAGCAGTTGCGTTGTAACCACATTCTGGCCGCCATCTTGGACGGCAACCAGAATATTTGGACTGTGTTTACTCCGGAACCCTTAAAGCTAGCTACCCCGTGTTTGGTATTGTTGAATTGGGCTCGGCAGGCTCTATCGACTGACACTATCCGATAGACTCTACATGGAGCCATTTTTTCAGACAAGCAAAAAATTTGGTTTTTACAGCCAAAAATTGTGCTCCGACAAATAAAGAGCAATTTGTAAGTATCCAGGATACCGGAAGCCTATGTAGAGTCCTCATAGAGACTAATAGCAACTCAGACAATATTAGTGGCTTAAGATTTCGTTGCTATTTATGTATGTATAAGTTGTGTGTTACTTCTTGCTCTGTCTTGTTTCTACTCTATCGTCCCTATTGACGTTCTGTATATTTTAATTCTATCGTCCCTATTGACGTTCTTCATATTTAACTCCATCGTCCCTATTGACGATTTCTTATCTCTTTGACGCATACCTCGCAACATGTTCGGTTTTAGGACGCCGCTTAAGGCAACCGACGACGGCGGAAAATCACCGACTAAAACGGGGGCAGGCTCCCCTCAGAATGTTAGGCGCAGTATAGGGGAATGGGAAGCCGCTAGTAGCAGTTCCACCCTTCCCACAACCGAAACGACAGCGCAGGTCGGTCCTGCGCGAACTAAGACAAAGCTCGCTTTTACGCAGGAGAGCAAAACAGCAAGGAAATCGCTCGACTCACCGCCAAAAGCCAAGTATGCAGACCGAACAGCGGAGGCTAAAGCCTGCTTATCCAAAGCTAAACTACACCTTAGCAGCTCCCGGAACACAAAAACGGAGATAAAGACCGCCATTACCGAAGCTACTGATCGACTCTATCAATTAGTCAAAGAAGTCGAATCAGAGCTGAAAGGTCTTAAGCAGAAAATGACCAGGGAAGGGCCCCTACGTGCAGAGACAACATTGGCGGCCGAAACGCCAACTTCTCTCATTCCTCCTCAAAACATAGAGGCAAGTAAGATTATGCAATCAATAGACCAGCACACAAAGCTCCTAGCCGAAAGCAACAAAAAAATTGAGGAGCTGAAGGAAACTATAGACAAGCAGAGGGACTTCCTGGAAAAGAGCAATACTTACGCGAGTGTGGCTGCAACTAGGGGAGTAGAGTCGCTGCCAAAGCGTAGTACTTTGCACTCGGTTGTGGTCACGTCCAAGGACGAGACAGAGACTGGTGACGAGGTCTTGGATAGGGTAAGAAAAGCGGTCAACGCTAAAGAAGGGTGGATAAAGGTCGAGAAAGTTAGGAAAGCCAAGGATCGCAAAGTAATCATAGGACTGAAAACTGAGCAAGAAAGGACTAAGATAAAGGACAGACTCCAAAAAGAAGGGTTTGACCTCACTGTCGAGGAGGTTAAGAATAAGGACCCACTTCTGATCCTGAAGAACGTCCTGGTAGTCAATACCGACGAAGACGTTCTAAAAGGCCTGAGGAATCAGAACCAGGGTATTTTTAATGGCCTCGACAGTGGGGAAAACAGAGTGGAGGTCAAATATAGAAAGAGGACGCGAAACCCGCATATTGGCCACGTGATCGTATGTGTCTCGCCGACCATCTGGCGACGAGCAATAGACATCGGGACCGTTCATATTGATCTTCAGCGAGTTAGGGTCGAAGACCAGACCCCGCTGGTCCAATGTACTCGCTGTTTGGGCTTCGGACACGGCAAGCGGTTCTGCAAAGAGCCCGCGGACCTGTGCAGCCACTGCGGTGGCCCACATATGAGAGCAGAGTGTCCGGACTGGCTCGCAAGCTCGCCACCCGCCTGCAGAAACTGCACGAAGGCGAAAATAGAGTACGGCACGCCGCATAATGCGTTCAGCCGTGACTGCCCTGTACGCAGAAAATGGGATGACGTGGCCAGATCGACTGTCGCGTATTGTTAAGGGCACCCCAACTGAAAATACTCACTATGGAGTACTACAGGCCAACCTCCAACGCAAGAAGCTCGCCACCAATGAGCTGTTAATAGAGGCTACGAAGCGCGGAATAGCGGTGGCGCTTCTTCAGGAACCGTACGTGGCAGGAGCGAAAGTAATGAGGAGTCACAGGGGCGTTAGGATCTTCCAGAACACTGGCATAGGAGAAGGGACTGTCAAAGCAGCAATAGCTGTCTTTAACAGTGACTTTACAGTCAAACAGTACCCAAAACTCACCACAAACAACATCTCAGTGGTGGGAATCCAGACCAGTGCCTGGGAGATCACGCTTGTCTCCTTTTACTTTGAGCCAGACCAGCCCATCGAGCCCTATTTAGAACACCTAAAACAAATAAGGCTCGAAGTCGGTTCCAAAAAACTGATCTTTGGAGGTGATGCCAACGCAAAGAGCATTTGGTGGGGTAGTCCCACGAACGATCACAGGGGCGATGATATGGCAGGAACTCTCGGCGAGCTAAACCTTAACATCCTGAACCGCGGGGAAATTCCGACTTTCAACACCATCCGAGGAGGGAAACGCTATAGCAGCCATGTCGACGTGACCGCTTGCTCCAACGATATCTTGGACTTGATTGACGACTGGAGGGTAGACGAAGGTCTCACGAGCTCGGATCACAACGGCATTATGTTTAGAATTCTTTTGCAAAAATCCAAAGGCACTAAAATAGAAAGGACAACCAGGAAATTTAATACAAAAAAAGCTAATTGGGCCAAATTTCATGAGAAACTTGGCCAATTGAAAATAGACTATAAATTTACAGCAGCTGAAATAGACAACATTCATAAGACAGAGCAAATCGACGCTTTAACAATTAACTTTACAAAAGCAGTCAACAAAGCGTGCGAGCAGTCAATGCCTACCAAAAGTGTCAAAGAGGAACTTACCTTGCCGTGGTGGTCCGAGAGACTCGATGAGATCAAGAAGATCGTCGCTACTAAGAAGCGCAGGATTCGCTGTGCTGCCCCAATCCGGAAGTCGAAGGTCATAGAAGAATATCTGAAACAAAAAGAAGAATATGAATTAGAAGCGGCCAAAGCTCAGACCGAGAGTTGGAAGGAGTTCTGCGAGAAGCAGGATAGGGAGGGGGTTTGGGAGGGAATTTATAGGGTGATAGGTAGGACGCGGTGCAGGGAGGAGGACTTGCCATTAGAAAGGAACGGTGAAGTGCTGGATGCGAGGGGTTCCGTCAAATTCCTGGCGGAAACATTCTACCCAGAAGACCTCCCAGAATGTGATAATGCACATCACCGATCCATCCGAGTAAAGGCTGAAAACGTGAACTGTGGAGAACAAGATAATTCTTGTGACCCACCGTTCGCGACGGCAGAACTACAAAATTCAATGGAGTCCTTCAATCCAAAGAAGGCACCGGGCGCTGATGGCCTCACCGCCGACATTTGCTGTCACGCCGTAATTAATGACCTGGAACTGTTCCTAAGGTTCCTAAATAAATGTTTGGAATACCACCACTTCCCCACCCCCTGGAAGGAGGCAACAGTTGTCATACTGAGGAAACCCGGGAAAGAAAGCTATCTCACTCCCAAATCGTATAGGCCGATTGGGCTACTGCCCATACTGGGAAAAATTTACGAGAAGATGTTAGTGGCCCGCCTGAAGTATTACCTCCTTCCAAGGATGAGCACTCGCCAGTATGGATTCATGCCACAAAGGAGCACTGAAGACTCCCTCTATGCTCTCATGCAGCATATTAACAAAAAACTAGCACAAAAAAGGATTGTCACGCTCGTATCCTTAGACATAGAGGGAGCCTTTGACAGCGCCTGGTGGCCAGCGATAAGAGTCCGTCTGGCCGAGGAAAACTGCCCACTGAACCTCAGGCGGGTCATTGACAGCTACCTCAGTGACCGAAAAGTCTCGATCAGGTACGGTGGGGAGGTATATAACAGGGACACAAACAAGGGATGTGTCCAAGGCTCAATTGGAGGCCCAATCCTTTGGAACCTAGTCCTGGACCCCCTCCTTAAATCAGTAGATAACACAGGGAATTACATTCAGGCTTTTGCGGATGACGTCCTCCTGGTCTTCGACGGAGACACCGCATTGGAGGTGGAGAAAAGTGCCAATGCCACTCTCAACCATGTTCTGGCGTGGGGTGTCGAATATAAATTGAAATTTGCACCACACAAAACAACCGCGATGGTGATAACTAGGAAATTGAAATACGACACACCACGCCTCAGCATGGGAGGGATTGAAATTGGCATGTCAAATGAGATCAAGCTTCTGGGCGTTACGATTGACCACAAGCTGACCTTCAACACCCACGTCTCACTGGTCTGCAGGAGAGCAATCGCCATTTATAAACAACTATGTAGAGCTGCGAAGGTCAGTTGGGGACTGCACCCAGAGGTCATACGTCTGATGTATATCGCGTGCATAGAGCCCATAATCCTTTACGCCGCGAGCGTCTGGGCACCGGCCGCCGAAAAATTGGGCATTATCAGGCAGCTTGGAACCGTTCAGCGAGGAATTGCACAGAAAATGTGTAGAGCATACCGCACTGTGTCCCTGAACTCGGCCCTGGTGCTGACTGGGATACTCCCGCTCGACCTACGTATTCGAGAAGCAGCTGCATTATACGGAGCTAGGAGGGGTGTACCCCAGCTTATACTGAGGGGCGGGGAGGTCGAGCGGGTGGCTCCAGCGCTGGAAGCCCCACACCCCGCGGAGCAAATGAACCTAGAGTTCAAAAGCCTGGTGGACGAAGAACAATATCGGAACCACAGCAATTTTGCTGTGAGGATCTTTACCGACGGCAGCAAGATTGAGGGCAGAGTCGGAGCGGCGCTGTCCTTGTGGACCGGCGCCGCCGAGACGAAGACTCTCAAGCTTGCCATGCCGTCCTACTGCACCGTCTACCAGGCTGAACTCCTGGCACTGCAAAGAGCGGCAGGGGAAGTGCTCAAGTCCCGTGAAACCACGTTCGGCGTCTTCAGCGACTCTATGGCGGCCCTTCAGTCGGTGATCAACACAAGTTCTCCCCACCCCTTGGCCGTGGACACAAGAGACACCCTACGACGCTGTAAGCTCCAGAACAAGAGTGTCTCCTTGTTCTGGATAAAGGCCCACGCAGGGTTGGAGGGGAACGAGAGAGCCGACCAGCTCGCGAAGGCGGCCGCCCTGGGGCTGAAGAAGAGGCCGGACTATGACCTCTGTCCCGTTTCATTCATCAAGCGAAGAATCCGGTCGGAGACGCTAGAGGAATGGAACGGGAGATATCGGTCGGGTGAAACGGCCTCGGGCACAAAAATTTTCTTCCCGGACGCGGTGATAGCGTACGGTGTGGTGCGGAAAATGACTCATACGAGTATAACCACACAAATTTTGACAGGGCACGGTGGGTTCTCTGCATACTTGAAACGCTTCAAGTGTAAAGAGAATCCATCGTGCCCCTGTGAGCCTGGTGTCGAAGAGTCAGTTCCGCACATTCTGTTTGAGTGCCCAATTAATGCGAAAAAGCGATATGAGACGGAGCAGCAGCTCGCTGTCGAACTAGTTGCCGGGAATGCGCCAGAGTTAATGACGGGCAAGAAGCGGGACGTATTTTTAAAATTTTGTATTGAAGTAGCAACACAAGTAATTAATAGAAACAAGACAGAATAAGAAAATATGCTGTCCTAATATAATGTATATATTAAAGACTAGCATAGTATACTAAGATGTTAAATAGACTAAGATAAAATAGGAAGTATAAGCAATGCAAAAATAACAATAAGCTTGCAATTAAAAGTATAAGTTGAGAGTAATTTTTAATAATAGCTCGCCCGTCACTGTAAGTTAATATAAGTATAAGTAAAGGAATGAAAATGTATATTATGTAGACAGTATCACTCCCCGTCTCTGTAAGACAAAATTATTATATAGTAAGAAATGGAAATTATACAGTTATGTAGCTGTAAGACAAAGTAACATGTAAAATAGACAAGTTTAGAGCTTAATTATAGAAAATATTCATTATTTTAATAGTGATTAAGATGTAACTTGATATAATAGACATAGATTAAGATAAAATAAGTTATAGAATAAGTTCAACTAGATAGCCACATTAAAAAACCGTGTCACTGTTATTTTTGTGTTGAACCCAAATCTGAAATAAAGTAAAGAATAGAGAATAGATAGATACAGAATATGATAGATGGGAATCCCACCCATAAAAGACAAGAATGAGGATGAATGAAAGAAAGAAAAAGTATGTAGGATAAAAGTACGAGAGGCAAAAATGCGAGAACTGGTATGAAAGGTTAAGCAGACAGGCATAGGCTCCGATTATGTTGGAGGTAGAAGATTTAAAAAAAAAAAAAAAAAAAAAAAAAAAAAAAAAAAAAAAAAAAAAAACCTAACCTAACCAGGGACCAGAAGGTGGTGATCGGGTTTAGGACTAAGGAAGAGCTTACCACAGTGACTGAAAGGATCCGGAGGGCTGGCAATCTGGTGGCGGAGGAGGTTAAGAATAAGGACCCACTCGTCATCATAAAGGACGTCCTTTCCTGCCACTCAGATGCGGAGATTACGCAGGCCCTGCAGCTGCAGAACAGTCACCTAGTCGGGGACATTCCTGCAGGTGAGGTGAGGTTGGGGGTGAAGTACCGTCGTAAGACGAGGAACCCCCATATGTGCCACGTCATCCTGCAGGTGTCCCCCACGGTGTGGCAGAGACTTACGATGGCGGGTCGCGTGCACATCGACCTGCAGCGGGTGCGAGTGCAGGACCAGTCACCACTGGTGCAGTGCACCCGATGTCTGTGCTTCGGCCATGGCAGGAAGCTGTGCACGAAGCCCGCTGATCTCTGTGTCCACTGCGGCGACCCCCATCTGCGTGCCGACTGTCCGTCTAGGCTGGCGGAAGAGGCCCCTAAGTGCCACAACTGCGTGCTGGCCAAGTTGGAAAACACCGACCACAACGCCTTCGACAGTGCGTGCCCGATACGCGTTAAGTGGGACGCATTGGCACGCCTGTCGGTGGCGTATTGCTAATGTGCAGCCAGCTTTTCTCAGAATAAAAAACCACAACGGTGATGACTACAAAAATAATATTCAGAAACCTATAGCTACAAACGTTATCAGAACCTCAATTTTTTATAACCCAAGAGAAGCAAATTGGAGCCAATTTCATGGCAAATTGGCCCAATTAATAGCGGACTCTACAGTAAAATCACATAAACAGGAAAAAATTAACAATAAAATGCATTTAATTCGTCTTAATAGTTTAAGGAAATTCATCAGTACAAACACCATAACCGACATTAATTACAAATCTACCGTACCGTTGTGGTCCGACGAGTTCGTTGATGCGAGGATGGCGGGTAACATCATCAAAAGCCGCATTCAACGTATAGCACCAGTCCTGAGTGCGCGGATCGCCGAGCAGCATCTGAAATTAAAAGATAAATGTTATTGCATTAATGGAAAGCAGGACAAACTCAAAGTTTATATTGAATATAAAACAGCAGCTATGAGTTTGTTAAGCAAACACCGAAAACTAAGTAAAACATTATTAGATAAAACTATAGGATTAGAAATGAAGCTAGATTATAAAAGTATGTCTATATGATATATTGTGTATATATTAGGATAGCCATAGCATACATATAGTGTTAAATAAGTAATAGGTATAATTTTGTTGAAATTAGAATAGGTAGACTTATAAGGAAAACAGAAAAATACAAAAATAATATAGACAAATAAGTTAATTAGATATTAGCCATGTAAGATGTAAGCTCGTTAAGACACCCATAACTAAGAAAGGGAAAAGTACTGTGGAAAATAAGATGAAATGAGGCGAAAAACGCCTCCAGGAAATAACCTTTTCCTAAAACAGGACTGCCTGAAAAACGTAAGAACCAAAAGAAAGGCAACAATCAGAAGAGAGTATAATAAGGTCTCTGATCATGTCAGAGGGACACTGAGCAAGGGCAGGAGTGGGTTTTAGCCGGTAAGAGTCCGGCACTGCCCAGACTGCGTCACTAGTGAGGCAGTCTGGGCGTCCATGAGGATTTCCCTCTCCTGCCAAAACAAAAAAAAAAAAAAAAAAAAAACCTAACCTAACCTTTTTGACGCCCTCCACGAAGATGTGGGCGTCAGGTGGGGGGCGCTGCCGTGGCCCGTGGAAGAACACGGCCTCGGTCTTGTGCAGCGCCACCGTTAAACCTAGGCGGCGGATCCTCCCCGCGACCAAGGATCCACCTGCCGAAGCCAGGCTGGCCGCCTCCCTGAAACTCCCCCCCCCGGGCGGTGAGGAGAGTGTCATCCGCGTAGCAGATGACACTCGTGCCTCGGAGGAGAGTTCCCCGTAAGAGCCAATCATAGCCGATGTTCCACTGGAGAGGTCCTACGACTGACCCCTGTGGAACGCCGGCTTCAACGGCGTACCGCCGGACTTGGCCAGTCCTATTTACCAGGAGGATTGCCCGATCCTCCAGGTAGCTGGCCAGCAGACTGCGCAGGTATCGAGGCACTCCGTGGAATCGGAGCGCCTCTAGGATGGTGGAGTGGGGAACGGAGTTGAAGGCATTGGCTATGTCGAATGACACAGCCAACACTCCGTCCCCCGCCTCCATCGCTTCCTTCACCTGGCCCTTAAGGCAGGCCAGCGCGTCCACTGTGGAACGCTCAGCCCGAAAACCGAACTGAGCGTCCGACAAGTCCGGCCCGACATCCCGCAGATGGCCCTTTAGGCGAGCAGCGATTATCCCCTCGAACATTTTGCCGACCTCATCGAGCAGAACGATGGGCCGGTATGCCGAGGGGGAGTCTGCTGGGCGGCCCTCCTTGCGAAGGAGGCACAACTTCCCCTCCTTCCACGGTTTCGGAAACCTCCCAGACGCAAGGCATGCGCTGAAGAGGTCCCGAAACCTCTCCGCCATTTGAGTGGCAGCGATTGCCACCACTCTTGCGGGAACACCGTCGGGGCCTGGAGCTGTCTTCTTGGCGCGGATATGGAAAATCGCCGCGCCAAGTTCTGACTCCGTGACAGGAGGGGCCTCCTCCTCTTCCTCGTCTGGCAGAGCTATCCCTTGTGGTGGGACCATCACTGGCGGGGTGAAGTTGCCCCTGCACGGGAACAGGGACTGAACCACCCCGTCCAGGAATGAGGGCTCCAGGGTCTCGGCAACCGGGGGACCAAAGGGGCGCAATTTGTTGCGCGCAGCCTTGTACGGTCTCCCGTAGGGGTCGCTGTCAAGACCCTCCAGCAGCTCGGCTCTCGCCGAGTCCCTGGCGGCGGCGATGGCCCGACTGAGGACCATTTTTGCCTCCATGTATACCTCATAGAGGTGGTCCTCGTCGGACAGATCCCGTCGACGCCGCCGCCGGCTACGCGTATAGGCCCTCTTAGCCTCCACACACGCTGCTCGAAGCCCCGCCAGCTCCACCGACCACCAGTACACGGCACGTTTGGGGTGTGGTCGGCGAGACCGAGGCATGCTAGAGTTGCATACCTCGGTCAGAGACTCCCTCAGCTGCCCCGCTACGGTGTCCACATCCAGGCCGGCGGTTGGCGGCGAAAGCCAGTCCTGGATGAAAGCCGCCTCCCCCGCTGCCTCCCTGTCCAGGCGGGTTAGAGCCCACCGCGGGAACGGTGACCGCCCCGAGAGGGGCCGTCTCTCTCCGGGACCACTGGTGGAGATGTCGAACCGCACGTAGCGGTGGTCCGACATAGTCTCCACCAGGTCCACCCGCCAGTTCAACACGCGCGCGGCTAACGCAGGGGTGGCGAAGGTGACGTCCACTATTGAGCCACCCCCACGCCGCACGCATGTCTGGACGCTTCCTCTGTTCAAGAGGGAGAGTCCGGAGGAGGCTGCCCACATCTCCACCGCCCGCCCGCGTGCGTCGGTGGCCGGGTTGCCCCAGGTCACCGACTTGGCATTCAGGTCTCCCAGTACGGAGACCTGACGCGGCGCCGCCCTGCCGACCACGGCGGCCAGGACTCCGAGATAGTTCTCGAAGTCCTGAAGAGGGCGGTTTGGGGAGAAATATATGCCCACAAGGGCTAAGTCTCCCCACGCGGCGGCCACGTATCCCGGTCCCCTCTCTAATAACGAGAGGGGAGGTGAGTCTGTGGACGACCGCGCCGCTAGTGCCACCGAGTCGTCCTCGTCACCCAGCCAGCTGCCGGGGATCGAATAGGGCTCGGCGACCACCGCTACGTTCACCAACCATTCGGCCATGACCTGCACTACCAGGTCCTGGGCCGCTCTGCAGTGGTTGGTGTTCGCCTGGATGATGCGATAGTCGTAACCCATTATTCCGACATCGCACCATCCTCCTCAGCTACCGCCGCTGGAGCTGCAGCGGTGACGACGGCGGCGGTGGTGGCAACAGGGCGAACCTGCGCCGGCACTATGCCCTTCCGCACGGGGGGCTTACAGCTCCTGCCCGTCATCCTGTGGTCCGCGGGGCGGCCACTGGCGGCACACGCCGTGCAGTGTGGCGTGGTGGCGCGGCAGGTGACACTCTTGTGTCCTTTTTGCCCGCATTGGTAGCACGTGTCTCCCCAGTCAAATTTAGAGGGACACGTGACCCGGGTGTGGCCGAACGCGAAGCACTTGAAGCAGCGCATTGGCTGGTCTCCAAGTGCCTTGACCACAGCTAAGCTGAGTCCCACCAGCAGCCGTCCCTTGGTCGCAGCAAGGACGGCCCCAGCCGCGGCGACTGGGCACTCGACGCGGATGATGCCCCTGCCGCGGCGGCCAAGTCTGATGGCTCCACCTTTCACCGCGCCAGCGTCGCATCCTCCAGCCGCCGCGATGGCCGCCACCACATCCTCCTTGGTGACCGAATCCTCCAGATCGGCCACCTCCAAGGCTGCGGTCTTAACCGGTCTGACGACCGTCGCCGCATCCGCGATGGCCTCTTGCAACTTTGTTGCGAAGAGGTCCGCATTTGTGCCGCGCTGTTCCCCCGAGAACTCGAAGATTCGAGCCCCGGTTAGGGTTCGGCGGCACGCGACTTTGCTGATCCCCAGCCGGGAGGGATCAGCATTGGTACGAGCCCGTCGTAGGACGGACTCGTACGTCTCGCCCCTCTCCACGGCCTCCGGGGTGATGGTCACCACGACGGCCGCCGTTTTGGGAGGAACTAGCTTCTTCCCGCTGGCTGGAGCCCTTTTGGCTACAGAAGCAGGCTTGGGGGCCGACTTTTCCGGCTTCTTCCCTCCCTTCCCCTTTCCTCTCTCGACCACTTCCGTCCACGGCTGGTTGGACGGGGTGGTGGAGGGAAGAAGGGCGTCTTCCTCTTGCGAGTTCTGGGGGGCTGCTGCAGTGGCAGACGACCCAGACGCTCCCTCCGCACTTGTGGTGCGGATCTGAGGATCCTGCTTGGTCCTCTTACCCTTGCCTTTGCCCTTAGATGCCTTTTGGGCCTGGGGCTGCGCACCCGATGCTGGGCCTGCTAGAGGCGCAAGTTCTGGCTCCCTCGGCGGTGGATACTGATCCGCCGCTAGCAGCGGGCGGAGCCGCTTTTCCGGCAAGAGCCGGTCCTCGATGCCTGCAAAGCAGGCTCTAGTGAAGGCCCTCTCCTCCATTACAACCTTTCGGATTACATCCTCAAGGTTGGGAGGGGAGGAGGAGGAGCCTCCTACCACTGGACCTGGGGCAGGTTGGGCAGGCCGGGCCGTGACCTCAGCCAGCTTCTGATGTAGCTGGCTGACCTCCGCCTGCAAGCGATCCACCTTCGCCTGCAGCTGCCGCGTCTCGTCCGTGGCCGTCCGCTACACCAGCTCCAGGACAATGCCGTGCAAACTGGCGGCCCGGCATTTGAGGGCCTTTTGAAAGGTCCCCTTCAAGTTGGAGGACTTTGCGGCGACCTCGAAGACCTCCTCCTTGTCCTCCTGTGCCATGCGCTCCAGTTCCGCCAGGGAGTGGTCAGCATAGAGTACACTGGATGCACCATAGCCAGCCCTCGACCGGGCGGTTTGCACCTGGTGCTCCTTGGCAGCGACCCTCTCCTCCAGGTCTTGCTGGAGTTGCACCGTTTTTGCCAGGTTTAGCTGGCGTTCAGCGTCCACTAAGCCCACATCGTGGGTCGAAGCTTTAAAAAACTTCGACCCCTTCTTCGCCTTACTTACGGCCGGATCGTCGGCCCCAGAGGCCACGCTCTCCACGCTCTCCGCGTGTTCGACCGGAGCAGACGTAACACTTCCCACAGGTAGACGCGAAGGTCCGCCTGCAACTGCGCGACCTCGCCTACTCCTGCCCGTTGCCACCTTAGCGGCTGGCAGGTTCTCCTCGCTGCGGGAGCGTGGCGAACGCTTCCTCCTTCCCTTGGAGAGACGCCCAGCCATCCCTTCCTCAGCCCGCGAGCGCTCCGAGCCAACGCTCGCCACGCTCGCCCTCCTCTCGGATGCGGTGTCGGAGTCCGACATTGCACCCTTGCTCATCCGCTCGACCAACACGATCGGCAACTTCTCAAAATTTGTATTTTTAATATCCATAGAGATTCCCACGAGTATGGGGGATATAAACGGTCCACCTAGGTTCACCCCCTGTCCCTAGGTAAGTGTAAATTTGTGACCCAACCAGGGGGTCCACTAATCCCTGGCTGGGGGTGCGCTTGTGACTGATGCACCACCTACAACTAAGAAGCTGCAGATGACACTACTCCTCAGCC
Organism: Polymixis lichenea; assembly: GCA_949091785.1. Lineage (NCBI taxonomy): Eukaryota > Metazoa > Arthropoda > Insecta > Lepidoptera > Noctuidae > Polymixis > Polymixis lichenea. Next base: position 27,891,869 of record OX420932.1, on the reverse strand, counting down.
ATTCATACCCTCGCCGCACACCAAAACTTGGTATTAGAGGATATCATCGCCCCGCGGAACCACAGCGCCTCCTCTTCGACGTCGACGAGTCCGATCGTCACCGACTCCCGGGTCCAGGCCTGGACAACAGCGGCCTCCTCGAGAACCTCCTTGTCAATGCGCTTACGCGCCCAACGCGGGCCGTCCGTTCGCGGGGCCGATGGACTGCGGCCGCCAGTGGTCTGGGTGGAGACGTCGAAGCGGATGTATCTGTGATCCGACAACGTCTCCACCTCCACGGCGACACGCCAATCGCGGACACGGCTCGCGACAGCAGGGCTAGCGAACGATACGTCTACGATCGAACCGCCCCGCTGCCGCACGCACGTGTGTACCGAGCCCCGGTTTAGGACGACCAGGCCAGCAGTGACCGCCCACTCCTCCAGCGCCTCACCCCGAGCATCGGTCACCGGGGATCCCCACGCCGAAGACTTGGCGTTGAGATCCCCTAGTAACAGCACGGGGTGAGGGTGGAGTCGGCCTACGATGGCCCCCAACTCGACAAGGAAGTTCTCGAAGTCGGCGAGGCTCTTGTTGGGCGAGAAATATGCCCCAACAGTGCCAATTCCGTCCGCGAGGGCGGCCACCCAGCCGTGACCTCGCGACGGGTTGACAAGAGCCCCGCCAATGATGGCCACCGAGCCGTCCAGATCTCCCACCCAGTTACCCCTGGGGGGGACAAAGTACGGCTCAGCGACCACAGCCACGTCAATCGACCACTCTGCCATGCTCTGGATCAATAAATCCTGAGCTCTGGCAGCGTGGTTGATGTTGCCCTGGAGGAAATGGTAAGGCGCCATTAAGCGCAGTCCATTCCCTCCGTCGCACCATCCGTAGGCCGGGAGTCGGCCGTAGAGCACTGAGGAACCTAACCTTTTTTTTTTTTTTTGTTTTTTTTTTTTCTCGCTGGGAAAATGCGTTACGCATGCCCGCTCGCGGGGGACGAGACGGGGTATGTGGGACTCCTGTCAGAATAGCAGTCTACCCACTAAAAACCCAGCGGTGTTCCCGCATCGCCGTGATGGGAGGGTCATGGGAAACCGGCTCAGCCTTTACTTCCACAACCCTCCCGGCGCATGCCCACCTTCCTGGCGGGCCCCGCATGCCCCCCAGGCTGGGGGGCTACGGAAATGGCCGGAACACCTGGCCATTCCCGTCCGACACTGGTGGAGGCCTGTGCAATACAGGCTAGGGTGCCCCCGCAACCGTTGCCTGCTGGCCTCCACCTGGGAGGAGTCGAAGATGACTGTCATACTGTCGTCTTCTTCGGCCCCTCCTCCGCCTTCGGAGCGGCGCCGCTTGAGGATCGTCCTCTCGCGCGCGCTCCGCCGCCTCCTTCTGGGACATGACGTGTTCGCAGAAGGAGGCGACCGCCGCCCAGGACCTCTCATCTCCCAGCATGGTGTTGACCAATCCGGGGAGTGAGAGGTCCGGTCCGATCACCGCAATGAGACTGCGGCGCGGCTCAGACCACGACGGGCACACCTCGAGGGTGTGCTGCGCCGTGTCCTCCGCCGCGCCACAGCCGTGGCACGACGGTGTCTCCTCCCGTCCGATTCGGTGCAGGTACGATCCGAAGCAACCGTGTCCGGACAGCACCTGCATGAGACGGAAGGAGAGGAACCCATGCGACCGCTCGAGCCAGTCTCGCAGGACCGGCCCAATCGCGTCGAGGGTTCGGCGGCCGAAGACTGCGGTGGCAAGGTCCCCCATCCAATGGACGACGATGGCGTCCCTTGCCTCCCGCCGGACGGCCTCCCGCTCTTCCGGGACTGGGCGTTCTCCTCTCGCCCTCCGCCCCGCCGTCCATTCATATACTCTGGCGAGCACCCACGCCTCGAGTTCCCATGGAGGGGTGCTGGCCAGAGCACATGCTGCCGCAAAGCCCACCGTGCGGTAGGCCCGCGCCACCCGCTGGGCTATGGCCCTTTGGGGTGCCCGCAAGGCGGTGGCGTTCTCCCTCCTGTGGAGGGAGTCCTCCCAGATGGGGGCCCCATAGAGGGCCATACTCCTCAAGATGCCGGCATAAAGTTGCCGGCATCGTACGCTGGGCCCCCCCAAGTTGGGAAGGAGCCACGATAGCGCACCCGCGGCCTTCAGCAGGCGCGACGACAGCCCGCTGAAATGCGGACCGAAGCGCCACCTGCTGTCAATGACAAGGCCCAGATATTTCATCTGGGCCTTAACCTCAATCCTGACGCCCTCCACGAAGATGTGGGCGTCAGGTGGGGGGCGCTGCCGTGGTCCGTGGAAGAACACGGCCTCGGTCTTGTGCAGCGCCACCGTTAAACCTAGGCGGCGGATCCTCCCCGCGACCAAGGATCCGCCCGCCGAGGCCAGGCTGGCCGCCTCCCTGAAACTCCCCCCCCCGGGCGGTGAGGAGAGTGTCATCCGCGTAGCAAATGACACTCGTGCCTCGGAGGAGAGTTCCCCGTAGGAGCCAATCATAGCCGATGTTCCACAGGAGAGGTCCTACGACTGACCCCTGTGGAACACCGGCTTCAACAGCGTACCGCCGGACTTGGCCAGTCCTATTTACCAGGAGGATTGCCCGATCCTCCAGGTAGCTGGCCAGCAGACTGCGCAGGTATCGAGGCACTCCGTGGAATCGGAGCGCCTCTAGGATGGTGGAGTGGGGAACGGAGTTGAAGGCATTGGCTATGTCGAATGACACAGCCAACACTCCGTCCCCCGCCTCCATCGCTTCCTTCACCTGGCCCTTAAGGCAGGCCAGCGCGTCCACTGTGGAACGCTCAGCCCGAAAACCGAACTGAGCGTCCGACAAGTCCGGCCCGACATCCCGCAGATGGCCCTTTAGGCGAGCAGCGATTATCCCCTCGAACATTTTGCCGACCTCATCGAGCAGAACGATGGGCCGGTATGCCGAGGGGGAGTCTGCTGGGCGGCCCTCCTTGCGAAGGAGGCACAACTGCCCCTCCTTCCACGGTTTCGGAAACCTCCCAGACGCAAGGCATGCGCTGAAGAGGTCCCGAAACCTCTCCGCCATTTGAGTGGCAGCGATTGCCACCACTCTTGCGGGAACACCGTCGGGGCCTGGAGCTTTTGGCTGCAGAAGCAGTCGCAGTAGGCTTGGGGGCTGACTTTTCCCCCTTTTTCCCTCCCTTCCCTTTTCCTCTCTTGACCACTTCCGTCCACGGCTGGTTGGACGGGGTGGTGGAGGGAAGAAGGGCGTCTTCCTCCTGCGAGTTCTGGGGGGCTGCTGCAGTGGCAGACGACCCAGATGCTCCCTCCGCGCTTGTGGTGCGGATTTGAGGAGCCTTCTTGGTCCTCTTACCCTTGCCTTTGCCCTTGGAGGGCTTCGGGGCCTGGGGCTGCGCACCCGATGCCGGTCCTGCTAGAGGCGCAGGTTCCGATTCCATCGCTGGTGGACTCTTATCCGCCGCTAGCGGTGGGCGGAGCCGCTTTTCCGGCAAGAGCCGGTCCTCGATGCCTGCAAAGCAGGCTCTAGTGAAGGCCCTCTCCTCCATGACAACCTTCCGGATTACTTCCTCAAGGTTGGCTGTGGAGGAGGAGGAGCCTCCTACCACCGGACCTGGGCCAGGTTGGGCAGGCCGGGCCGTGACCTCAGCCAGCTTCTGATGAAGCTGGCTGACCTCCGCCTGCAGGCGATCCACCTTCGCCTGCAGCTGCCGCGTCTCGTCCGTGGCCGTCCGCTTCACCAGCTCCAGGACAATGCCGTGCAAGCTGGCGGCCCGGCATTTGAGGGCTTTTTGAAAGGTCCCCTTCAAGTTGGAGGACTTTGCGGCGACCTCGAAGACCTCCTCCTTGTCCTCCTGTGCCATGCGCTCCAGTTCCGCCAGGGAGTGGTCGGCATACAGTACACTGGATGCACCATAGCCAGCCCTCGACCGGGCGGTTTGCACCTGGTGCTCCTTGGCAGCGACCCTCTCCTCCAGGTCTTGCTGGAGTTGCACCCTTTTCGCCAGGTTTAGCTGGCGTTCGGCGTCCACCAAGCCCACATCGTGGGTCGAAGCTTTAAAATACTTCGATCCCTTCTTCGCTGTACTTCCGGCCAGATCATCGGCCCCAGAGGCCACGCTCTCCACGCTCTCCGCGTGTTCGACAGGGGCAGACGTAGCGCTTCCCTCAGGTAGACGAGAAGGTCCGCCTCCAACTGCGCGACCTCGCCTACTCCTGCCCGTTGCAACCTTAGCAGCTGGCAGGTTCTCCTCGCTGCGGGAGCGTGGCGAACGCTTCCTCCTTCCCTTGGAGAGACGCCCAGCCATCCCTTCCTCAGCCCGCGAGCGCTCCGAGCCAACGCTCGCCACGCTCGCCCTCCTCTCGGATGCGGTGTCGGAGTCCGACATAGCACCCTTGCTCATCCGCTCGACCAACACGATCGGCAACTTCTCAAAATTTTTATTTTCAGTATCCATAAAGATTCCCACGAGTATGGGGGATATAAACGGTCCACCTAGGTTCACCCCCTGTCCCTAGGTAAGTGTAAATTTGTGACCCAACCAGGGAGTCCACTAATCCCTGGCTGGGGGTGCGCTTGTGACTGATGCGCCACCTACAACTAAGAAGCTGCAGATGACAATACTCCTCAGCCATTCATACCCTCGCCGCACACCAAAACTTGGTATTAGAGGAATTTTTTATAGAGGTTATCTTCCTCGCGATCCGGGCGGTCAAGCCAAGATCCTCGTCCCGTTCCGAGTCATAAAACATGACCATGATCTCGTTACGGATTACGATTTCGACGGTTGCAGTCGGGATAATCAGATCCCCCGCTGCTAGCCCGTTGGCAGGGTGAGTGCACAACGAGCGCCGCCCATGTTTCTCCACATGTCTGTCTGTTTGAAACAGACACAAATGTGGAGAAACGTCCCACGCCCACTCAACTCACCCTCTGTAAGCAGAGGGGTGAGTGAGCGATCGTGGGGTGGTCTAAGTCGACCGACCCCGGAGCATAAGGCTCCCCCGCCCACGCGCCGGAGCGCACCTCCGACAGGATATTGGCATACGGACAACGACACCCCTTAGGCACACGTACCTAATGGGGGGAAATTGCCCGCACCCCAGGGTGCACCGTCCCACAGACTGGCCTTTCCCCCGGACGCATCCAAGGGAAACTCCAGCCCACGGGCACACGAGGAGGTTTCCTGTCCTAGCACCCCCTGAGGAACCTAACCTAACCTAACCTTTTTTTTTTTTTTTTGATCACGGGGGGAAATCCTCATGGATGTCCTCCGCCCCGGGGAGGGCGGAGGGGTCTGTCAGACTCTTACTGACTAAAACCACCCCGGTGTTCCGTCTCTCACTTGCACCGGGGATCACGGGAACTGATGTGACTTCCGCGATCCCCAGCTAGTGCCGGCCCGCCTCTGCGGGCCACCTCGCGATAGGGGGGGAGTGAGGTGTTAAACTCCCCCCTTACGTCATAGAGAGGCGCGCGTGGAACACTACGCGCCGCCATCTCGGGTCCTAACAGGTAGGGGGCAACGAATTTCCCCAGATCCGTTGCCCCTGGACCCATTTAGGGGGGCTGGAAGAGGGCGTTGTCCGCCCTCCGCCGACGCCCGGTGCGTCTGCTGCGGATCGGGTTAGCGGAAGCAATCTCCCGCTCCCTCTCCGCAGCCTCCTTCTGCGACATGACTGTTTCGCAGAAGGATACCACCGCGTCCCAGGACTCCTCGCTGCCGACCATCGAGTCGACAACGGCCGGCAGCAACAGGTCACTGCCGACTCCTGAGATGAGGGCACGGCGCGGCTCCTCCCAAGCGGCACACTCTGCCAGCGTGTGCCACGCCGTGTCCTCCCGACAGTTGACGCAGTGGTGACACCGAGCGTCCGGCTCCCTGTTTATGCGACACAGGTACTTCCCGAAGCAACCATGCCCCGAGAGCACCTGTGTCACCCGAAACGACAGGGAGCCGTGCCTCCTCCCGAGCCAGCGCTCGAGTACTGGCCGGACCGCCCCGATGGTAGCGGGGCCGGCGGTAGGGCGTGAAAGCCTGTCCCGCCATTCCGCCACCAGGGCTGCGCGAAGCTGTGACCGACGCAACTCCAAATGTCGCTGCGTCAGCCACTCGCCCCGCGCCCTCGAGTCCTCGCGCCACCGATACAGTGACGCGAGTACCTTCGCCTCGAGGTCCCAGGGCGGGGATCCAGCCAGTACACAAGCCGCCTCGTAGGAGATCGTGCGATACCCCCTAATGACTCTGACGGCCATCGCTCGCTGTGGCCTTCGCAGGACAGCGATGCTGCCGGCCGTCAGGTCAGCCGCCCAGATCGGGGCCCCATACAGGGCCATCGATCGCACGATCCCCACGTAGAGCCGCCTACAGGCGGCGCTCGGGCCCCCCAGATTGGGAAGCAGCGTTGACAGCGCCCCAACCGCGCCCATCAACTTGGGCACCAGCCGCTGGAAGTGGGGGCCGAAATCCCACCGGCTGTCGAGCACCAATCCAAGATACTTCATGGTTGACTCGACAGCAATTCGGGACCCCCCGACCACGATGTGTGATCCCAGCGGTGGCGCCCACCGGGGGCCATGAAAGACCATGGCCTCCGACTTGTTGAGGGCCACCTCCAGGCCTAGGCGCCGTATGCGGGTCACGACCTGTGACACCGCAGCCGTCGCCAGCAACGCTGCCTCCCTGTACGAGCTCCCCCGGGCCGTGACCAGCGTGTCATCCGCATAACACGTCAAGTCCAAGCCCGGCTGGAGCTCGCCCCTCAGCACCCAGTCGTACCCGATGTTCCACAGGAGCGGTCCCACAACCGAACCCTGTGGAACACCGCACGACATGCGGCGCTGGTTTCCGCCATCACGTCCCGTGTAGGTGACACACCTTTCCGCCAAATAAGCCCCAACGATGCGGCGGAGGTAGGAAGGCACCCGATGATACTGCAGTGCCTCCCGAATGCAGCTCCAGGGCAGGGTGTTGAAGGCGTTGGAGATGTCCAAGGACACCGCCAACATCACCCCGCCCCGGGACACTGCTTCCTCCGCCAGGACTCTCACCCGCGATATCGCGTGGATGGTGGAGCGCCCGTGCCGAAAGCCAAACTGGCTCTCGGCTAGGTCAGGCCCCTCCCTGCTTAAGTGGCCGACGAGGCGGGCAGCGATTATCCGCTCAAACATCTTGCCCACCTCGTCGAGCAGCACTATGGGCCTGTATGCGGACGGCGAGTCCGCCGGGCGCCCCACCTTCTTGAGCAGGACCAGACGACCAGATTTCCACAAAGTGGGAAACTGGCCCTGCTCAAGGCACGCGGTGTAGAGTCCTCTCAGTTGGGGCTCTAGCTCCTTCAGAGCGAGGGCTAGCACTATGCCGTGAATACCATCGGGAACCTAACCTAACCTTTTTTTTTTTTTTGATCACGGGGGGAAATCCTCATGGATGTCCTCCGCCCCGGGGAGGGCGGAGGGGTCTGTCAGACTCTTACTGACTAAAACCACCCCGGTGTTCCGTCTCTCACTTGCACCGGGGATCACGGGAACTAGTGTGACTTCCGCGATCCCCGGCTAGTGCCGGCCCGCCCCTGCGGGCCACCTCGCGATAGGGGGGGGAGTGAGGTGTTTAACTCCCCCCTTACGTCATAGAGAGGCGCGCGTGGAACACTACGCGCCGCCATCTCGGGTCCTAACAAGTAGGGCACAACGAATTTCCCCAGATCCGTTGCCCCTGGACCCATTTAGGGGGGCTGGAAGAGGGCGTTATCCGCCCTCCGCCGACGCCCGGTGCGTCTGCTGCGGATCGGGTTAGCGGAAGCAATCTCCCGCTCCCTCTCCGCAGCCTCCTTCTGCGACATGACTGTTTCGCAGAAGGATACCACCGCGTCCCAGGACTCCTCGCTGCCGACCATCGAGTCGACAACGGCCGGCAGCGACAGGTCACTGCCGACTCCTGAGATGAGGGCACGGCGCGGCTCCTCCCAAGCGGCACACTCTGCCAGCGTGTGCCACGCCGTGTCCTCCCGACAGTCGACGCAGTGGTGACACCGAGCGTCCGGCTCCCTGTTTATGCGACACAGGTACTTCCCGAAGCAACCATGCCCCGAGAGCACCTGTGTCACCCGAAACGACAGGGAGCCGTGCCTCCTCCCGAACCAGCGCTCGAGTACTGGCCGGACCGCCCCGATGGTAGCGGGGCCGGCGGTAGGGCGTGAAAGCCTGTCCCGCCATTCCGCCACCAGGGCTGCGCGAAGCTGTGACCGACGCAACTCCAAATGTCGCTGCGTCAGCCACTCGCCCCGCGCCCTCGAGTCCTCGCGCCACCGATACAGTGACGCGAGTACCTTCGCCTCGAGGTCCCAGGGCGGGGATCCAGCCAGTACACAAGCCGCCTCGTAGGAGATCGTGCGATACCCCCTCATGACTCTGACGGCCATCGCTCGCTGTGGCCTTCGCAGGACAGCGATGCTGCCGGCCGTCAGGTCAGCCGCCCAGATCGGGGCCCCATACAGGGCCATCGATCGCACGATCCCCACGTAGAGCCGCCTACAGGCGGCGCTCGGGCCCCCCAGATTGGGAAGCAGCGTTGACAGCGCCCCAGCCGCGCCCATCAACTTGGCCACCAGCCGCTGGAAGTGGGGGCCGAAATCCCACCGGCTGTCGAGCACCAATCCAAGATACTTCATGGTTGACTCGACAGCAATTCGGGACCCCCCGACCACGATGTGTGATCCCAGCGGTGGCGCCCGCCGGGGGCCATGAAAGACCATGGCCTCCGACTTGTTTAGGGCCACCTCCAGGCCTAGGCGCCGTATGCGGGTCACGACCTGTGACACCGCAGCCGTCGCCAGCAACGCTGCCTCCCTGTACGAGCTCCCCCGGGCCGTGACCAGCGTGTCATCCGCATAACACGTCAAGTCCACGCCCGGCTGGAGCTCGCCCCTCAGCACCCAGTCGTACCCGATGTTCCACAGGAGCGGTCCCACAACCGAACCCTGTGGAACACCGCACGACATGCGGCGCTGGTTTCCGCCATCACGTCCCGTGTAGGTGACACACCTTTCCGCCAAATAAGCCCCAACGATGCGGCGGAGGTAGGAAGGCACCCGATGATACTGCAGTGCCTCCCGAATGCAGCTCCAGGGCAGGGTGTTGAAGGCGTTGGGGATGTCCAAGGACACCGCCAACATCACCCCGCCCCGGGACACTGCTTCCTCCGCCAGGACTCTCACCCGCGATATCGCGTGGATGGTGGAGCGCCCGTGTCGAAAGCCGAACTGGCTCTCGGCTAGGTCAGGCCCCTCCCTGCTTAAGTGGCCGACAAGGCGGGCAGCGATTATCCGCTCAAACATCTTGCCCACCTCGTCGAGCAGCACTATGGGCCTGTATGCGGACGGCGAGTCCGCCGGGCGCCCCACCTTCTTGAGCAGGACCAGACGACCAGATTTCCACAAAGTGGGAAACTGGCCCTGCTCAAGGCACGCGGTGTAGAGTCCTCTCAGTTGGGGCTCTAGCTCCTTCAGAGCGAAGGCTAGCACTATGCCGTGAATACCATCGGGCCCCGGAGCCACGTTCTTGGCCCGGAGCCGCATCACGACCGCCCTCATCTCTGCCTGTGTCACCTCCGGGACGCTGATGGCGCTCTCTTCGGCAGGCTCTGCGGCTGTGGGCAATGCCATCGGCGGCGAAGTGTGCTCCGCTCTTGCCGGGAAGAGGGTTGCGACGACCTCCTCTAGCAGCTCAGGTTGGAGACTCTCCGTGAGTGGAGGCGCCACGGCTCGAAGTTTCCCTCGAACCGCACGATACGGGCGCCCCCACGGATCTCCGTCGAGAGTCTCCAACATCTCCTCCCTGGCTCGCGTTCTCGCTTCGCCGATGGCCAGCCACAGAGCCTCCTTAGCCGCGCGGTACACCTCATACCGCGCGGCTTCTTCGTCAGGGACCCGACGACGTCTCCTCCGGTATCGGGTGTACTGGCGTCTGACCGCCACGCACTCGACACGTAGTCGCGCGATCTCGGCAGACCACCAGTACACCTGGCGCCTTTCTGAATGCGTGTGGACGCGGGGCATGGACGCGTCGCTGATTTGCGTCATCGCCCCGCGGAACCACAGCGCCTCCTCCTCGACGTCGACGGGTCCGATCGTCGCCGACTCCCGGGTCCAGGCCTGGACAACAGCGGCCTCCTCGAGAACCTCCCTGTCAACGCGCTTACGCGCCCAGCGCGGGCCGTCCGTTCGCGGGGCCGATGGACTGCGGCCGCCAGTGGTCTGGGTGGAGACGTCGAAGAGGATGTATCTGTGATCCGACAACGTCTCCACCTCCACGGCGACACGCCAGTCACGGACACGCCCCGCGACAGCAGGGCTAGCAAACGATACGTCTACGATCGAACCGCCCCGCTGCCGCACGCACGTGTGCACCGAGCCCCGGTTTAGGACGACCAGGCCAGTCGTGACCGCCCACTCCTCCAGCGCCTCACCCCGAGCATCGGTCACCGGGGATCCCCACGCCGAAGACTTGGCGTTGAGATCCCCTAGTAACAGCACGGGGCGAGGGTGGAGTCGGCCTACGACGGCCCCCAACTCGACAAGGAAGTTCTCGAAGTCGGCGAGGCTCTTGTTGGGCGAGAAATACGCCCCAACAGTGCCAATTCCGTCCGCGAGGGCGGCCACCCAGCCGTGACCTCGGGACGGGTTGACGAGAGCCTCGCCAATAATGGCCACCAAGCCGTCTAGGTCACCTACCCAGTTATCCCTGGGGGGAACAAAGTACGGCTCGGCGACCACAGCCACGTCAATCGACCACTCTGCCATGCTCTGGATCAATAGATCCTGAGCCCTGGCAGCGTGGTTGATGTTGCCCTGGAGGAAATGGTAAGGCGCCACTATGCGCAATCCATTCCCCCCGTCACACCATCCGTAGGCCGGGAGTCGGCCGTAGAGCACCTAGGCTGCGGGGGGGGTAAAGAGCCCCCGGCAGCTTTGGCACCCCTTCTCTTCTTTTGGGCGGGTGCGCCACAGGTTCGTCCACCTGCCCTGTGCCCCGCGGGCCTCCCTGCAGCTGTACAGAGGCTGCAGTTAGGCGCTGCGGAGCACTGGGCGGACTTGTGGCCGGGCTGACCGCAGCGAAAACATTGCTCGCTGCGGTCTATTTCGGCGGTGCACCTCGCCCGGACATGCCCAATGTCCAGGCAGCGGTAGCACCGTAACGCCCTGGGTTGCAGCAGCTTGACTCTCGCTGCAACCCAGCCCACCAACAGATGCCCACCGTCGGCGACCTTGTTCGCCGCCGACACTGGGCACCGCACCCAAGCGACTCCGAGCCCAGAAGCCTCGGTGCGGATCTCGCCCACCCGCACATCATCAGGCGGACATCCTCCGGCTTTCGCGATGGCCGCCAAAACCTCCGCTGGGGTTGTCGAGTCGTCCAGGCCGGCGACGCGTAGCTCAGCGGTCTTCATGGGCCTGGAAACTCGAACGTCCTCAGGGTTGAGGACCTCCCTCAGCTTGGCGGCCAGGATGTCCGCCTTCTCGCCGCTAGAGGCACCCGGCACCTCAAGCAGCCGCGCCCCCGTAATCGCCGGCCTAAATCCTAGGCCGGTCGGTATGCCAAGGTCGGGGAACGCGACTTTGGCTTTGGCCTCCAAAAGAACCGCCTTATAAGAGACGCCCCTCTCGACGGCTCCGGGCTGCAGCGTAATTACCACAGCCGCGGAGCGTGGGGCTCTTGGCCTCGGTGGCTTCTGAGTCTTCTTTGAGGCCGGTGCAGGTGCCTTAGCGGGTGCTGGCGGCGCAGCCTTCTTCTTGCGGCCCCTCTTGACAACCGTTGTCCAGGCCTCCGTGGAGGGCCCGGGAGCGGTTGCCGGGGGACCGGCCGTCAGGGAAGCTGGCCCAGGCGTGGACGCCGGGGGAGCAGCCTTCCGGGAAGTGGGCGCAGACTTTGTCTTCGCAGGCTGGCTGGCCACTTTCCCGGACCCCACTGGCTGGAGCCCTTTTGGCTGCAGAAGCAGGCTTGGGGGCCGACTTTTCCGGCTTCTTCCCTCCCTTCCCCTTTCCTCTCCTGACTACTTCCGTCCACGGCTGGTTGGACGGGGTGGTGGAGGGAAGAAGGGCGTCTTCCTCCTGTGAGTTCTGGGGGGCTGCTGCAGTGGCAGACGACCCAGACGCTCCCTCCACACTTGTGGTGCGGATTTGAGGAGCCTGCTTGGTCCTCTTGCCCTTGCCTTTGCCCTTAGAGGCTTTTTGGGCCTGGGGCTGCGCACCCGATGCCGGGCCTGCTAGAGGCGCAAGTTCTGGCTCCCTCGGTGGTGGACTCTGGTCCGCCGCTAGCGGTGGGTGGAGCCGCTTTTCCGGCAAGAGCCGGTCCTCGATGCCTGCGAAGCAGGCTCTGGTGAAGGCCCTCTCCTCCATTACAACCTTTCGGATTACATCCTCAAGGTTGGAAGGGGAGGAGGAGGAGCTTGCAACCACTGGACCTGGGGCAGGTTGGGCAGGCCGGGCCGTGACCTCAGCTAGCTTCTGATGTAGCTGGCTGACCTCCGCCTGCAGGCGATCCACCTTCGCTTGCAGCTGCCGCGTCTCGTCCGTGGCCGTCCGCTTCACCAGCTCCAGGACAATGCCGTGCAAACTGGCGGCCCGGCATTTGAGGGCCTTTTGAAAGGTTCCCTTCAAGTTGGAGGACTTTGCGGCAAAGTCAAAGTCAAAGTCAAAGTCAAAGCATTTATTTCAAATAGGCACTTAAAAGGCACTTTTGAACGTCAACATTTACATTAAAATAGAATTGATTCTAGTCGCCCCTTCCAAAATGTAGTTTCGTATGGAGAAGAATGGGCAAGAAACTCCACTGTTACTCTTTTAAAAATGATTTAACTACAATATTTAACATGCATTCATTGTATAATTATGTGTGAAAACGATGCATCCAGAACAAAATTACTGTACCAAAATTGGTAAAAAGAATGAAATTGAAGCAATTATAGATAAATTAACTTTATGATAGATACATAGTGCCCACACATTTACAAACATTGTAAAAGTAAATATACAATTTTCCTAGAATATTAACAAGTATGTAATCAGTCAGTGTGTGAGTTAAAGTAATCACTGAGTGTAATCAATGTCACAGATATAATTAATTACATAATTCAATTAGCAACCAGTTTGATTTTGTCTAGACTCTAGATTGTCCTATGGAGCAGGACCAGCATGTTTCCAAGCATTCTTATCTTGGATATAATCCTCTAATTTGTAATATGCTTGTTTACAAAGTGTACTTTTCATATGAGTTTTAAATTTCCTTTCATTTAATTGCAATATATCACAAGGTATTTTGTTATAACATTTAACACAGTACCCCATAAAAGATGTATGTACTTTAGCTAATCTGGAAAATGGTTGATCTAATTTGTCTTTGTTTCTAGTATTAAAATTATGTCTATCACTTATTTTATTAAAAAGATGTAGATTTTTTCTTACATACATGATATTTTCATAAATAAATTGGCAAGGTACCGTCATAATATTAATCCTTTTAAATAGGTCCCTGAGAGATTCGCGGCGACGTAGATTATAAATGGCTCTGACAGCTAGCGGCGACCTCCAGGACCTCCTCCTTGTCCTCCTATGCCATGCGCTCCAGTTCCGCGAGGGAGTGGTCAGCATACAGAACAGTGGATGCACCATAGCCAGCCCTCGACCGGGCGGTTTGCACCTGGTGCTCTTTGGCAGCGACCCTCTCCTCCAGGTCTTGCTGAAGTTGCACCCTTTTTGCCCGGTTTAGCTGGCGTTCGGCGTCCACCAAGCCCACATCGTGGGTCGAAGCCTTTTTGGACTTCGACCCCTTCTTCGCTTTACTTCCGGCCAGATCATCGGCCCCAGAGGCCACGCTCTCCACGCTCTCCGCGTGTTCGACAGGGGCAGACGTAGCGCTTCCCTCAGGTAGACGAGAAGGTCCGCCTCCAACTGCGCGACCTCGCCTACTCCTGCCCGTTGCCACCTTAGCGGCTGGCAGGTTCTCCTCGCTGCGGGAGCGTGGCGAACGCTTCCTCCTTCCCTTGGAGAGACGCCCAGCCATCCCTTCCTCAGCCCGCGAGCGCTCCAAGCCAACGCTCGCCACGCTCGCCCTCCTCTCGGATGCGGTGTCGGAGTCCGGCATTGCACCCTTGCTCATCCGCTCGACCAACACGATCGGCAACTTCTCAAAATTTTTATTTTTAATATCCATAGAGATTCCCACGAGTATGGGGGATATAAATGGTCCACCTAGGTTCACCCCCTGTCTAGGTAAGTGTAAATTTGTGACCCAACCAGGGGGTCCACTAATCCCTGGCTGGGGTTGCGCTTGGGACTGATGCGCCACCTACTACTAAGAAGCTTCAGATGACACTACTCCTCAGCCATTCATACCTTCGCCGCGCACCAAAACTTGGTATTAGAGGATCTTTTTATAGAGGTTATCTTCCTCGCGATCCGGACGGTCAAGCCAAGATCCTCGTCCCGTTCCGAGTCATAAAACATGACCATGATCTCGTTACGGATTACGATTTCAACGGTTGCAGTCGGGAGAATCAGATCCCCCGCTGCTAGCCCGTTGGCAGGGTGAGTGCACAACGAGCGCCGCCCATGTTTCTCCACATGTCTGTCTGTTTGAAACAGACAGAAATGTGGAGAAACGTCCCACGCCCACTCAACTCACCCTCTGCAAGCAGAGGGGTGAGTAAGCGACCGTTGGGTGGTCTAAGTCGACCGACCCCGGAGCATAAAGCTCCCCCACCCACGCGCCGGAGCGCACCTCCGACAGGATATTGGCATACGGACAACGACACCCCTTAGGCACACGTACCTAATGGGGGGAAATTGCCCGCACCCCAGGGTGCACCGTCCCGCAGACTGGCCTTTCCCCCGGACGCATCCAAGGGAAACTCCAGCCCACGGGCACACGAGGAGGTTTCCTGTCCTAGCACTCCACGCAGTGGTGAAACCTAACCTAACCTAAAACTAAAAAATTTAAACTCCACAAAGTCTGCACAGTCTTCCAGGCTGAACTGTTTGCCATCCTGGAAGCTTGCAAATGGGCCTACACAAAGAGACAAACCAGCACCATCATCTTCTCAGACTCCCAGGCGGCCATACAGGCTATCGCAGACCGAAGCAACACTCACCCACTAGTCGCAAAAATCCATAAAATAATCCATAATCACATACAGACAACCACGGATACACCACCAAGCATCAAAATCAAGTGGGTGAAAGGGCACAGCGGCATTGCAGGCAACGAAGCTGTAGATGCTGCCGCGAAAATGGCCACTCGGCTTCGTCAAGCGCCGGACTATAGTGCATACCCGATGTCATATGTGAAAAACGAACTCCGAAAAACCAACCTGGCTAAGTGGCAAGCCAGGTATACATCAAGCGAGCAGGGGCAACACACCAAAACCATATTCCCAACATTATTAGAAATCCACAAATTCCGTAAAAAACTAGACCAAAATTTCTTCGTAACCCAAATTCTGACAGGTCACGGCTTCCACAAACAATACCTCCACCGCTTTAAAATAACCAACGATGACAATTGTCCCTGCCATGACAACACGATACAAACCCTCGACCACCTCCTCAGGGATTGCCCCAGATTCGCCATGGATCGCATGCAGTATGAGGCAGTCTCCGAGAGATTTGGTATCACGGCATATGACATCGGGATGCTAACGCGAAACAAGGATGTCTTTGACGCCTACGTCAAATACGTATCAAAAATAATGAGCCAGCTCAAGAGCTTCAACGGCACATAATTAAAAGTACCTATTACATATAAATATGTATCACTATACCTTATACTTTACTATATCTATTTATTACCACTATATCTTATATCACCAATGCGAAAAGCCCCAACAAAAAGACAGTGTCCGTATCCAATCGCAGACACTGTCTAAAAATAAAACACAAACATGTTCTTAATCTAAAACAAACAAAACCCAAAAAGTGAAACAACAAATAAGGCAAAAAAAAAAAAACCTAACCTAACCTAACCTTATCTCAAACGTCGACATTAGCTACTTGCTACAAGAAGAAGAAAAACAAAACCTAGCTTCCTTCCAAAATAATAATGGACGACGATCTCCAGGAACTGATGGACACACCACCCCCGTCTCCGTTGACTCAACAAACACCACCAGCATCACCCGATGTCAATTACGAGCCGCCACCAAAACAATAAAAACAAGCATCAAAAACAACGAAAACGATCACAGAAAGAGAACGATCACCCCTTAATGATGCAGTCTGCCCAATTCTTGCGAGAACGGAACATAGACAACGGAACGCTCAAGGAACTCCTTGGAAAGTCATCAGTTACCATACGGGAACATCAAACGACCATTATCATATCATCTACATATCCAGCGCAAAAGCGTGGGGACATAATAGTAAACTTGGAAAAACTATTAAAGCAAACTACCATCGATGTCTCAAGGTTACATGCATCACTTGCCTTCTTGAGTATCTTAATCCCAACGACGATCGTACAACACTTAGAAACATTCTCACCGAATACGATCAAAAAATTTGCATCTGCGTCGCTCATTCGCTGGGAATTTGTGGTAACGGTGGGAAAACAACAAACCCGTTTAATCACACATATACCGAAGGGAGAGATACGCTTCTTCAGCTACAAAGCTCAACATTGTCCGAAAATGACGGACGACTGGATCTTGAGCCTACTGCGCCCAACGAAGTTCTACCTCATGACGACTACGCAAGAGGAATGGAGCATCAACAAATGTACCCAGGAACTGACCTACAAAAGGTTTCCATTCAGCAACAGCTCCACATTGGACCAACAAAATCTAACAGACTTAAACCACAAAATAATGCACTTGTTCTTATACTACGTAAAAACCGAGCTTTTAACGAAGGAGAAGCTCAAAGAGCACTATGCAACACAACTGAAGGGATTACCGCCCAATTTGATCGGAACTTTGGAGACAGACTCAAAACCGCACTATCAATATCCAGAATTTTGTTATTTCAAGAAACCGGAAGCCAAAGACCGGAAAGATGCAAAAGATACCAATTGGAACGAAACCCAACATGGGACGAACAAATGGTCATAAAAAAAACAAATAAACAACCTAAAACACCTACTACGAGAAAACGACATCGACATTCACGAATTTGCAAATGTCACATACAGACATTTCCATGGAACCACAGGAAAAAGAAACAACTTATTCTTCCTGGGACCACCAAGTACGGGTAAAACTATGATTATGGAAAGTCTAGTGGAGATGCATTTCAATTATGAAAGATTAACAGGCTTAACACCAAATTCATCATTCAATTTTGCATCATTAATACTTACCAACGCCTGTTTCATGGACGAATGCAAACTAACGGAAAATCAATTGGAACAATGGAAACTATTAGCAGCACGCCTTCCAATGTGTACAGACGTGAAATACAAAAACCGACATAACGTAGAGAAATGCATATTATACACAGCAAGCAATTATAATAATAATAAATAAATAAAATTGTTTATTTATCCAAATAATACACACAGACACAGTTCAAAACTAATGTGCTAGAAATACAACAGCATTTAAATCTACAGTCTATGCATACAAAACAACAATGAACCCTGCCTCTTAAACTAGGAGACCTGTATCTTAAGAGACAGTGATCGGCCGATACTTGAATTTATTTAAACTGATGTTCAAAGAGTGAAAGTGTGACGATTCACCATTATAATGTATATTAATTAACTAGTATTAATCAAATAATCAAATAAGTGAGAGTGTTGAGGTGTGTGTATGCGTGTGCGTGAGAAGGGGGAGGGAGTGTGAATGTATGTGTGTGTAAGTATGTGTGTATGTATGCATGTGTTGTTTTTTATGTCAAGCGATGTATGATAGTAAAGATTCTGTTTTAATATAGTCCTGCTGTATGAGCCAGTCAGTAGTTTTAGATTTGGCATTAAACTTATTTAGGTCTATTACGTCTAGTTCTTTCTGTATATTTTTAAAGACATGATGGCTTAAGACGTAGTACTGACGTCTTGCAAATGAGGTTTTATACTGTATACCTGGGGGAACATATGTACGCTTTCTTGGATCAGATGGAGGTAATCGGGCATGTATCCTTAGGACAGATTGGAGAATAAAGAGCTGCCGAACCGTCAGTACTTTGCAATCAGCGTAAAGTTGCGCTGTAGGGTATCTGTAGGGTTTCCTTAACATAACTTTAAGTACAGCCCTTTGAGACCTTTCTGCTCTCAGAAGGTAAGTCTTCGCTGCCCCACCCCATACAGTCACACAGTATCCAATAATAGATTGGCATAACGTAAAGTACACCATTTTCAGAATGTCAATACTGGCTGATTCTCGGAGTGATTTGAAGATGTGAATAAGACGAAGTATTCGAGAAGTTAGAGTATCGAGTTGTTTATCCCATTTCAGTCCATCGTCTATATATACACCCAAGTATTTAACACTATCAGCTCTGGAAATGGAAGCGCATGAACACGATACTGACTGATTCTGGCATGAGTGAGCCGTTATCGTGAAACTATTTGTAGGTTTGGTGTTGGACCGGATCGCAAAGGTTAAGAAATAAGTTTTTTTTAGATTTAAAGTCAGCAAGTTTAGGTCAAGCCAGTTCATCACTGAAGCCAGTGCAAATTCTGCCTTACGTTTCACATCTTCCCAAGAGGGCCCATCAACCAGAATCGCCGTGTCATCTGCATATGTATAGATCTTACAAGCTGGTATTGACATTCTACAAAGGTCATCTATGTAAATCTGAAAAAGGGTGGGGCCTAGAATGCTTCCTTGGGGGACACCGTATAGCACAACCTCTTCATCACTATAGCTAGAGCCAATCTTTACCAGCTGGGTACGATTCCTCATGTAATCTTTGAAAATTTCCAGAGCTATGCCACGTACACCCAGACACTCTAACTTGGAAATTAGTTTGGGGACAGAAACTGTGTCGAAGGCTTTTGACAGGTCCAAAAATAAACCAAGGCACTTTGTTCTACTGTCCAGAGTCTTAGCAATAGCTTGCGTTAGATCCAAAACTGCGTTTTCAGTAGAGACTCCAGACCGAAAGCCATACTGGTTATCCGCTATAATTTTGTATTTATCAAGAAAGCTTATAAGGTTTTGATTAAGAATCTTCTCAAGGATTTTAGAGAGCGACGGCAGTACTGATATAGGCCTATAATTATCGACACAGCCTCTATCCCCACCCTTGAAAAATTGGGTGGACTATGGCTCTCTTCAAAGAATCTGGAAAAACTCCTGTTTCAATGCAGAGATTGCAGATGTATGTAATCGGGGATACCAGAGTATGACGACATGATTTAAGGAGAGAAGAAGATATCCCATCCCAGCCCGCGGCACAGTCATGGCGCATCTGCAATATAATAGTGTCTATGTCACATTCGTCAATTCTTTGTATAGCAAGTGAATTGACAGGCGGCTTCAGAGTCTTGTTGTTATGATGTTGAATGGTCTCGCGGTTTAAGGGCGCTTTATATGGGTCATTAATTATTTTAGCAGCCATGTTTTTACCTATATTGCTGAAGAAAGAGCAGACATTGTTGAGGGAAGATGCAGGACTGTCGCATATTTTGAGCAGTTCAACAGGACTAGAGCATATTTTACTAGTGTTGGTTATTTCTTTAATACTTTTCCACAATGCTTTAGGATTATTCCTACATTTTTCAAGCTCACTCTTCTCATAAGACCTCTTTAATTTACGCAGTAGCATATTACAGAAATTTCGATAACGCGTATAGGTTACACGTAGTATTAAATTGTCTGGGGACCTCTTAGATTTTACGTGCAGCTTATCTCGGTGCTTGATACATTTTAGAAGTCCTGAAGATAGCCAAGGTTTTATGGTTCTTTGTTTCCTAGGTAAATTAATAAGTTTTGTGTGTTTGGCTATTGCTGTTGATATCTTTGTAATTAGTGTACTCATAGCAGTATTTGCGTCTTTAATTTTGTAGATATCTGAAAAGTCTGTGTTTTCTAACTCTGTCTTAGTGGCTTCGTGGTTTAATCGGGATATAGTGAAACTTTTGATCCGTGACGGGTTTGTATTTGCAATGGAGAGAATAATCGGTTTGTGGTCAGTAATATGCGACTCCAATACCAACGTGGTGGCCATTAATTTAGTTTTTAATAAGGTGTGATCTAAGCAGTTATCCATTCTAGTTGGTAGGAGGTGGGTTGGTAGTAGTCCATGGGACGCGTTTAGTATTAGGTATTCTAGTGCACGATCATTTCTATTGCCCAGTTTTATGTCAATATTCAGATCACCCACTGTCGAGATATTGGGCACGTTTGATATTTCATCATAAATATTATTTAGACTAGACAAAAAACTATCGAAGTGATCCTTAGTATTATACGATGGAGAGCGATATATTGCTACTACCGTGAGCTTATTATCAATTTGACATACCAGACTATTTGCATACTTAATGTTTGGTTCCCATACCTTGACGCTTAGCCCAATTTTGGTATAGATTATAACCCCTTCATTTTGGTTTTTAACGTTTTTTGTTGAGTGCGACTGGTATCCGTTTAGAACTGGGAGGTTAATCACTTTACTCAGCCAACACTCAGTCAAAACAATTAGATCAAAATCAATTTTAATTAAACACATCAAGGCCAGAAGGTTATCAAAATTTTTATTAACGCTACGAATATTTATGTGCAATAATTTTATACTACTGTCAGCTCTATTTATATATTTAACACATTCATGCGGGTCACAAGAGAAAGGGCTTTCAAGATTAAGATTATCAAGGTCCCGATTTATATTATTTATGTTAGCCATTTATGCTATTTAATAACGAACAAAAAGAGGGACTTTGAGAGTGATAGTCTTTGTTTTTGACAATAACATCGCTTTTCCGTGAATATAATGTAGTGGTGAGGGAAAGTATGTTTGTGTTTTATGTTAATTTTTGGTGTGTAAGTAGGGTTTATTTTGTGTGAGATGTGTTGATTAGTGCATAAATTATAACAAAGTGTGAAGATTGCAGTCGCAGTTAACAGGGTAGTTAAAAAGTGATACAAGTATAATGTAAAGCCCAATTACCCAATCGAAACATACGTATCAGTACCAGATGCAAAATATGCAATACAAACAAGAAC
This sequence comes from Polymixis lichenea, assembly GCA_949091785.1. Taxonomy (NCBI): domain Eukaryota; kingdom Metazoa; phylum Arthropoda; class Insecta; order Lepidoptera; family Noctuidae; genus Polymixis; species Polymixis lichenea. The sequence goes on along the minus strand of OX420932.1, from coordinate 27,870,735 downwards.
ATTCCAATACAATTTCCACAAAGTAATAGAATCAAAATTTGAAATCGGAGCATTCGCATGGGAGATATTCAGGGAAGACACTACGCTAGAATCGTACGGTTTCGGCCACACCGAAACATACGACACTGTGATGTAAAATAATTAATAAATTGATAGTTCCTAATGCATGCTAGAAATAAGAATATAATCAATTAGAAAATAGGCATAAATGTAACCATATATAACCGCATAAATAACCAAATGTACCTCGACACCAAAAATATATAAACAATAAAGGCACCAAGCAACAGAAACAACGAATTTCATTTAGCGTAACCCTAATAAAACCCAATATAAAAAGGGCCACAGCACACGCAACAACAGTGCATCATTAACCATGGACGCGACAAGTTCAGAACAAGTGGTCAGTCCACCAATAATAACCACGGGGAGACAAAACAATATAAACGTGAAAAATTAAACTTTCAAAAAAACCTACGCATCCAATATACAATCAACGCTAATAGAATACCAAAAACATAACAATCAAGCAATAGTGAAACCATTCATCCATACACTACCATGGCAATACCTCTACTCACACCACATTTAGAATAAATATGTAATAATATTTAAAATAAAACACAAATATCAACCACAGAATTTTAATTTAATACCATTTCCCATTCAATGACATATTGAAGATCTAGCATGGTTTTAAGATCTAGCCTGGTTAGGTAGTTCAGTAGTCAGTTCTTAGCCGTAGAGATAAAAATTTACTGACACCGAGTCAAAGCACAAGTGAAGCCTCCGAACGCGGGCGAGGGAGCACAGCGACCGTGGTGCGGCAGCACCCGCCCAGTGAGGAGAGCTCACGCAGTGACTTGCGACGAGGTGATCAGTGCCGGCGAATGCCGGCTTTTTTTTTTTAAACCTGAAAACCAAAGGATACAATATAAACTTGACCCACATAAGAAGCTAAAAATAGAAATCAACAGTGAAACCGTGACTAGCCAAGCGTCGCAGTTGAACGCATGACATGAACACATGTCGCATGACAGGAATTATGAAAGCGCGTGCACCCATGTATAAAGAAACAGTAATTGCTTCCAATCCGCTTAGCAACCACTTTCTCCTGCTTTCAGACACTTTCACTTAGGTCAGGTTAGGTTAGGTAGTTCTGTAGTTACACCCATCATAAACGATCGTCAAGATCGTGGCGCGCGCGCCTCGGCCCAGGCCGATCCGGCAGTATAAGTATTAATTCACACCTAGGTTAACCACGAACTACCAACCAATGACCAAACACATGACATACCCAACAACTTAGTTCACTCACGAAAAAGTAGAGAAAAAATACCCGACACCTTAGGTCACTCACCAAATAGTAGAGAAAAAAAGTTAGGTCAAACCCAAAAAACAAGCAACATAGCCAAATACCCAAGGTTAGGTTGCATCACCAAATTAAGCTAATTTGCATAAAATGTAGGTCAAGTTCGGTAAAAACCGGCTGGACCCGATACATTGCTCTCTGCCACAAATTAAACTTTACCATCATTAGGTCGACCTCATTATGGATGGCGTAAGAGCGATTGGGCGCTCATAATAAGCGCTTATATGGATGGCGCTGCCCGCATTTATCATAGATACACATACCATGAAGGCATGACCTTCGACACAATTTGCAACAAACTAAGAGAAGAGTTTGAGTGCAGATGCCATCCGTGGCATAAGTATGCAGTGCATGAGGAAGTAATTGCACAAGCAAAATCCGAAGAAACCGGACAGGAGAGCGTCGGTGATGTAGATAATAATGCTAACTTATTTTCTAGCGAAAAACAAAATAGTGAGCAAAGCTGCCACGACGACAGCCATGATGGCAGCCATGATGACAACCCCGACGACATTGATGAAGACGAGCCAGCTGCCAGGAAAGCAGACCGGCGGGTGCAGAAGCAGAATCCAGCGAAGTGTTCGAGACCGAACACGAGGAAGAGATGGACGAATCGGGTCAGACCAATCCTTTTACTAATAACATTAGCAATATTTCAGAGGCTCATAATAAATCCTTGTCGAAGGAAAACAGCGATCACAATGACGATTCATTTAAAAACATCATTATCGATTATAGTATTGGGAATTAACAAATGTCCATTTTGGAAGACACTGATCAACTCTCATCGTCGACTGAAATGTTTGAGGACGAGCAGTTATCTGTGACTCCAAATAACAATGAGTTTAAAATTGCTTTAGAGTCAAGGGAAAGTAAAATTGATGATCAGAAGGTAGTTAAGAAGTTCTACATGAATCCACCTGAGCAGTCGACTGTCTCATTAAATGAAGTTGAAGTCATTCCAGTACCATTTATAGAACAAGGCAAAGGAAAATATATAAAAGTTGTGGCTGAAAAGTCCAAAGATATAAAGTTTTATAAAACTCCCAAATCTGTAGGACGCATTTATCCAATAAAAATTAAAAATGGCAAAATAAAACTCACTAATGTTTCGTTACGACGAAAGCGCACCATTTATAATTTAAAAATAGCGCCTACAAAGAAAAATGTCGTCGCATACGAATATGCTGGAAAAACTAAAATTAAAAACTTAACTCCAGAACTAAATAAATTCAAAAGAAGTTCTAGGGAAACTCAAAAAGATTTCATAAAAACATTTCATAAAGGGCAATTTATAGAAACATATTTCATTTTAAAGTATAGATTTAGAAGATTATATATTAGAAGATTCAAGGATATTTTACACTTTAGATTAAAACCTTTTCTCGTTCATTTATAGTTTTTCTGTATCGGCCCTTTTTGTCGAATTGTTTAATTCTTTTATTGTTATTTATTGTCATGACCATGTCAGCTAGATGTAAACATTAGGATATAATTTTAGTTTCATTAATTTTACATTTTACTAATGCTTTTTCCCTTTGTATTTATTACATGTGATCCTGAGAAAAAGTCGGACGCTATTGTGTGCGTGCGAGGCAGCACCTGGTCACAGGGTGACACTCCTCACAGCCACGCAGAGTCCGGTGGAGGAACAACTTCGTCTTCATTAGCTAGGGTTCACAACGGTGAACTAGCATGGGCATACTCCAGAAAATAGTTACACATATTGAGTAGCCACGCGTATTAAATAATCTTGAAAACTGTGGTTCCACCTGGAGGGGGGAGGACACTCACTCTAAGCCGCAGCCAACTTTGCTAAAGGAGCATAGTCTTCGCAAAGGGTGTTGAGTTGACACCATTGGTTCAGCTTATAGTTGAGGACTCTTTACCTTCACTCGCTCTAAGCTATGACCAACTTTGCTAAAGGAGCATAGTCTTCGCAAAGAGTGTTGAGTTGACACTACTGGTTCAGCTTGCAAATGAGGACCCACAGGTTTTGTCAGCAGTGACTGACATTCATTGGAAAGGAACGAGAGAGGAGTAGGAGCATTTTTTAGAATTTAACCCTGGAGTATGAACATATTTTAAATTGTGTCAATGGACGTTGGCGGACTAGCCTCTTAACCTTTTCCTTCCCTCTGACTCAATACCGTCCGATGGAGCAAAAGATTTTGATGTTAAGGTCTTCTCTAATTAACCCTTCTGGACTGATGTGAACTTTCACATTGATTTATTTGTATCTGGGAGGACACGTCGCGTCTTTTCCCCCGGGGTTTTGGCGTGATGAGGTTCAAGCATGACATAACTAGTTTTTGTGGGTGCATATTGGCACGAATTAACTTTAGTTTTCGCCGACACTTATGATGGTGTCAAACACGCGGTTTCTTTGTCCTGACTTGAGCTTTCTCTTGCAAGGGAGGTACCTCATTCTGTAAATTATTCCCTGGGTTAGGTAACTTTTCTTATAGGTATAGGCAGGTGCCACCTGATTGTTCGAACATAGTGAATAAAAGGCTTGTGCCATCTGTACAAGCAGCAATGCAATGCCGGCTATGACCACTACTATAATCCTTTTATTCAAGGGTGGGCGTAGCTGATGTAGAGGATATTTACTTAGTGTAAAACCTCACGCACATACTGGCAGCCGATGATTAGGCTATGTCTATGTTCGAGCATTTAGGATATTCTAAAATAGAACGTCAAATAATTTTAAGTAGGGGGTATCCGCTGAGCTTTGATTCTATTGACAGGCGCGTCTTTGTAAGCATTTGAAGGTCTTTCAGAACTCTTGAAATAAACGTGGAGTCCCACAGTCTAAGCGCCCTTTGATCGTTTAATTTCATACCCATACACACCCGGTACCTGGAGGCTCGTCTGAGCCTCCACAATAAAACAAAACGGCTTTTGGTTCGAAGTGGATCGTTTCATATGCAGCGAATAAGGAGAAACATTGAAGTAATCCAAGTTGTCCAAATCCAAGTTTATTGAGGTAGAACGAGTGCAACGAGCTCTAATAAAAATAATGTTTTTCAAAAGGATTAGATATTCCACCGAAAGACTACCAGATAAGTGATTTACTTTCGGTAAGAAAACTACGCATAGTTTATACTGTTTTGAAAAAACACAAATGGCTTCCTTATGATACCACTATCTCATCAAAAAGAAGAAAAGATATTATAGCACCGATTCCACGAACAAAAACCAAGTTCTGTAGTAGGCAATACGAGAAACGGTCGTGTCAACTTTATAATAAAATAAACAAAGAGATATATGTATACACCAAACAATATTATGAATGCAAAAAACTTATAATTAAATGGATAAAACCACTCGCATATGAGGACACAGAGGCCCTCCTGCAGACCACATCATAAGTCACTCAGTCACGCGTACACTTACTCACATATACATACAACATGTACACTTACACACCACACGTACACCCCACACACACATATCGCGCATACCCACCCAACTCACATACAACTTACACAAAATACACACACTCATTTAAATAATCTTATGTACAATATCAGTCTTCTGTAATTCTTTGCTTTTTTTTTTTTATTTGCTTCTTTAAAATTATAAAATTATATAATTGTGAATACCTAGTTAATACTGGCATAACTTTTGTTTTTGAATGTATGTACATTACGCTAATCTAAGTTGCGGAAGAGTGGAGTGTCCTAATACAGGCATTTATTTGCTTAAAAGGATACTTCTATCACTAGCTATGTAGTACATTTTGTTAAAGAAATAAACTATTTTGTATTTGTATTTTTTGTATTTTTGTAAGTAGAGGTCGATTTGCTCTAAAATTGGGAGTAAAGGATGGGATGAGACAAAGAATACTTTAGACAAGAAGCGATCTGCCAAATACTGTCTTCTTAGGTACAAGGGCGGTTCTGCACATTCAACTTGAAGCGCATTTATGGGGGAGGATCTCATAGCTCCAGTAATTATTCTCATACATTTGGCCTACTGTCTAATTTCTTGAGCGCTTCTTTGTTGCAAGGCTCAATAGGGAAGCAACAATAATCCAAAGCGCTCCTGGTCAGTGCATTGTAGACCAGTTTCAGGGTGTAGGGGTGAGCTATTATTTTTTTTTATTTTTTTTATTCGTAGGTATTGTCTTAATACAATTTCGTTAATTTGTATCATTAAACCAGAGATGGTTTGTATTGATACTCACATTCACTAAATCGATAACACCGCTTAATCACTAATGGGTTAATTAAGTAATAATTAAATAATGTAGGTACATCCAAAATAATTTGCACGTAACCACGCGAAACTACGATAGCCGTAAACATCTATCAGTAAGTACCCTACCTAAGTGAGTCACATGCAATGTTTATAGAATTTGCTCAAAAAAGAACAGTTCTAGTCAATCTCAAGATTCCAATACAGGTTGTGTGGCTCCTCACCACACTCCAGCCAAAGCCTTAAGCACTGACACGAAGCGTTCACATTTTTTGACAGTTTATTAATATGGTCAACCCCAGACAATCTCGAGTCTAACGTCCCAGGAATCTAGCCTTATCCTTTACTGGAATAGTTTGTCCATCAATACAAATATCTAATTGTGGAGAGTACAGCGGTCATTTTTACCCGCAAACGTTCTGTACGTTTGCGGGTAAAAATGACCGCTGTACTCTTTGGAGCACTTAGATAACCCGTGATCAAGGAGCCATTGGTGTAGTGAGGACAAAGATACATTCATTGATAGAGCGGCATCCTGAATGGAATTGCCGGTGACCAGTAATGCGATATCGTCAGCATACTGAAGGATTTGGCAGTCATAATTTAGAGATGAGGACAAATTCGCTGTTTATATGTTGCATAATAGGGGACTCAGAACAGATCCTTGAGGTAAACCTCTCCATACTGTTCTTTGTTCAGAGTTGGACCCAGGAATTCTTAATTGGATGACGCCATTGGTAAAGATGTTACCAATGATACGACAATTCCTAGCCGGGATTCTCAGTTCGTGCAGCTTTTGACTGAGAACAGGGAGGAGGACCGAATCATTTGCAGCTGATATATCCAGGAAAACGACCACCACAGACTCATTCCTACTGAGGGCCAGCCGGACCGCTGACGTGAGAATACCTACACTATCAGCTGTGCCCAGACCTTCCTGAAGCCGAACGGAGTCGTTGGAAGCAGCCTCCTATTCTTCACCAACCATTTTAGACGATTCTTGATCAAACGTTCTAAGAGTTTAATTAGTATGGACGATAAAGCGATGGGTCTATATGAACAATGATCATTAGGATCTTTGCCAGGTTTTAATATCGGAATGACAACTTGAACCTTCCATTCTGAGGGAATATATCCAGATGTAAAGCAATAATTAGCCTAGTCCAAGTAATATTGGTGGGTTTTTGGTCCAGCTTTGACAATAAAGGAGTAAGGGAAACCTTCCACCCCTGGAGCAGAGTCCATAACACGGGATAGTACAGTTTTTAATTCTTCCAAGCTAAATGGTCTGATCATTGGATCGCAAGTGTTGTCCACATCATCGATGTCAACACAGCTGTCCTCTACACCCGGAACATACGCTGGAGCGATTTTTGAGACAAACTGGTACCCCAGTTCTTCTGAGATGTTGTTCGAAGAGGCAGGTGCTAAACTATTCCTAAAAAGCTTTACTTTCCGCCATACCACCGAAACCGGAGTAGTTGGACCAACCTTCCCGTTTTTTCTTTTTAAGTACTTTCCTGGACTCAGCCATAATTCGCTTGAAAGCCATGAAGTTATCCAGGTTCATATCGCAGTTAACAGTATCTTTAGCCGCATTCCTAGCCCTGACCATGTCAGAACATTCCCTATCCCACCATGGCGGAGAAGGGATGTAGTCGGATTGGGGTTTTTTGGAAGGAAAACAGTCTTCCGCTGTAGCAGAGACAGTGGAGGAGAAGGACAAAAAAAATCCTGGGCATTATCCCCGTCGACTTTTGGATGGGAATATACTCTTTAGTCTATGATTTTGGAATATAAATCCCAATCTCCAGAGTCAAGACGGTATTTTAAAGGAGGGGAGACTTTTTTGGGAACATTTTTAGAAGGAAATTCTATCATGATGGGGTAGTGGTCACTTCCCAATTCTATCATGATGGGTTATTGGACCGCTAACACTGCATAACAAATTTCTAATTACCAAAAGATATTCGGGTTCTGGGTGCGCAATATTAAAAGAAAAAATATTTATATTCTCAGCCTTAGCAGCAACAACATTTATGTTATCGCCAACAAAGGGTAGAGGAATCGGGGAAAATGATACTTTGCTATTATTGAGCAAAGCACATCCCCCATATCCATCAGATCTGTCATTGCGAACACTACTGAAACACGGCATCCTGAAATTACTTCCAGGAAAAAGCCATGTCTCAGCAATGCTGCAGACTGATGATTTATACTTATTTATTAAAAATAAAAAATCAGGCTTCCTGGGAGTAATACTCCTCACGTTCCATTGAAGGAATATCAGTGGATGGAACATTGTGTATATAATTTAAGATTGAGGTCAATTTTATGGCAACGTGGTCAGATAATGATTGGGTAGGATTTGTAAGAACAGTCATTAACATGTTTGTGATTAATTCCAATGTATTCTTCGGGCTGTCCTCCCGTCTATAGTTCGTTGGCTCGGCGGTTTCCGCTGGGAAGGCACAGCCATTCATGGAGGGGGAAAATGAGTCATTTCGGGTAAGTTCTTGGTGAGCTTGCTTATTATAGCCTGGGGAAAGGGGGGCACGGGGCTTAGGGCTAGGAAATACTGTTTTACGGTATGACCTTTGGGTAGCAGGTATTGGGCTTGTGGAGGGGGATTGGGATTTAATTATTGTAACCTTGTTACGAGGGTAGTATTTAGAAACATCGGCATATGATCTGGTAACTGGGGGGAAAACCCGACTAGCTTCTGCTTATGAAATGGATTTTTGCGCCATCAGAGCTTTGATGCTCTTCTGTCGGCCCAGTTCAGGACAAGCACTGTCATTTACGAAATGGTTCCCAGAACATGAAATGCAAAATCCTAACTCATGGGTGGTTTCACATCCATCACCTGGATGATCTTCACTACATTTGAAGCAGCGTGGTTTAGATCTGCAAACCGTACGTGTGTGTCCAAACCGACAGCAATAGTAGCATTGGATTATTGGGTATGAGTACCTCTCTACTAGAAGAGCTGAGTAGAAACAAAACAACCGTTTAGGTAGAACTTGTCCATCAAAAGTAATAACAACTGTCTGCGGAGGCTTCCACTCAGCTACACCAGAAGGGGTAACTTTACAGCTCATCCTCCTGGCCTTCACAACAGCACTACATCCGTCAGGAACCTTAATAATTTCAATAATCTCGTCTTCCGACCATTCAACGGGGATATCCCTAACGAGACCCAATCATGTAATATTGAATTGAGGGATGGAGGCGATATAATTTTGATGGACGAGTTATTCATTAAAAAACTGTTAGCATCTTGATGCGACTTGAATTCAACTGATACTTTATTTCTGCCTATACGTTTGACCCCATCGAGGTGTACATTATTAATGTTATTTTTAGACAAAAACATACCAAACTTGACCGGTTGTAGCACAGTGCCTGAAGTCTGACCATCCTTAAGGGAAACATGGACAATATACGGCGGATTATCTCTAGCTGAATATGTAAGTCTGCCGATTACTTTTGTCGGTAACATGGGTGGAGTAATTGAAGTAGTAGGGGGTGACTCAGCGACCCTCTTCCGATTTGTAGTCTCCGTTTCCGTTAAGGGATCTTGTATGGGTATTTGGGTGTCATGGGGGAGGGTGACGGACAAGACAGAGGGAAGATCAAAAGATTCATCAGGGGGGTCGGGATCAGGAGGCTTTTTAGAGTTCATAATGACGGAGAATAATGTTTAGATAGCCTTACACAAAGAACACAAACACAAGGAATAGTCTCGATCAAGTTTCACACAAAGATTCACTAAAAATTGATAAAATTTCGTAGAACTGTCAAAAGCACGTGTTTAGCCTTCACCACTACCAACGAAAAAAAACCACATCGGCATCTAAATAACTTTGTTGGACAACAAAAAATTACAGTCTAAAATCTCCCAAAATTTTATTGCCAAAACAAAAACCTATCTCCAGCTGAATCACACCCAGGGGGAGACAAATAGAACAAGCACAACTTCAGTAAAGAAAGAGTCGCCATCTACATTACTTAACAGAGAAACTAGGATACCTAATAGTTACATAATTATCGATAGATGCACAGCTGGGCACCGTTAATCAAATAGTTAACTTCGTTAATCGTTATTCCGCTACAAAAAAAGTTAGCTTCGTTAAACGTTAAAGCGTTACATTTCGGAAGAATTAACGCAAGTTAACGTTAATCGTTAATCCGTTAATATGTGTAAAATTGCATTTTTATATCGTTGCTAAGTAATGAAATGATCAAACGAAACAAATTTCTTCGCAGTTTTCTCACTCGCATGCGCCGGCAAATTTATCTAGTTTTGTTTTTAACCGACTTCCAAAAGAAGGAGGTTCTCAATTCGTCGGAACCTTTTATTTTTATGTATGTTCCCCGATTACTCAAAGATGGCTGGACCGATTTGGATTATTATTTTTTTGTTTGAAAGGGTATACTTCCCAGGTGATCTCATGTCTGTCTATTGTTTACACGACTTCGTAACATAACATCACGCCGGGACGCTGTGAAGGGGTAAGAACATGTGAACCACTAAAGAGTGAAAAAAATATAAAAAAAACAACCGACATCCAAAAAAAAGACTAAAAAGTGAAAAATAACTTTAAATTCGGAAGGCGGTGACAAAAACTTAAAATACATATCCAAAGTCACCGCCTTCCGAAATTAAAGTTATTTTTCACTTTTTAGCCTTTTTTTTGGATGTCGGTTGTTTTTTTTTTTTTTGAAAAAAGTTTTTTGTGTCACTCGCTGCCACGCGCCGCCCGGCACTTGTCGTTTCATACTAGTCTGAACCTGCTTTTCGCGCCGCGCCGCCGCTGTGCCGTACGGTAAATAGTAGGCATAGGATTAACCATTAACGGACTTCGGCATATTAACGGAAATTAACGTGTCCGTTAACATTTTTAAAAGTTAACTTAAAAGTTAATCCGTTAATCAAAATGTTAACTTCGTTAATTAACGATTAACGGATTAACGAGTTAATTCCCAGCTATGGATAGATGTCTCTATAATCACAATTTTAACGCAAATGAAACTCAGTTCTCTAATTTAATTTATAGTATTTTTCTAGAGAATAACTACGATATTTTTCATCAAAATTATCACATTATTTTATTTCTTAACTGTCCAGCTTTAACGTTTATGGCAGCCTTGTCACGATTTCTTGTGTGATATAATTCTATTCTGGCAACATCACACTAATGGTCGCTCAACTTGTGCCCGCGCTTGTTTGTTTCGTTTGTCCATTTTGTGATATATTATTGGGTTCTGAGTGTTTTGTCTACATCAGACGTCGAGTTGAGTTTCTCCTCCGTCCTTTTAGTGGATTATTACCCGGAAACTAATATTTTTCAGTGACTATGTTGTGACTAGCAATTTCACAAAAAAAATGAAAAACTGTTGTGTTACATAAATTTATTTGTATACTGGCGAAAAGACGCTATTTTGTGCTGTTTGTGTCTATCAAAATATATACAATGCCTCACCGTTGCGCTTTTGGATGTAAGGACACTGGTAAGTATTTTTTTTGTTTGGCCCGCTCAAACCATTGAGGTAACAATATGTAGCACATAGTACATAATTACCTCAATGGCTCAAACAGAACTTCTGTTCACCATGTTAGAAAATCCTTGGTCAGTGGGTCGTCTTAGGGGCGGAGTTCGACTTCGTTCGGACTTCATTCTCCGATAAAACCTCGCGTAGCCACATGTGGGCCACTTCGCCGCCCGACCGTTGAGCCCCGCTGGTGCACATGGGGCTCCGCCGATTCACACGGTTTAAAACAATCATTCTCAAAATATGATATTCTAAAAATGAGCTTTTCTCATAATATCAAAAGTCTCGATTTCGTAGTATTTTTTTTTCTTTTACCTGGCAAATTGCAGACACAATTGTTTTTAATTGTTATTATTCAATTGTCTGCCTTTTTCCAACTGGGTCAGTGGGTCGTCTTTGAGATTTGAATGAATATTATTTTGCTTATAGGCCTGCTAATGTAAATTATTTTAGATGTAATACATCAGTTACATTTTAATACAATGTACATACTATATAATACCGTGAACAGCCTTAAAACATTCTGCAATCTCATACAAGCAACCTTAGGATGGACAAAATCGCGCTTAAAAAACAAGAAATACAATATTATTTCTTTTGGTTTCAGGCAATGTGATGCATTCATTTCCGAATCCTGGCAAATTTCCTGAACATTTCAAAGCTTGAGTTAATCTTGTTGGATACAATCTGGAAACATTAGCAGACAGGGACATTTACAAGAAGAAGAGATTACGTGATTAGACACTTTAGTCACACCTTTTGAAAAGTCATGTTGTGATGTTGATAATTGAGTCAAATGTCAAACTCAAATTGTCGCTAGTGTCATGTGTCAATTTTAATGTTGCCAGTTTTGCAACGTTTTGTACGATGGTAACAAGTTGGACTTCTTACCATTGTTGTATGTACCAGTTTAGTGATTTTAGTGTTGTATAATTTAAAGAAAATAATAAACTTGAGCCAGGGTGTTGGATATTGTAGTCTATGGATATTTAGTCTATGATAGATAAAGTAGCAACAGAGAGGGTTCGGTAAAGCTGCATAAAAGTAATGGCCTGTAATCGTTTGTAATAATGAAAATAGATTATCTGACTTGACTAATGGTGCCGCTTTTATTCCACTACGTACTCAACGATAACCAAAACAAGTTATCGTCTATAGATGAAAACCAAATTACGCAACAGAATATCGATTACAATATTAAAGGAGCAATACACACTAAATCCAAAATAACCGATTGCTACTCATTTGAAGCCACAGAAAGGCACGTAGAAATTTAACAAAAAAATTATGATTTTAAAAAGGAAAATGAATCTAAAAATACTGAAGATGAGGCAATTGAGGATGAAAGTGGAAAATAATTTTACTTTGATTTTTGTTTTTTATTATGTTGTGATCAATATTTATTTACAAGATACAATGTATGTGCGTCCTGGTAACGAATAAAAGTATGTGATTGTTTTAATTATATGAGGAAAGTATAGAATTTGCCTTTTTTTACTTTACCTACTGTTTTCACCTGTTTTTTTATTGGTGAGCTGTTGTTTTTTAGTTTTTTGGAGTAGGCAACACACGCTGTGGCAATACAATGGCACACGTCAATGTCAGTCGTGTGTTGATGTGTTAATTAGGGATGGACTTAGAGGGGAAAAAAACGATTACCAAATAATCGATTTATCTCATTTTAAAAGTAATCGATTTGTAAAAAAAAACGATTTATTAACTAAAAAATAATCGATTTTTAATATTCATACAGATGGCGCCATTTTTCGACTGACAAATGACATTCCTTTTTTACGTTTAGTGACCACGCGTTTTTCATTTATCGCACAGATGGCTCTGTTTGCAAAGTTCGATTAAAATGTGTAGTTTGGCTATATTGGTTTAATCCAACAACGCATATCATAACTTTTTTACTTCAAAAAAAAAGAGTAAGTAATATTATCGATTTATTAAAAATCGATTTTTAACATTTAGAGAATCAATTCTTAAAAATTAATTCGAAGAAAAAAATAACCGATTAATATAAAAAACTTTTTTTTTTCACATCCCTAGTGTCCATTCAAGATTTTTCATGTTCAACTTCAATGTGTTGTTTAAAAATAATCTAGAAAAGTACCCTAGAGCACAAAGAATTAATTACCTATACATGTCTTAGTATAAATCATGTTACGTGTGGTAGCGGAATAATATGTGGTGAATAGGACTGCACTGCACAGTTCAAATTAGTACTTACATTCTTACGGTTTAGTAAGTTAGGGCTAAGTTAAGCCCAGTTTTAACTTCTAACTTTATGTTTAAAGAATTACCTACATAAATTTTTTAGTTGTTTTTAGGAACACATAGGTAATAGGTTATTTTTATTTAAAAGAAACTTTTTGACAAGCCAGACTAATTCATGACATCAATAACTTTAGCTGAATGCAGCAACTAGTTTTCTATTTGGTGTAGTAACTAGCTCCACTGTTTATAATAAATTATAGTCCAACATGGTAGTTTTGTCTTCAATCCTTGGTGACAAGCTTAGTATCTCCTAACTGATAGGCTGATGGCGATTTGGTGCTTACAACTAAAAAAATTATTCACTTTTATTGGTGTGTTTACACCTGTACTATTTATTTTTATGAGGTAGCTAAGTAGCCCAGTCAAACATTTCTAAATAGACCATATTTTAACTGTACTGGCAGGCCATAGTTGAATAGCTTATGTTGGGATAAATTCTGTTAATCTACGGTAAGATGGATATGCGGAAACGCATGTCCCAGAATCTACCCTAGGAAATGTTAGGAAAACGGAATTTATGGGTTAAAAATTATGCGTAACTTTGTTGCTGGCCACAGTAAAATTGTAATATTACACGCTTTATATTAGCTTCACTTGTACGTTTTTGTCTGTAACTGACTCCTTAGGGCACGATTTTCATTTAAACTTTGTAGACTTATCGAGGACCAATGACAATTCAAAACTTTTTAAAAAAAGAAAAAAACTTAGCAATCACGCTTTTGTAGTTAGCAGAATTAAAAAATAGTAAATAAATAATAGTTGAAAAAAATAAAAAAACACGCTTTATAAACCAAACTCTAAAAGTAGAAAATAATTTAATTCTATTAAAAGCGTGGAGTGCTTGATTTTAATTGATTATAAAAATACCTCAAAAAGCACCCCACGCTTTTTAATAGAATTAAATTATTTTCTACTTTTTAGTTTGGTTTTTAAAGCATGTTTTTGAGTTTTTTAAACTATTATTTTTTATTATTTAGAAATACCTTAGCGTAATGAGTCATAGTGACCTGTAATTACTTTTTATAGTCTCCATGTTATACATAATAATAATATATAATCAATTAATAATAATAGCCTTTATTCAGACATCATAATTATACATTAATAGATTCCAATTAAGTTAGTTCTTCTTTGTTTAATTTAATATAATACAAATAATTTATCATTGATTTATTTTTATTTTGTTATGTTCTATTTAAATTTTTAATAATTGTTTTATTGACTCCTGTCTATGTGCCTCTTGTTAGCAAAGGCCTCCCCCATCTGTCTCTATTTCTCTCTGTCATTGGCTACTGTTTTCCATCCACCACCTGCCATAGCTTTTATCTCGTCCACCCATGTTCTTGGTGGCCTACCTCGTTATCGGTTCCTATGACTTGTGAACCAGTGCATTGTAGATTGCGACCATTTCTCTTTACCTCTGATGGTAGGTAGGTATGTCCTGTACATTTCCATTTGAGTTTTCTGGTAGTTACTGTGATATCCTTTTTTCTAATACATTTCTTTATACTGATGGTTCTTAATCTATCAGGAAGTCTCTTTTCCATCATGCTCTTCTCCATAGCGTTTTGACAAGTTTCCAGTTTCCTATCATGGGTTATATGGAGTGCCCAGGTTTGACAGCCATATGTGAGAACAGGCAGTATACAAGTGTCGAAAAGTTTACATTTAATATCTATGCTCATTTCTTGGTTTTTCATGACCTCTTAAATTCCAGTATTGTTTCCATGCATTTCATATGCGTCTATTAATTTCTTTGGATCATTAAAGGGCAATGCTTTTTTGTATTTATCTAGGACCGAAATATCAATGGCGTCGGCTGAGAGAACTGACGCACCCCACTTAGAGCCAGAGGCGGCGGTGAGCGCAGCGGACGACACACAAGAACAACTGTCGGCCGCGCAGCGCGCGCGCATCGAGCGGAACCGCCTGCAGGCGCGCCAGCGTCGGGACGCGCGTCTCGTGCAGCGACACACGTGAGCATCGCGTCACGCCCCGCCCCGCCGCCCCGCGCTCGCTCAGCTCACTTGTGTGGCTCCAGGGACGGCGCCAGCGCGCGGCCCGCGCCGCCCGCCGTCAGCGGGGGCGGCTTCCTGCTGGACGACGAGCCGCCTGCGGCGCCACCGCGCGCCCGCCCACCACCAGCGCCCATCCAGGACCCGGCGGAGCGCCCGAGCTGCCGAGAGTGCGACCGGCGTTTCCCTCAGTCCTACCTCTTCGACACGTTCGGGCACGACGTGTGCGACGAGTGCAGGTCGGTAAAGAGCGCCACCCGAACGCCCCGCGCCGCACGCCACTCGCTAACGATGCGTTCGCCGCAGGGACGACGACGGCGAGCACGCGCTCGTGACGCGCACCGAGGCGAAGACTGTGTATCTGCTGAAGGACTGCGACCTGGACCTGCGGCCGCCGGCCCTGCGCTTCGTGCGGCGGCGCAACCCGCACGGCTCGCGGCTGGGCGACATGCGCCTGTACCTGCTCGCGCAGGTGCAGGCGCGCGCCTGGCTGGCGTGGGGCGGGCCGGCGGCGCTGGCGGAGGAGCGCGCGCGACGCGACGAGGCGCGGGCGCGCGGCAAGCAGTCTGCCACGGCGCGGCGCCTGCGCGCGCTGCGCATGGACGTGCGCTCGAGCCTGTTCGACCGCACGCGCGCTGCTCACGAGCACGAGTTCGGTGCGGAGCAGTACGACGCGGACGCGGACCAGTACTCGCGCGCCTGCGCCTGCGGGCACGTCGAGACCTACGAGAAGATGTAACACGAGCGCCTATCTTATAATCTTATCAGTGATCCGTGAAAAATTACATTATTAATGCCGCATGACCTTACTGTTATACATTTTTGCATTGCGTGTAGTCATGGTTTCTTTTATTCATATCCCATTTGTTCAACCAATCTTCTATCGATTGTATCTCTTCTAATGAATATTATTTAATAGTTTAAGTAATATAATCTATACTAATATTATAAAGCTGAAGAGTTTGTTTGGTGGAACGGGCTAATCTCAGGAACTACTGGTTCGCATTGAAAATATTGAAATATTATTTTAGTGTTAGATAGCCCATTTGTGGAGGAAGGCTATAGGCTATATAACATCACGCTAAGACCCTTAGGAGCCAAGCAAAGAGAAAAAAGGTCACGAATACTAAGTACTCGCACGGATGTGCATCTGGATTGAGGGCCCATTTTTTTTCCTTGTAAAACGAACTATGACTAGGGAAATTAGTAAAAAATTGTAAAAACTTAAAGCAGAGGGCCATAAATTTGTTAAACGTGAAATAAAACTTTTATGATTAAATAACTTGGGCCCTCAATCCAGACGCGTGCATAAAGTGGCATAGCCTAAATCTCAGAAAGTGCTATCTCTGGGTTAATCATTTTTATCTAAGAATTTAGTTAAGATTTTCTTAAATATTAAGGCCCTTAATTCATTCATGTCTTTACTGAGGAATCTGCAAAACATGAATTTATCTGAAGAAATACATAGGTACATAAGACTTTGATATATTTTACTAAGATACCTCTGTGAATTAGTTATAAAGAAATAATGACCCAAAAATTATTTGTTTAAAAGTAATTGAACGTCGAATTTTACTAAAACGTCTGAACTGAGAGCCCAATATTTTCGGCTTTATTGGCTAGGCTCAACCTCATAGATTAACGCAAATTAGAATACCTTTTTTTAACTATTTTTATATTAGAATGTATCACATCGTCCATTCTTCGAGAAAATTTTGTAGGGTGGTTATGATTTTGTTACTTTTTTGGACGGAAAGTCTTATATTTGCGAGAGACGTCGCAATCCGCAAATCAATCAAATTCATTTCATTATAAATACGTAATAAATAAAATAAGATGGGTATAAATGTATGAACACAATTTACTTCACATAAATGCACCTAACCTAAAAATAGTCTGATATCGTGAAAATACAATTTACTTACAAACTTTTTGCAACAACTATTTAATTAAAGTTTTGTTCAGAGAAGCGAGTAAGTTATGTTTAGTTATGAATGCTATAATTTTTTTATTTAGATTGTTATAGTGTTTAAAATAGAGTTGTAGATGTAAATCTATTTTAAACACTTTATCAGTGGTTGTCATGGAAATCATGTCACTTGGTTTAATTAGGTTCACATGTTTTATTTATGTAGATTCTTACTTATTTCTCTATTCCCGTTTTACGGTACAGTAAATAATTATGTCAGCTTAGAACGGCAATTTGTTGTTTGTTACGTTGATAAAATCATATTACACCAACGTTTGCTTTGACTTTTTGAAGTTTTACTGCGGATAATTAATTAAGTTTAAATATGTAATAAAAAATGCTTACACTAAAACCGAATAATCAGCAATTCCGGATGACTATGCATCAGCAACAACATTAACGTCGGAAAAATCAATGATAAATGACCTTAAGATGGTGGTGGTTGGGTCAGACTGGATGCGGAAGGCGGAGGACAGGGTGTTATGGCGCAGCCTGGGAGAAGCCTGTGTCCAGCAGTGGACTGCGATAGGCTGAGTTGCTGCTGGCCTCCATCGGAGTCTCGAAATATCGTTTATCTCTTTCTAACAACAGGAATCGGTATTGGTTTTTTTCTTCTTCTCACACTGTATGATTGACTATACTAGTAGGTACTAGTACAGCCAATCATACAGCGTAAACCATGAATGTAGCTACCTAGCTACATTGATGGTTTACGCTGTTTTTGAGTGCACTAAATAATAATAATAGTTACTGCAGTATTAAATTATTGCATCACACAAAATACGCGCTTATATGAGGGTCTGTACCCTCATACAAGCTATTTTCAAGCGTGTATTTTTTACTAACTTAAAAAGTAACAAAATCATATCCACTCTACAAAATTTTCTCCTGTAAAAAATTGGAAATCAATTTTCTCTTAAAGTAAGTGCATTTTATTTATTTGGACGATGTGTTACATTCTAGTAAAAAAGGTATTCTAATTTGCGTTAATCTATGAGGTTGAGCCAAGCCAATAAAGCTGAAAATATTGGGCTCTCAGTTCAGACGTTTTAGTAAAATTCGACGTTCAATTACTTTTAACAAATAACTTTTGGGTCTTTATTTCTTTTTAACTAAATCACAGAACTATCTTAGTAAAATATATTAAAGTCGTATGCATATATATTTCTTCAGATAACTTCATGTTTTGCAGATTCCTCAGTAAAGACATGAATGAATTGAGGGCCCTAAATATACCGCCTTAAACCTGTAATGTCATATTCTTAACTAAATTCTTAAATAAAAATGATTAACCCAGAGAAAGTACTTAAAGTAGCGAAAGTACAAAATGGGCCCTCAATCCAGATGCATGTTTAATTTCAGCAACAACATCCGACCTTTTGATAGGTAAATAAATACTTTAAAATATTTATAAAAAACATTTTTTAAACGACGCTCATTCATGATGAGCACCAAAAAAGAGTGAAAAACAATAGTCACGTGCTGCGACGTTACACAGCCGCTTGTAGCCTTATGCTCTCACTAGCACAGATAGCACACTAAAGTGCAGTGGACACTTGTGTCATGCTCCTCAAGTATAAAACTACTCCCAACAATGGATTACAGGAGACCAGAAAAAACATGCTAGTTCATATGCTCATTCCATTTAGTTCTTTAAAAAAAAAACAGCATCAAACATCATGAAATAAACAAATGCAGTTTTAATATGAAGATATTTTACAATTCTTAAAAGTTAAATAAATGTTAAATCTACAGCCAAGTTGGAAGTGTTAGATAGCTTTCAAATCTTCTGGTAGGTCATTCTTAGGATGCTTGTTTTCAAAATGTTGTTTGTAGGTCTTAGGGTCAGGCATCTGCGCCTGAAACCAAATTACATATCCTGCTTGAGTATTTATAATATTATTACTATAAGTACAACTTTATTCTAGATAGAAACCTTTATCGTCCACCCACCACTGATCAAAGTTTATTCATTGTATTACATGAGAGTACTGTTATGTAGGTGAGATAAGATTTGTCTTAGTCCAATGGTTATGTGTAAGAAGAATTTGAATAGTTTGAATAGAACAATTACACTATCAATTTAGTTAAAGATTTTTAGAATTGTAAATGGCAGGCCCACTTTTAATTATGAGAACCTAAGTGTGTGGCAAACCATCACGAAAATCTTATGGACTTACATGCATGCCTTACAACAGCACTTAAAGAGATGGATGTGCTCCCACATACTCACATACACTACCGGACACCTGAATCGTGCCACCATGTATATGTATTTGTTTAAATATCTTTCTCTAATATTTTAAGTAATGGTAGCAACAACAAAAAAATCCGGTTTTGAAGCCACTCAATATCACTTCCGTTTTTCGGTTACCTGTCATAAGTTCGAAAAATATTTGACCGAATTTCATTACACCTAAAACTTTTCAACTATTTTCGTTTCGTTTTATTTTACGTCATCGAAATCACGTCTGCCACTGTATCAGTTGACCTATTATCAAATTGATTTTTTCGTTACTCCGACTTGGTTGAAAAACTTTTTACCAAAGTTACACTTGCCGAAATAACATTTGTTCGAAGTATTATGTTTCCGAATATTCATTAGACCACTGTTTTGTAGCATGCATGCAGGCATGCAGCGTGCAAGCAGCATGCAAGCGGGCATGCAGCATGCAGCAAGCATGCAACATGCAGCAAGCATTGTTTCTGTCATGGCTCCGGCGCTGCGGGGTTTGGACGGCCCCACGCGAGCTTATCGTCGCAGATGGTTTTAACGCTCACCATCGCACGCGGCGGCGTGCCTTCTAACCACCTGCTCCTCAGCTCGCGGGCCGCCCCACCCCTCCGCGCCTACGCGGGATTAAATTACACTCTAGGGGTAGGGCAGACAAGACTGTGTGAAGTCGGTTTTGCAGCGAATCGTTTCTCACTAAATTTAGTAGCACAGCATATTGACTTTTTATGACACTATTTTAATTTAATATTGAAAATGCTACCAAGTAACCGACTATACAGTTTGTAACAAAAATCCTGTCCGATCCAGTAAAGGCGTATTCCTGGTTCATCATATGTACTAGAAAAAATTGTTATAAAAATGTAACTCAGAAAAAAACAAAAGTTATTGATTTTTTTTTTTATAATCCATGCGAAATTTAACACTGAATATGGCTAATTTTCATAAGTTGACAACACTCCACCCGCCGGCAAAATCTTTCTATTTTCACCTATTTTTATTTCAAAGAACACCGCCTTACCCTGCCGCATTGTAGGCATTCTTTCAACTAGTCGCCGACTCTTTGATGTCGCAGACTGCTTGCCTACCGGCGCCGCGGCGCGCTAGTATTTTTGCCAGTCTTCCGTGGAGATAGCTTTCGATCGGACGTCCGTGTACGTATCACGTGCCGCTATCGTTTCGCGAACAAAGTCGTATTCCAATTAGGAAAATTTTAATATGTTGATGTGCTTAGGCAAGACCGACTGTAATTATGCAGCTGCGCGTAGAACGTATGATGTGCGCTTCGCAAATAGACCAGGTGTGACAGTACCTCGGAGGGTGCATTAACGCCTGCATAACCGTGTGTACCTACACCACAGGCAGTGATCATGGGCACGAGCCGCAGACCACTGATCCTGGGAGACCACGAGAACGCAACGTGGAAATTGAGGAACAAGTGCTGGATGTTTGCCGCGGATCTCACGTGTGTGAAAAGGTGTCGAATGTGTATTAGTGTTGGAGGTGGACATGTGAAGCACGATCGCCAAAGTAGGCAACAACAACAAATTTAATGAACTGATACCTACAGTCGGTAAGTACATTGCCGAAAGCACATCACATAAAAAAACCCTTATCAGGGCTACGTTTAATTTAATTACATACCTAACTGTTTCTTGATAAACAGAATTAGGTCTGAAATCCGGATCACTATGCCTACAAACAATATCAGCTGATACCTACGCGTCCTCTAAGGTATGACGTAGCGTAGGTTTCTTTCGTTACACAAACGTGTAACGAAAGAAACCGCCAAGCAAACGCTTGGCGGCACGCGACAAAGGATCATGAAAACCGTCTCGCTCAGGCGGCTTCTTTGACACAAAACTTTAGGTACTAAACACGTGAACTTTGTCGAGCGATCAGTGTTGCCTTTGATTAGTTTTTATTTTTTATTTTTATTTAATTATTTTCACTGGGGAAAAATAATTATTTCAAATCCATTAAATGGTTACGTATATGTGTATGTTCGATGCAATCATTGCAATCGACCACGTTTGCTGACCTAGCGATACAATACGGTCGCACTAAGTGCGCCGCGAGCTCAGTGCATTACGAACAGCAACCGGGTGCATTCATTTCCATCATTTTATTCATTTAGCGATAGCTTAGCGTAAACGTAATATTGTTAGCTCTCAGCAATAAACCTTTTAAAGTTATTTGAGTGTTTAACTTAGCAGCGTAACGAATCCCACCAGGTACCACTTAGGTCGCGCCCCTACATTTTGGTCCTTCGAGCCGGATTCAAGACTTTCACGGTTGAACTTTAGTTTTTCGGGACTGACGGTTCGTGAAGTGAACTTGAACTGAACTGAACTAGTGAAACCTTGTATTGCAGTGTTTCTTAGCTTAGCAGTGACTAGTGGTTACCTTAGCAGCGAGACTTTAGGAGTGATTTTAGCGGCAGTATATTGAGTTGGAGTGCTCAATATATTTTCTCAGCGGTATCAGCAACAACGGTACTCGGGGAGTACTGTTCCAGCAGCAGTGAGTTCACAGCTCACACTAGCGACACCAGCGGATCACAGACGTGGGGAGCAAACCTCGTCAGGTTAGCAGCGACAAAGGATTCTTCCTAGTAAGATCGTTCAATTTTCTAACACAAGCAGCGAGATGGAGAGCCTTTATTTTCTTCAATCCGAGATTGCGGAGGGCATTAGAAAACTCCTCGTCAATTTTAAAAAGGATAGCGTAGAGCGTAAGACGTTAGATTACTGTAAGCGTAAACTCGAGTTACTTGAGAAGTACTGGAAGGACTTTCAAGTGAATCATGAAAAGATTATTCCTTTCGAACAGACGAACCATAAATA
This sequence comes from Polymixis lichenea, assembly GCA_949091785.1. NCBI lineage: Eukaryota > Metazoa > Arthropoda > Insecta > Lepidoptera > Noctuidae > Polymixis > Polymixis lichenea. The sequence goes on along the minus strand of OX420932.1, from coordinate 27,848,261 downwards.
TTTTACTATGTCTGAATTTGAGAGTACGAGCCAGCATTATTTTACAGCTAAAGAGCTTATTAGTAAACATAAAGAAGAGTTGATGCAACAAGACCAGAAATCACCGTATCTTTCTCAACCACCCCAGCGAGAGGCACCCGGAACTTCAGCACGTCAGCCGGGACCGCCAGCAACAACAGCAGCAACTCCGACCTTCGAGTCAAGAGGGTCCAACAGCAAGCTTGACGATATGCTTCATAAGCAGTCGGTCAATTTTAAAGCGTTTCTTAGAGCAGTCGACAATATTGATGTTGAAACTATTGTTGACAAGTGGGAGTTCGAAGACGCTCTTCGAACCCTGCATAGTCGGTGGACTACCATTGATAACCTTCATTGGGAAATCATTGGTGAATCGGGGGAAGATGTAGTAGGAGATTATGACTACAACTTCACCAAGCACGAGCGAACTTTTAACAGCTTGAGAAAAGCTGTTAACTCAAAAATGTGGTCAACATCTTTTCGGGAGAAATCTACTCCTCAAATGGATATTCCTGTATTTACAGGTCATTATCAGCAATGGATGTCTTTTAAGGATTTATTCAGCGAAGCAATCCACAAGAACAACGCATTGTCAAACGCTCAGAAAATGCAATACCTTAAAGGCAAGTTAAAAGGCGAAGCCGAGCGTTTGATACAGCACCTTCCAATCAGCACCGATAACTATAACGTTTGTTGGGAGATTCTAAATCATCGATTTGATAATAAGAGGATTATCTTTACAGCGCACGCCAATATGTTCCTGAATATTCCCAACATACAGCAGCAATCGTTTTCAGCCTTTAAAAAGATGCATGACGCCACGTTAGAGAGTCTTCACGCCATAAATAATCTAGGTGCGGATATTAGCACGTGGGGCCCTCTAATTGTGCATATTATGTCGCAAAAACTGGATAGTGAATCTTATTCCGAGTATATAGACTCGTTACAGAACCCTAGAGAGCTGCCAGTTCTACAAGAGTACTTAGACTTTCTAGAAAATAAATTCACTAGTCTAGAAACATCTCGTCGACGACAAGACACCATGCAAAAATCGCAGCAATCTCAGCAACAAGCGGAGTCTTCAAAACCATTTCCAAACAATCGAAAATTCAGCACTAATCATAAATCGAACGATAATAATTGGAAGAACTCAAAAGCAATGCACGTGCATGAAATTAAATGCCCTCATTGTTTTGCAGCGCATAAATTATACAATTGCGCAAAGTTTCTTCAAATGCCGAAGGAAATGAAACTTAAAACCCTCAAACAACTGAAATGTTGTTTTAATTGCATTTTTAATCACAATGGCAACAAATGCCATTCCAAGAAACGATGCCTCACGTGTTCTGGTAGGCATCATACCTTATTGCATGATTGTTTTGCTGATGGCCAGCAAAATAATACGAATGATGAAAATCTTAAGCAAGAAGAGCAATCAAAGCAAAGCAGCAGCAAGTGTTCACGCATCTCAGCAAAATCTCACTGAGATTCTGTTAGCTACAGCGTTAGTGAGGGTGACAGCAGCAGATAGCACGCAGTTTGTCCTGAGGGCTCTCATTGATCAGGGCTCACAGGTATCGTTGATTACAGAGAAGGCAGCTCAACAGTTAGGTTTAAAACGACAGCATTTTTATGGAGCAGTTTCCGGAATAGCAGAAAAGGAATCTAACTGTACGGGCAAGCTAAGCATTATTTGCCAGTCTATGTATACTAACTTTAATTTCCATATGGATGTTTTGATTATGAAAAGTCTAATAAAAAACTTACCAAATCGATCATTTGAAAAGCCTTCGTGGTCGCATTTGGAACATATTAATTTAGCGGATCCAGAGTTCAATACAAGTCGTCCAGTGGACTTGTTACTCGGGGCAGACGCCTATGCTCTTATCATGCTAGATGGTTTGATAAGAAGTGCTGAGTCGTCTGCGCCTTTAGCTCAGCAAACACAGCTAGGATGGTTACTGTGTGGAACCGTAAAGCCACAGTTCTATTGTAACGTCATCGTAAATAATATAGCGGATATTCATCAATTTTGGCAAATTGAGGACATTCACGAGCAAAATGAAATATCAGCGGAAGATCAAGAATGCGTCGAATATTACCTAACAACGACAAAACGTCTGGAAAGCGGTCGTTATGAAGTTAGGTTGCCGATGAAGCAGCAAGCGAGCGAAAAGCTAGGATCGTCAAAGGAAATAGCGCTAGCGCAATTAAAGAGTCTCGAGAAAAAGCTTAGCAGGCAACAATCTTTAGCTCAGCAATATAAGCAATTCTTAAGCGAATATGAAGAATTGGGGCATATGAAACTAGCGACGTTTAGCAGCGACGGAATAGAGTGTTTCTTACCTCATCATGGGGTTCAGCGAGCGGAATCCTCCACTACGAAGTTACGTGTCGTATTTAATGCATCCGCAAAGACCTCTTCGGGACTTAGTCTCAACGATATCATGCATCGTGGACCTAACCTGCAGCAAGATCTACAGGCACTGTTACTTAAGTGGAGACTATATCGTTACGTATTCACTGCCGATATCGAAAAAATGTATCGGCAGATACTACTTAGCGAAGCGGATCAAAAGCTTCAACAAATCTTTTGGAGAGCTCAGACTAGACAGCCAATTAGAGCATACCAGTTAACGACGGTGACATATGGCACGAATTCAGCTCCTTTTTTGGCGATGATGACCCTTCGAAAATTAGCAGCGGACGAGAAGAATAACTTTCCTACAGCAGCAAGAATAATACTAGAAGATTTCTATATGGATGATCTGGTAACGGGCGCTCATACTATCGACGAAGGGAGAAGCAGCATATCAGAACTTAATTCGTGTCTAAGCAGCGGCGGCTTCTTGCTGAGAAAGTGGTCAGCAAACGAGATGAAGCTATTAGAAGACATAAATTCATCGCAGCAAAATAATCAAGCGCCATCATTCATTTTCAAAACTGAAAACACAGCAAAAACTTTGGGCTTGAGATGGGATCCAGAGACAGATGAATTCACTTTCCAATATACTTCATCAGCGAATACTACAAGACTTACAAAAAGATTGCTTCTTTCGGAAATATCCAGGTTATTTGATCCTTTAGGTTGGCTAGCGCCGCTGACTACAAAATTCAAATTGTTGTTTCAAAAGGTTTGGCTCGATGAAATTCAATGGAGCGACGAAGTTTCAGCCGAGATCAACAATGAGTGGGTAAAATTAACTGAGGATATGGGAAGTATTAGCGGATGTAAAATTCCACGATGGTTGAAAAGCAAACGAGATGACACTATCCAACTCCACGGATTTTGTGATGCATCTCTTAAAGCGTACGCATGTGTCATTTATGCCAGAATCGCATCAAAAACGGAAGCATCGGTAGTACTAGTCGCAGCTAAAACAAGATTAGTACCTAACAGCAAGACAGTATCGCTTCCTAGATTAGAGCTCTGTGCAGCGGAACTTTTATCCAGATTATTTACAAAAGTAGCAACTAGCATGACTGGCATAGATTACGAAATCTATGCCTGGAGCGACTCTAAGGTCACCCTTAGCTGGATACAGGGCTATCCAGAACGGTGGAAACCTTTTGTAGCGAATAGAGTGAAGAAAATTATTAGCGTAGCATCACCAGATGTTTGGAATTACGTATCGACAAAGGAAAATCCAGCCGATTCAGCGAGCAGAGGACTATCCATTACACAACTAATGGAGCATACGTTGTGGTGGCGAGGCCCAGCTTGGTTATCGACACCTTCTTTTAAGCCAAAGCGAGTGCAAGCAGAGTATACGACGGAAGAAGAGGTTCGGAAGCAAGTTATAACCGTTCAAAACAGCAATCCCGGGAAAAGCGTAATTGACGATTTATTAGATCGTCACAGCTCATTCGTAAAAATAAATCGCATCGTAGCATGGATATTACGTGCACTTGCGCGGACAAGTAAACAAAGGCCGTCATATCTCACATTACAAGAGCTAAGGAAAGCAAAATTAACTATAATTAAATGCATACAGCGCAGGGAATTTGGCTCGGATATCGATGGTTTGATGAATAATAAACTTAATTCCGATAGCAAATTATTAAATCTGCAACCATTTTTGGATGAAAGCGGCATATTAAGAGTCGGGGGACGTCTTAAAAATGCCAACATGAACTCAGATATGAAACATCCAATAATAGTTCCATATAGCGGGAGATTAACGGAGCTTCTTATCAAGCAAGCACATGAGCTTTCCTTCCATGGCGGAGCTCGACTTACCTTGTCTTTATTGAGACAGCAGTATTGGATCATTCAAGGAAACAGAGCTACCAAAAAGCAGCTTCGTAAATGCGTGACCTGCAAAAAACAAGAACCCAGGAAGCTACATCAAATAATGGGAGATCTGCCTGATTGCCGATCTAACCCAGCGCCTCCATTCTATCATACTGGAATAGACTATACGGGGTGTATTCGAGTAAAATCAAACAAAGGGAGAGGCATTAAAACGACTAAAGGATATATAGCCTTGTTTATTTGCATGGTCACAAAAGCGGTCCATATAGAGCTAGTCTCCGATCTAAGCAGTACGTCATTCATAGCCGCGTTGCGTCGTATGGCGGCTCGACGAGGGACTCCAAAACACATATATTCTGACAATGGTACTAACTTCGTAGGTGCCAACAAAATCCTTCAGGAGGAACAGCAACAGTTCGAGCGAATCTTTAACGACACTTTTTATCGAGAGATAGCGGAGATGAAGATAGAATGGCATTGGAACTGTCCTTCATGGCCGAGTGCTGGAGGGATCTGGGAGCGATCTATTCGGAGTCTAAAACAACATCTGAAAAGAGTAATAGGGGACCAAGCTTTAACATTTGAAGAATACAGCACGGTCTTGTCTCAAATCGAAGCAACCCTTAACTCAAGACCGCTGTGCCCAATATCTGAGGATATAGACGACATCGATTTCCTCACGCCAGCGCATTTTCTAACCACTCGTGCTGGTCTTACTGTAATAGAAACGGCACAAGATGCGAGGACGAGATGGTATTTAGTAAATAAAACGTTCCAAGATATATGGAAGCGGTGGAAAGCGGAGTATCTTAGCCAGTTATCGATACGTAGCAAGTGGTTAAAAGCACAAAAGAATATAGAAGTAGGCGATATGGTAACCATTCATGACGATAACCTAGCCCCTGGAAAATGGCCCGTTGGTCGAGTGGTTCAGGTCCATCCAGGAAAGGATGGAGCTGTCCGTGTGGTGACGTTAAAAACAAAAAATGGGTTTATAAAGCGGCCCATTATTAAGCTTTCTATCCTACCTATAGCAGAAAAAGAAGCAAGTAACCAAAAGCCAGAAAAAAGCGAAGCAAAAAAGCAAAGCAATGAGGCAAAAGCGGAAGAGAAAGCGAGTAAACAATTTAGCAGTTGTCCTAAAATCTATAGCATAGCATTATCATTGTTATTTTTTATGAGCCTTATATTGCCCACTGAAGCAACTTTTAAAATAACTGCATTTGATAGCAATCAAACGTTGTATTTCGACCCTTTGGGACAAATGCATCTTATTCGTGATCAGTGGAAAATCATAACTTACTATAATTTGACTCCTTACTGGCAAGGAGACAAAGCTGTCGATCAATTTTCTCAATATCTCGAGCAAACATGCGGGAAAATTCAAGAGCACAGCCATTGTAAAATGATCGTCCTACAAATACAACACGAGTACGATGAACTACAATATTATAATCAGCTGTTGCTCAATCAGCACTTTGGAGCGCGTCCGCGAACTCGACGCGGGCTTATCAACGCTGTCGGCTCCATAGCTAATTCATTGTTCGGAGTACTGGATCAAGAATTCGCAGAAAAATACAAGCGTGACATTGACCTAATACAAAAGAATACATTCCACCTTAGTCAGCTATACAGGAATCAGACATCGGTCATAGAAGCGGAGTATAATATCTTAAAGAGAACAGAAAAGACTATTGAAAAGCAGCATAAGATAATTAATAAGCATTTAAATTATTTAGACAGCGTCACCAATACATTGCAGCAAGAGATCGACGTAATGTCTATTCAGCAAGATTTCTCTTTAGCAGCGTTAGCGACCATAAATATGATTCAGAATCTAAGGCGGATTCAGGATACTTTTCTTGATACAATGACCGAGATCTATCATGGTCAGATCAATCTGCATCTCTTGACTCCACAACAGCTTCGTGGGGAGTTACAGATTGTATCTAGTCAAATTTCTAAAGACCTAGCATTACCCGTGGATGACATTCAGTTTAACTTGTATGAAATATACAAATTGTTAAAAGTTAAAGCAAGGATGACGAAGGAATATCTCTTATTTGAAATTACCATACCGTTAATTAGCAGAGATACGTTCCAGCTATACAATTTGATACCAGTGCCGGTTAAAATGAACAAAAGAATGATCAGCGTCAAGCCAGCATCCGAATACATCGCGATCAACTTGAAAAGAGATTCATACTTAACAGCCAGCGTCAGCGATCTTCAAGGTTGTGAATATCGAGCGGAAACCTACCTTTGTCGACTTCGAGGGCCTGTCCAGAGTTTAGGTCCGGATGAACAATTTTGCGAAAAAGAAGAGCAGTCAACTTGCAAGATCATTAATTCTAGATGTGAAAACAAATGGGTTCCATTACACGACTTTTCTACCTATTTGTATTTCTGTTGTGACTCATACTCTTTGAGAGTCATATGCGATGACGACCTACAAGCGAGCGAAGTCAGCAAGGCTGGACTCATTCAACTAACTAAGCAATGCATCGTGAAGGGTCATGATGTAACACTTTATTCTCATCAGCAATTAGAGAATACGCTTAATCTTAAACCAAATATACTCGAGACTAAATTAACTCCCATCAATAAATTGATTAGTAATCTTACGCCACCTATCCAAATTTTCCAAGACTACCAGGTCAACGAAGATACCACACCGATAAACGATTCTTTAAAGTATCTCGGTGAACAAATTAAAGCGATGAAGGAATCAGCCCAACAGACAGAGGTTTTAACTACACATGACATACATCAGTATGCGCTGTTATATGGCCTATTAGTAGCAGCTGTCGCAGTGGTCTTGTGGTTCCTGAGGAGGAGGTGTCAGCGGGCCATGTGTCCGACCACCCAAGAGCGGGACGAGAACGTACTAGCGGGTGTGAGTGTGTGCATAAATCAATTTGAACAAGAGCAAAACTCTAGTGCAAGTGCGCGAAATCAACCCCTGCCCGAGCAGGGGCCATGTGTCAGTGATAGTGCGCGCGTAGCTAATTTTTCTAAACGGCGGTCTAGTTTGCGTACAAAGAGGCGAGACACGTCGACGTCTCCCCTAGCTAAAAGACAATCGGTATTCGCGATTGGTGACTCAACCGTTTGAGCATCTATGTCTAGCTATAAGATCATGATAAGATTGTTTTATCACCTTGTCAATCATCTTTCATCTATTATTATTTTAACTCCTTAGCGTTTAGCTCACACTCACGTAACTCTTCAATTTTGTATAAGCTTATCTCACTAACTCATCTCTTCCCGTCGGGAGCATGTTCGATGCAATCATTGCAATCGACCACGTTTGCTGACCTAGCGATACAATACGGTCGCACTAAGTGCGCCGCGAGCTCAGCAAAATGTAGGGGCGCGACCTAAGAGGTACCTGGTGGGATTCGTTACGCTGCTAAGTTAAACACTCAAATAATCTTAAAAGGTTTATTGCTGAGAGCTAACAATATAATGTTTACGCTAAGCTATCGCTAAATGAATAAAATGATGGAAATGAATGCACCCGGTTGCTGTTCGTAATGCACTGAGCTCGCGGCGCACTTAGTGCGACCGTATTGTATCGCTAGGTCAGCAAACGTGGTCGATTGCAATGATTGCATCGAACATGGAGAAAGCGAGTAAACAATTTAGCAGTTGTCCTAAAATCTATAGCATAGCATTATCATTGTTATTTTAAAAGTTGCTTCAGTGGGCAATATAAGGCTCATAAAAAATAACAATGATAATGCTATGCTATAGATTTTAGGACAACTGCTAAATTGTTTACTCGCTTTCTCTTCCGCTTTTGCCTCATTGCTTTGCTTTTTTGCTTCGCTTTTTTCTGGCTTTTGGTTACTTGCTTCTTTTTCTGCTATAGGTAGGATAGAAAGCTTAATAATGGGCCGCTTTATAAACCCATTTTTTGTTTTTAACGTCACCACACGGACAGCTCCATCCTTTCCTGGATGGACCTGAACCACTCGACCAACGGGCCATTTTCCAGGGGCTAGGTTATCGTCATGAATGGTTACCATATCGCCTACTTCTATATTCTTTTGTGCTTTTAACCACTTGCTACGTATCGATAACTGGCTAAGATACTCCGCTTTCCACCGCTTCCATATATCTTGGAACGTTTTATTTACTAAATACCATCTCGTCCTCGCATCTTGTGCCGTTTCTATTACAGTAAGACCAGCACGAGTGGTTAGAAAATGCGCTGGCGTGAGGAAATCGATGTCGTCTATATCCTCAGATATTGGGCACAGCGGTCTTGAGTTAAGGGTTGCTTCGATTTGAGACAAGACCGTGCTGTATTCTTCAAATGTTAAAGCTTGGTCCCCTATTACTCTTTTCAGATGTTGTTTTAGACTCCGAATAGATCGCTCCCAGATCCCTCCAGCACTCGGCCATGAAGGACAGTTCCAATGCCATTCTATCTTCATCTCCGCTATCTCTCGATAAAAAGTGTCGTTAAAGATTCGCTCGAACTGTTGCTGTTCCTCCTGAAGGATTTTGTTGGCACCTACGAAGTTAGTACCATTGTCAGAATATATGTGTTTTGGAGTCCCTCGTCGAGCCGCCATACGACGCAACGCGGCTATGAATGACGTACTGCTTAGATCGGAGACTAGCTCTATATGGACCGCTTTTGTGACCATGCAAATAAACAAGGCTATATATCCTTTAGTCGTTTTAATGCCTCTCCCTTTGTTTGATTTTACTCGAATACACCCCGTATAGTCTATTCCAGTATGATAGAATGGAGGCGCTGGGTTAGATCGGCAATCAGGCAGATCTCCCATTATTTGATGTAGCTTCCTGGGTTCTTGTTTTTTGCAGGTCACGCATTTACGAAGCTGCTTTTTGGTAGCTCTGTTTCCTTGAATGATCCAATACTGCTGTCTCAATAAAGACAAGGTAAGTCGAGCTCCGCCATGGAAGGAAAGCTCATGTGCTTGCTTGATAAGAAGCTCCGTTAATCTCCCGCTATATGGAACTATTATTGGATGTTTCATATCTGAGTTCATGTTGGCATTTTTAAGACGTCCCCCGACTCTTAATATGCCGCTTTCATCCAAAAATGGTTGCAGATTTAATAATTTGCTATCGGAATTAAGTTTATTATTCATCAAACCATCGATATCCGAGCCAAATTCCCTGCGCTGTATGCATTTAATTATAGTTAATTTTGCTTTCCTTAGCTCTTGTAATGTGAGATATGACGGCCTTTGTTTACTTGTCCGCGCAAGTGCACGTAATATCCATGCTACGATGCGATTTATTTTTACGAATGAGCTGTGACGATCTAATAAATCGTCAATTACGCTTTTCCCGGGATTGCTGTTTTGAACGGTTATAACTTGCTTCCGAACCTCTTCTTCCGTCGTATACTATCGGTATTGGTTTTTTTCTTCTTCTCACACTGTATGATTGACTATACTAGTAGGTACTAGTACAGCCAATCATACAGCGTAAACCATGAATGTAGCTACCTAGCTACATTGATGGTTTACGCTGTTTTTGAGTGCACTAAATAATAATAATAGTTACTGCAGTATTAAATTATTGCATCACACAAAATACGCGCTTATATGAGGGTCTGTACCCTCATACAAGCTATTTTCAAGCGTGTATTTTTTACTAACTTAAAAGTAACAAAATCATATCCACTCTACAAAATTTTCTCCTGTAAAAAATTGGAAATCAATTTTCTCTTAAAGTAAGTGCATTTTATTTATTTGGACGATGTGTTACATTCTAGTAAAAAAGGTATTCTAATTTGCGTTAATCTATGAGGTTGAGCCAAGCCAATAAAGCTGAAAATATTGGGCTCTCAGTTCAGACGTTTTAGTAAAATTCGACGTTCAATTACTTTTAACAAATAACTTTTGGGTCTTTATTTCTTTTTAACTAAATCACAGAACTATCTTAGTAAAATATATTAAAGTCGTATGCATATATATTTCTTCAGATAACTTCATGTTTTGCAGATTCCTCAGTAAAGACATGAATGAATTGAGGGCCCTAAATATACCGCCTTAAACCTGTAATGTCATATTCTTAACTAAATTCTTAAATAAAAATGATTAACCCAGAGAAAGTACTTAAAGTAGCGAAAGTACAAAATGGGCCCTCAATCCAGATGCATGTTTAATTTCAGCAACAACATCCGACCTTTTGATAGGTAAATAAATACTTTAAAATATTTATAAAAAACATTTTTTAAACGACGCTCATTCATGATGAGCACCAAAAAAGAGTGAAATACAATAGTCACGTGCTGCGACGTTACACAGCCGCTTGTAGCCTTATGCTCTCACTAGCACAGATAGCACACTAAAGTGCAGTGGACACTTGTGTCATGCTCCTCAAGTATAAAACTACTCCCAACAATGGATTACAGGAGACCAGAAAAAACATGCTAGTTCATATGCTCATTCCATTTAGTTCTTTAAAAAAAAAACAGCATCAAACATCATGAAATAAACAAATGCAGTTTTAATATGAAGATATTTTACAATTCTTAAAAGTTAAATAAATGTTAAATCTACAGCCAAGTTGGAAGTGTTAGATAGCTTTCAAATCTTCTGGTAGGTCATTCTTAGGATGCTTGTTTTCAAAATGTTGTTTGTAGGTCTTAGGGTCAGGCATCTGCGCCTGAAACCAAATTACATATCCTGCTTGAGTATTTATAATATTATTACTATAAGTACAACTTTATTCTAGATAGAAACCTTTATCGTCCACCCACCACTGATCAAAGTTTATTCATTGTATTACATGAGAGTACTGTTATGTAGGTGAGATAAGATTTGTCTTAGTCCAATGGTTATGTGTAAGAAGAATTTGAATAGTTTGAATAGAACAATTACACTATCAATTTAGTTAAAGATTTTTAGAATTGTAAATGGCAGGCCCACTTTTAATTATGAGAACCTAAGTGTGTGGCAAACCATCACGAAAATCTTATGGACTTACATGCATGCCTTACAACAGCACTTAAAGAGATGGATGTGCTCCCACATACTCACATACACTACCGGACACCTGAATCGTGCCACCATGTATATGTATTTGTTTAAATATCTTTCTCTAATATTTTAAGTAATGGTAGCAACAACAAAAAAATCCGGTTTTGAAGCCACTCAATATCACTTCCGTTTTTCGGTTACCTGTCATAAGTTCGAAAAATATTTGACCGAATTTCATTACACCTAAAACTTTTCAACTATTTTCGTTTCGTTTTATTTTACGTCATCGAAATCACGTCTGCCACTGTATCAGTTGACCTATTATCAAATTGATTTTTTCGTTACTCCGACTTGGTTGAAAAACTTTTTACCAAAGTTACACTTGCCGAAATAACATTTGTTCGAAGTATTATGTTTCCGAATATTCATTAGACCACTGTTTTGTAGCATGCATGCAGGCATGCAGCGTGCAAGCAGCATGCAAGCGGGCATGCAGCATGCAGCAAGCATGCAACATGCAGCAAGCATTGTTTCTGTCATGGCTCCGGCGCTGCGGGGTTTGGACGGCCCCACGCGAGCTTATCGTCGCAGATGGTTTTAACGCTCACCATCGCACGCGGCGGCGTGCCTTCTAACCACCTGCTCCTCAGCTCGCGGGCCGCCCCACCCCTCCGCGCCTACGCGGGATTAAATTACACTCTAGGGGTAGGGCAGACAAGACTGTGTGAAGTCGGTTTTGCAGCGAATCGTTTCTCACTAAATTTAGTAGCACAGCATATTGACTTTTTATGACACTATTTTAATTTAATATTGAAAATGCTACCAAGTAACCGACTATACAGTTTGTAACAAAAATCCTGTCCGATCCAGTAAAGGCGTATTCCTGGTTCATCATATGTACTAGAAAAAATTGTTATAAAAATGTAACTCAGAAAAAAACAAAAGTTATTGATTTTTTTTTTTATAATCCATGCGAAATTTAACACTGAATATGGCTAATTTTCATAAGTTGACAACACTCCACCCGCCGGCAAAATCTTTCTATTTTCACCTATTTTTATTTCAAAGAACACCGCCTTACCCTGCCGCATTGTAGGCATTCTTTCAACTAGTCGCCGACTCTTTGATGTCGCAGACTGCTTGCCTACCGGCGCCGCGGCGCGCTAGTATTTTTGCCAGTCTTCCGTGGAGATAGCTTTCGATCGGACGTCCGTGTACGTATCACGTGCCGCTATCGTTTCGCGAACAAAGTCGTATTCCAATTAGGAAAATTTTAATATGTTGATGTGCTTAGGCAAGACCGACTGTAATTATGCAGCTGCGCGTAGAACGTATGATGTGCGCTTCGCAAATAGACCAGGTGTGACAGTACCTCGGAGGGTGCATTAACGCCTGCATAACCGTGTGTACCTACACCACAGGCAGTGATCATGGGCACGAGCCGCAGACCACTGATCCTGGGAGACCACGAGAACGCAACGTGGAAATTGAGGAACAAGTGCTGGATGTTTGCCGCGGATCTCACGTGTGTGAAAAGGTGTCGAATGTGTATTAGTGTTGGAGGTGGACATGTGAAGCACGATCGCCAAAGTAGGCAACAACAACAAATTTAATGAACTGATACCTACAGTCGGTAAGTACATTGCCGAAAGCACATCACATAAAAAAACCCTTATCAGGGCTACGTTTAATTTAATTACATACCTAACTGTTTCTTGATAAACAGAATTAGGTCTGAAATCCGGATCACTATGCCTACAAACAATATCAGCTGATACCTACGCGTCCTCTAAGGTATGACGTAGCGTAGGTTTCTTTCGTTACACAAACGTGTAACGAAAGAAACCGCCAAGCAAACGCTTGGCGGCACGCGACAAAGGATCATGAAAACCGTCTCGCTCAGGCGGCTTCTTTGACACAAAACTTTAGGTACTAAACACGTGAACTTTGTCGAGCGATCAGTGTTGCCTTTGATTAGTTTTTATTTTTTATTTTTATTTAATTATTTTCACTGGGGAAAAATAATTATTTCAAATCCATTAAATGGTTACGTATATGTGTATGTTCGATGCAATCATTGCAATCGACCACGTTTGCTGACCTAGCGATACAATACGGTCGCACTAAGTGCGCCGCGAGCTCAGTGCATTACGAACAGCAACCGGGTGCATTCATTTCCATCATTTTATTCATTTAGCGATAGCTTAGCGTAAACGTAATATTGTTAGCTCTCAGCAATAAACCTTTTAAAGTTATTTGAGTGTTTAACTTAGCAGCGTAACGAATCCCACCAGGTACCACTTAGGTCGCGCCCCTACATTTTGGTCCTTCGAGCCGGATTCAAGACTTTCACGGTTGAACTTTAGTTTTTCGGGACTGACGGTTCGTGAAGTGAACTTGAACTGAACTGAACTAGTGAAACCTTGTATTGCAGTGTTTCTTAGCTTAGCAGTGACTAGTGGTTACCTTAGCAGCGAGACTTTAGGAGTGATTTTAGCGGCAGTATATTGAGTTGGAGTGCTCAATATATTTTCTCAGCGGTATCAGCAACAACGGTACTCGGGGAGTACTGTTCCAGCAGCAGTGAGTTCACAGCTCACACTAGCGACACCAGCGGATCACAGACGTGGGGAGCAAACCTCGTCAGGTTAGCAGCGACAAAGGATTCTTCCTAGTAAGATCGTTCAATTTTCTAACACAAGCAGCGAGATGGAGAGCCTTTATTTTCTTCAATCCGAGATTGCGGAGGGCATTAGAAAACTCCTCGTCAATTTTAAAAAGGATAGCGTAGAGCGTAAGACGTTAGATTACTGTAAGCGTAAACTCGAGTTACTTGAGAAGTACTGGAAGGACTTTCAAGTGAATCATGAAAAGATTATTCCTTTCGAACAGACGAACCATAAATATTTTACTATGTCTGAATTTGAGAGTACGAGCCAGCATTATTTTACAGCTAAAGAGCTTATTAGTAAACATAAAGAAGAGTTGATGCAACAAGACCAGAAATCACCGTATCTTTCTCAACCACCCCAGCGAGAGGCACCCGGAACTTCAGCACGTCAGCCGGGACCGCCAGCAACAACAGCAGCAACTCCGACCTTCGAGTCAAGAGGGTCCAACAGCAAGCTTGACGATATGCTTCATAAGCAGTCGGTCAATTTTAAAGCGTTTCTTAGAGCAGTCGACAATATTGATGTTGAAACTATTGTTGACAAGTGGGAGTTCGAAGACGCTCTTCGAACCCTGCATAGTCGGTGGACTACCATTGATAACCTTCATTGGGAAATCATTGGTGAATCGGGGGAAGATGTAGTAGGAGATTATGACTACAACTTCACCAAGCACGAGCGAACTTTTAACAGCTTGAGAAAAGCTGTTAACTCAAAAATGTGGTCAACATCTTTTCGGGAGAAATCTACTCCTCAAATGGATATTCCTGTATTTACAGGTCATTATCAGCAATGGATGTCTTTTAAGGATTTATTCAGCGAAGCAATCCACAAGAACAACGCATTGTCAAACGCTCAGAAAATGCAATACCTTAAAGGCAAGTTAAAAGGCGAAGCCGAGCGTTTGATACAGCACCTTCCAATCAGCACCGATAACTATAACGTTTGTTGGGAGATTCTAAATCATCGATTTGATAATAAGAGGATTATCTTTACAGCGCACGCCAATATGTTCCTGAATATTCCCAACATACAGCAGCAATCGTTTTCAGCCTTTAAAAAGATGCATGACGCCACGTTAGAGAGTCTTCACGCCATAAATAATCTAGGTGCGGATATTAGCACGTGGGGCCCTCTAATTGTGCATATTATGTCGCAAAAACTGGATAGTGAATCTTATTCCGAGTATATAGACTCGTTACAGAACCCTAGAGAGCTGCCAGTTCTACAAGAGTACTTAGACTTTCTAGAAAATAAATTCACTAGTCTAGAAACATCTCGTCGACGACAAGACACCATGCAAAAATCGCAGCAATCTCAGCAACAAGCGGAGTCTTCAAAACCATTTCCAAACAATCGAAAATTCAGCACTAATCATAAATCGAACGATAATAATTGGAAGAACTCAAAAGCAATGCACGTGCATGAAATTAAATGCCCTCATTGTTTTGCAGCGCATAAATTATACAATTGCGCAAAGTTTCTTCAAATGCCGAAGGAAATGAAACTTAAAACCCTCAAACAACTGAAATGTTGTTTTAATTGCATTTTTAATCACAATGGCAACAAATGCCATTCCAAGAAACGATGCCTCACGTGTTCTGGTAGGCATCATACCTTATTGCATGATTGTTTTGCTGATGGCCAGCAAAATAATACGAATGATGAAAATCTTAAGCAAGAAGAGCAATCAAAGCAAAGCAGCAGCAAGTGTTCACGCATCTCAGCAAAATCTCACTGAGATTCTGTTAGCTACAGCGTTAGTGAGGGTGACAGCAGCAGATAGCACGCAGTTTGTCCTGAGGGCTCTCATTGATCAGGGCTCACAGGTATCGTTGATTACAGAGAAGGCAGCTCAACAGTTAGGTTTAAAACGACAGCATTTTTATGGAGCAGTTTCCGGAATAGCAGAAAAGGAATCTAACTGTACGGGCAAGCTAAGCATTATTTGCCAGTCTATGTATACTAACTTTAATTTCCATATGGATGTTTTGATTATGAAAAGTCTAATAAAAAACTTACCAAATCGATCATTTGAAAAGCCTTCGTGGTCGCATTTGGAACATATTAATTTAGCGGATCCAGAGTTCAATACAAGTCGTCCAGTGGACTTGTTACTCGGGGCAGACGCCTATGCTCTTATCATGCTAGATGGTTTGATAAGAAGTGCTGAGTCGTCTGCGCCTTTAGCTCAGCAAACACAGCTAGGATGGTTACTGTGTGGAACCGTAAAGCCACAGTTCTATTGTAACGTCATCGTAAATAATATAGCGGATATTCATCAATTTTGGCAAATTGAGGACATTCACGAGCAAAATGAAATATCAGCGGAAGATCAAGAATGCGTCGAATATTACCTAACAACGACAAAACGTCTGGAAAGCGGTCGTTATGAAGTTAGGTTGCCGATGAAGCAGCAAGCGAGCGAAAAGCTAGGATCGTCAAAGGAAATAGCGCTAGCGCAATTAAAGAGTCTCGAGAAAAAGCTTAGCAGGCAACAATCTTTAGCTCAGCAATATAAGCAATTCTTAAGCGAATATGAAGAATTGGGGCATATGAAACTAGCGACGTTTAGCAGCGACGGAATAGAGTGTTTCTTACCTCATCATGGGGTTCAGCGAGCGGAATCCTCCACTACGAAGTTACGTGTCGTATTTAATGCATCCGCAAAGACCTCTTCGGGACTTAGTCTCAACGATATCATGCATCGTGGACCTAACCTGCAGCAAGATCTACAGGCACTGTTACTTAAGTGGAGACTATATCGTTACGTATTCACTGCCGATATCGAAAAAATGTATCGGCAGATACTACTTAGCGAAGCGGATCAAAAGCTTCAACAAATCTTTTGGAGAGCTCAGACTAGACAGCCAATTAGAGCATACCAGTTAACGACGGTGACATATGGCACGAATTCAGCTCCTTTTTTGGCGATGATGACCCTTCGAAAATTAGCAGCGGACGAGAAGAATAACTTTCCTACAGCAGCAAGAATAATACTAGAAGATTTCTATATGGATGATCTGGTAACGGGCGCTCATACTATCGACGAAGGGAGAAGCAGCATATCAGAACTTAATTCGTGTCTAAGCAGCGGCGGCTTCTTGCTGAGAAAGTGGTCAGCAAACGAGATGAAGCTATTAGAAGACATAAATTCATCGCAGCAAAATAATCAAGCGCCATCATTCATTTTCAAAACTGAAAACACAGCAAAAACTTTGGGCTTGAGATGGGATCCAGAGACAGATGAATTCACTTTCCAATATACTTCATCAGCGAATACTACAAGACTTACAAAAAGATTGCTTCTTTCGGAAATATCCAGGTTATTTGATCCTTTAGGTTGGCTAGCGCCGCTGACTACAAAATTCAAATTGTTGTTTCAAAAGGTTTGGCTCGATGAAATTCAATGGAGCGACGAAGTTTCAGCCGAGATCAACAATGAGTGGGTAAAATTAACTGAGGATATGGGAAGTATTAGCGGATGTAAAATTCCACGATGGTTGAAAAGCAAACGAGATGACACTATCCAACTCCACGGATTTTGTGATGCATCTCTTAAAGCGTACGCATGTGTCATTTATGCCAGAATCGCATCAAAAACGGAAGCATCGGTAGTACTAGTCGCAGCTAAAACAAGATTAGTACCTAACAGCAAGACAGTATCGCTTCCTAGATTAGAGCTCTGTGCAGCGGAACTTTTATCCAGATTATTTACAAAAGTAGCAACTAGCATGACTGGCATAGATTACGAAATCTATGCCTGGAGCGACTCTAAGGTCACCCTTAGCTGGATACAGGGCTATCCAGAACGGTGGAAACCTTTTGTAGCGAATAGAGTGAAGAAAATTATTAGCGTAGCATCACCAGATGTTTGGAATTACGTATCGACAAAGGAAAATCCAGCCGATTCAGCGAGCAGAGGACTATCCATTACACAACTAATGGAGCATACGTTGTGGTGGCGAGGCCCAGCTTGGTTATCGACACCTTCTTTTAAGCCAAAGCGAGTGCAAGCAGAGTATACGACGGAAGAAGAGGTTCGGAAGCAAGTTATAACCGTTCAAAACAGCAATCCCGGGAAAAGCGTAATTGACGATTTATTAGATCGTCACAGCTCATTCGTAAAAATAAATCGCATCGTAGCATGGATATTACGTGCACTTGCGCGGACAAGTAAACAAAGGCCGTCATATCTCACATTACAAGAGCTAAGGAAAGCAAAATTAACTATAATTAAATGCATACAGCGCAGGGAATTTGGCTCGGATATCGATGGTTTGATGAATAATAAACTTAATTCCGATAGCAAATTATTAAATCTGCAACCATTTTTGGATGAAAGCGGCATATTAAGAGTCGGGGGACGTCTTAAAAATGCCAACATGAACTCAGATATGAAACATCCAATAATAGTTCCATATAGCGGGAGATTAACGGAGCTTCTTATCAAGCAAGCACATGAGCTTTCCTTCCATGGCGGAGCTCGACTTACCTTGTCTTTATTGAGACAGCAGTATTGGATCATTCAAGGAAACAGAGCTACCAAAAAGCAGCTTCGTAAATGCGTGACCTGCAAAAAACAAGAACCCAGGAAGCTACATCAAATAATGGGAGATCTGCCTGATTGCCGATCTAACCCAGCGCCTCCATTCTATCATACTGGAATAGACTATACGGGGTGTATTCGAGTAAAATCAAACAAAGGGAGAGGCATTAAAACGACTAAAGGATATATAGCCTTGTTTATTTGCATGGTCACAAAAGCGGTCCATATAGAGCTAGTCTCCGATCTAAGCAGTACGTCATTCATAGCCGCGTTGCGTCGTATGGCGGCTCGACGAGGGACTCCAAAACACATATATTCTGACAATGGTACTAACTTCGTAGGTGCCAACAAAATCCTTCAGGAGGAACAGCAACAGTTCGAGCGAATCTTTAACGACACTTTTTATCGAGAGATAGCGGAGATGAAGATAGAATGGCATTGGAACTGTCCTTCATGGCCGAGTGCTGGAGGGATCTGGGAGCGATCTATTCGGAGTCTAAAACAACATCTGAAAAGAGTAATAGGGGACCAAGCTTTAACATTTGAAGAATACAGCACGGTCTTGTCTCAAATCGAAGCAACCCTTAACTCAAGACCGCTGTGCCCAATATCTGAGGATATAGACGACATCGATTTCCTCACGCCAGCGCATTTTCTAACCACTCGTGCTGGTCTTACTGTAATAGAAACGGCACAAGATGCGAGGACGAGATGGTATTTAGTAAATAAAACGTTCCAAGATATATGGAAGCGGTGGAAAGCGGAGTATCTTAGCCAGTTATCGATACGTAGCAAGTGGTTAAAAGCACAAAAGAATATAGAAGTAGGCGATATGGTAACCATTCATGACGATAACCTAGCCCCTGGAAAATGGCCCGTTGGTCGAGTGGTTCAGGTCCATCCAGGAAAGGATGGAGCTGTCCGTGTGGTGACGTTAAAAACAAAAAATGGGTTTATAAAGCGGCCCATTATTAAGCTTTCTATCCTACCTATAGCAGAAAAAGAAGCAAGTAACCAAAAGCCAGAAAAAAGCGAAGCAAAAAAGCAAAGCAATGAGGCAAAAGCGGAAGAGAAAGCGAGTAAACAATTTAGCAGTTGTCCTAAAATCTATAGCATAGCATTATCATTGTTATTTTTTATGAGCCTTATATTGCCCACTGAAGCAACTTTTAAAATAACTGCATTTGATAGCAATCAAACGTTGTATTTCGACCCTTTGGGACAAATGCATCTTATTCGTGATCAGTGGAAAATCATAACTTACTATAATTTGACTCCTTACTGGCAAGGAGACAAAGCTGTCGATCAATTTTCTCAATATCTCGAGCAAACATGCGGGAAAATTCAAGAGCACAGCCATTGTAAAATGATCGTCCTACAAATACAACACGAGTACGATGAACTACAATATTATAATCAGCTGTTGCTCAATCAGCACTTTGGAGCGCGTCCGCGAACTCGACGCGGGCTTATCAACGCTGTCGGCTCCATAGCTAATTCATTGTTCGGAGTACTGGATCAAGAATTCGCAGAAAAATACAAGCGTGACATTGACCTAATACAAAAGAATACATTCCACCTTAGTCAGCTATACAGGAATCAGACATCGGTCATAGAAGCGGAGTATAATATCTTAAAGAGAACAGAAAAGACTATTGAAAAGCAGCATAAGATAATTAATAAGCATTTAAATTATTTAGACAGCGTCACCAATACATTGCAGCAAGAGATCGACGTAATGTCTATTCAGCAAGATTTCTCTTTAGCAGCGTTAGCGACCATAAATATGATTCAGAATCTAAGGCGGATTCAGGATACTTTTCTTGATACAATGACCGAGATCTATCATGGTCAGATCAATCTGCATCTCTTGACTCCACAACAGCTTCGTGGGGAGTTACAGATTGTATCTAGTCAAATTTCTAAAGACCTAGCATTACCCGTGGATGACATTCAGTTTAACTTGTATGAAATATACAAATTGTTAAAAGTTAAAGCAAGGATGACGAAGGAATATCTCTTATTTGAAATTACCATACCGTTAATTAGCAGAGATACGTTCCAGCTATACAATTTGATACCAGTGCCGGTTAAAATGAACAAAAGAATGATCAGCGTCAAGCCAGCATCCGAATACATCGCGATCAACTTGAAAAGAGATTCATACTTAACAGCCAGCGTCAGCGATCTTCAAGGTTGTGAATATCGAGCGGAAACCTACCTTTGTCGACTTCGAGGGCCTGTCCAGAGTTTAGGTCCGGATGAACAATTTTGCGAAAAAGAAGAGCAGTCAACTTGCAAGATCATTAATTCTAGATGTGAAAACAAATGGGTTCCATTACACGACTTTTCTACCTATTTGTATTTCTGTTGTGACTCATACTCTTTGAGAGTCATATGCGATGACGACCTACAAGCGAGCGAAGTCAGCAAGGCTGGACTCATTCAACTAACTAAGCAATGCATCGTGAAGGGTCATGATGTAACACTTTATTCTCATCAGCAATTAGAGAATACGCTTAATCTTAAACCAAATATACTCGAGACTAAATTAACTCCCATCAATAAATTGATTAGTAATCTTACGCCACCTATCCAAATTTTCCAAGACTACCAGGTCAACGAAGATACCACACCGATAAACGATTCTTTAAAGTATCTCGGTGAACAAATTAAAGCGATGAAGGAATCAGCCCAACAGACAGAGGTTTTAACTACACATGACATACATCAGTATGCGCTGTTATATGGCCTATTAGTAGCAGCTGTCGCAGTGGTCTTGTGGTTCCTGAGGAGGAGGTGTCAGCGGGCCATGTGTCCGACCACCCAAGAGCGGGACGAGAACGTACTAGCGGGTGTGAGTGTGTGCATAAATCAATTTGAACAAGAGCAAAACTCTAGTGCAAGTGCGCGAAATCAACCCCTGCCCGAGCAGGGGCCATGTGTCAGTGATAGTGCGCGCGTAGCTAATTTTTCTAAACGGCGGTCTAGTTTGCGTACAAAGAGGCGAGACACGTCGACGTCTCCCCTAGCTAAAAGACAATCGGTATTCGCGATTGGTGACTCAACCGTTTGAGCATCTATGTCTAGCTATAAGATCATGATAAGATTGTTTTATCACCTTGTCAATCATCTTTCATCTATTATTATTTTAACTCCTTAGCGTTTAGCTCACACTCACGTAACTCTTCAATTTTGTATAAGCTTATCTCACTAACTCATCTCTTCCCGTCGGGAGCATGTTCGATGCAATCATTGCAATCGACCACGTTTGCTGACCTAGCGATACAATACGGTCGCACTAAGTGCGCCGCGAGCTCAGCAAAATGTAGGGGCGCGACCTAAGAGGTACCTGGTGGGATTCGTTACGCTGCTAAGTTAAACACTCAAATAATCTTAAAAGGTTTATTGCTGAGAGCTAACAATATAATGTTTACGCTAAGCTATCGCTAAATGAATAAAATGATGGAAATGAATGCACCCGGTTGCTGTTCGTAATGCACTGAGCTCGCGGCGCACTTAGTGCGACCGTATTGTATCGCTAGGTCAGCAAACGTGGTCGATTGCAATGATTGCATCGAACATGGAGAAAGCGAGTAAACAATTTAGCAGTTGTCCTAAAATCTATAGCATAGCATTATCATTGTTATTTTAAAAGTTGCTTCAGTGGGCAATATAAGGCTCATAAAAAATAACAATGATAATGCTATGCTATAGATTTTAGGACAACTGCTAAATTGTTTACTCGCTTTCTCTTCCGCTTTTGCCTCATTGCTTTGCTTTTTTGCTTCGCTTTTTTCTGGCTTTTGGTTACTTGCTTCTTTTTCTGCTATAGGTAGGATAGAAAGCTTAATAATGGGCCGCTTTATAAACCCATTTTTTGTTTTTAACGTCACCACACGGACAGCTCCATCCTTTCCTGGATGGACCTGAACCACTCGACCAACGGGCCATTTTCCAGGGGCTAGGTTATCGTCATGAATGGTTACCATATCGCCTACTTCTATATTCTTTTGTGCTTTTAACCACTTGCTACGTATCGATAACTGGCTAAGATACTCCGCTTTCCACCGCTTCCATATATCTTGGAACGTTTTATTTACTAAATACCATCTCGTCCTCGCATCTTGTGCCGTTTCTATTACAGTAAGACCAGCACGAGTGGTTAGAAAATGCGCTGGCGTGAGGAAATCGATGTCGTCTATATCCTCAGATATTGGGCACAGCGGTCTTGAGTTAAGGGTTGCTTCGATTTGAGACAAGACCGTGCTGTATTCTTCAAATGTTAAAGCTTGGTCCCCTATTACTCTTTTCAGATGTTGTTTTAGACTCCGAATAGATCGCTCCCAGATCCCTCCAGCACTCGGCCATGAAGGACAGTTCCAATGCCATTCTATCTTCATCTCCGCTATCTCTCGATAAAAAGTGTCGTTAAAGATTCGCTCGAACTGTTGCTGTTCCTCCTGAAGGATTTTGTTGGCACCTACGAAGTTAGTACCATTGTCAGAATATATGTGTTTTGGAGTCCCTCGTCGAGCCGCCATACGACGCAACGCGGCTATGAATGACGTACTGCTTAGATCGGAGACTAGCTCTATATGGACCGCTTTTGTGACCATGCAAATAAACAAGGCTATATATCCTTTAGTCGTTTTAATGCCTCTCCCTTTGTTTGATTTTACTCGAATACACCCCGTATAGTCTATTCCAGTATGATAGAATGGAGGCGCTGGGTTAGATCGGCAATCAGGCAGATCTCCCATTATTTGATGTAGCTTCCTGGGTTCTTGTTTTTTGCAGGTCACGCATTTACGAAGCTGCTTTTTGGTAGCTCTGTTTCCTTGAATGATCCAATACTGCTGTCTCAATAAAGACAAGGTAAGTCGAGCTCCGCCATGGAAGGAAAGCTCATGTGCTTGCTTGATAAGAAGCTCCGTTAATCTCCCGCTATATGGAACTATTATTGGATGTTTCATATCTGAGTTCATGTTGGCATTTTTAAGACGTCCCCCGACTCTTAATATGCCGCTTTCATCCAAAAATGGTTGCAGATTTAATAATTTGCTATCGGAATTAAGTTTATTATTCATCAAACCATCGATATCCGAGCCAAATTCCCTGCGCTGTATGCATTTAATTATAGTTAATTTTGCTTTCCTTAGCTCTTGTAATGTGAGATATGACGGCCTTTGTTTACTTGTCCGCGCAAGTGCACGTAATATCCATGCTACGATGCGATTTATTTTTACGAATGAGCTGTGACGATCTAATAAATCGTCAATTACGCTTTTCCCGGGATTGCTGTTTTGAACGGTTATAACTTGCTTCCGAACCTCTTCTTCCGTCGTATACTATCGGTATTGGTTTTTTTCTTCTTCTCACACTGTATGATTGACTATACTAGTAGGTACTAGTACAGCCAATCATACAGCGTAAACCATGAATGTAGCTACCTAGCTACATTGATGGTTTACGCTGTTTTTGAGTGCACTAAATAATAATAATAGTTACTGCAGTATTAAATTATTGCATCACACAAAATACGCGCTTATATGAGGGTCTGTACCCTCATACAAGCTATTTTCAAGCGTGTATTTTTTACTAACTTAAAAGTAACAAAATCATATCCACTCTACAAAATTTTCTCCTGTAAAAAATTGGAAATCAATTTTCTCTTAAAGTAAGTGCATTTTATTTATTTGGACGATGTGTTACATTCTAGTAAAAAAGGTATTCTAATTTGCGTTAATCTATGAGGTTGAGCCAAGCCAATAAAGCTGAAAATATTGGGCTCTCAGTTCAGACGTTTTAGTAAAATTCGACGTTCAATTACTTTTAACAAATAACTTTTGGGTCTTTATTTCTTTTTAACTAAATCACAGAACTATCTTAGTAAAATATATTAAAGTCGTATGCATATATATTTCTTCAGATAACTTCATGTTTTGCAGATTCCTCAGTAAAGACATGAATGAATTGAGGGCCCTAAATATACCGCCTTAAACCTGTAATGTCATATTCTTAACTAAATTCTTAAATAAAAATGATTAACCCAGAGAAAGTACTTAAAGTAGCGAAAGTACAAAATGGGCCCTCAATCCAGATGCATGTTTAATTTCAGCAACAACATCCGACCTTTTGATAGGTAAATAAATACTTTAAAATATTTATAAAAAACATTTTTTAAACGACGCTCATTCATGATGAGCACCAAAAAAGAGTGAAATACAATAGTCACGTGCTGCGACGTTACACAGCCGCTTGTAGCCTTATGCTCTCACTAGCACAGATAGCACACTAAAGTGCAGTGGACACTTGTGTCATGCTCCTCAAGTATAAAACTACTCCCAACAATGGATTACAGGAGACCAGAAAAAACATGCTAGTTCATATGCTCATTCCATTTAGTTCTTTAAAAAAAAAACAGCATCAAACATCATGAAATAAACAAATGCAGTTTTAATATGAAGATATTTTACAATTCTTAAAAGTTAAATAAATGTTAAATCTACAGCCAAGTTGGAAGTGTTAGATAGCTTTCAAATCTTCTGGTAGGTCATTCTTAGGATGCT
This sequence comes from Polymixis lichenea, assembly GCA_949091785.1. Lineage (NCBI taxonomy): Eukaryota > Metazoa > Arthropoda > Insecta > Lepidoptera > Noctuidae > Polymixis > Polymixis lichenea. Next base: position 27,823,227 of record OX420932.1, on the reverse strand, counting down.
TGTTTTCAAAATGTTGTTTGTAGGTCTTAGGGTCAGGCATCTGCGCCTGAAACCAAATTACATATCCTGCTTGAGTATTTATAATATTATTACTATAAGTACAACTTTATTCTAGATAGAAACCTTTATCGTCCACCCACCACTGATCAAAGTTTATTCATTGTATTACATGAGAGTACTGTTATGTAGGTGAGATAAGATTTGTCTTAGTCCAATGGTTATGTGTAAGAAGAATTTGAATAGTTTGAATAGAACAATTACACTATCAATTTAGTTAAAGATTTTTAGAATTGTAAATGGCAGGCCCACTTTTAATTATGAGAACCTAAGTGTGTGGCAAACCATCACGAAAATCTTATGGACTTACATGCATGCCTTACAACAGCACTTAAAGAGATGGATGTGCTCCCACATACTCACATACACTACCGGACACCTGAATCGTGCCACCATGTATATGTATTTGTTTAAATATCTTTCTCTAATATTTTAAGTAATGGTAGCAACAACAAAAAAATCCGGTTTTGAAGCCACTCAATATCACTTCCGTTTTTCGGTTACCTGTCATAAGTTCGAAAAATATTTGACCGAATTTCATTACACCTAAAACTTTTCAACTATTTTCGTTTCGTTTTATTTTACGTCATCGAAATCACGTCTGCCACTGTATCAGTTGACCTATTATCAAATTGATTTTTTCGTTACTCCGACTTGGTTGAAAAACTTTTTACCAAAGTTACACTTGCCGAAATAACATTTGTTCGAAGTATTATGTTTCCGAATATTCATTAGACCACTGTTTTGTAGCATGCATGCAGGCATGCAGCGTGCAAGCAGCATGCAAGCGGGCATGCAGCATGCAGCAAGCATGCAACATGCAGCAAGCATTGTTTCTGTCATGGCTCCGGCGCTGCGGGGTTTGGACGGCCCCACGCGAGCTTATCGTCGCAGATGGTTTTAACGCTCACCATCGCACGCGGCGGCGTGCCTTCTAACCACCTGCTCCTCAGCTCGCGGGCCGCCCCACCCCTCCGCGCCTACGCGGGATTAAATTACACTCTAGGGGTAGGGCAGACAAGACTGTGTGAAGTCGGTTTTGCAGCGAATCGTTTCTCACTAAATTTAGTAGCACAGCATATTGACTTTTTATGACACTATTTTAATTTAATATTGAAAATGCTACCAAGTAACCGACTATACAGTTTGTAACAAAAATCCTGTCCGATCCAGTAAAGGCGTATTCCTGGTTCATCATATGTACTAGAAAAAATTGTTATAAAAATGTAACTCAGAAAAAAACAAAAGTTATTGATTTTTTTTTTTATAATCCATGCGAAATTTAACACTGAATATGGCTAATTTTCATAAGTTGACAACACTCCACCCGCCGGCAAAATCTTTCTATTTTCACCTATTTTTATTTCAAAGAACACCGCCTTACCCTGCCGCATTGTAGGCATTCTTTCAACTAGTCGCCGACTCTTTGATGTCGCAGACTGCTTGCCTACCGGCGCCGCGGCGCGCTAGTATTTTTGCCAGTCTTCCGTGGAGATAGCTTTCGATCGGACGTCCGTGTACGTATCACGTGCCGCTATCGTTTCGCGAACAAAGTCGTATTCCAATTAGGAAAATTTTAATATGTTGATGTGCTTAGGCAAGACCGACTGTAATTATGCAGCTGCGCGTAGAACGTATGATGTGCGCTTCGCAAATAGACCAGGTGTGACAGTACCTCGGAGGGTGCATTAACGCCTGCATAACCGTGTGTACCTACACCACAGGCAGTGATCATGGGCACGAGCCGCAGACCACTGATCCTGGGAGACCACGAGAACGCAACGTGGAAATTGAGGAACAAGTGCTGGATGTTTGCCGCGGATCTCACGTGTGTGAAAAGGTGTCGAATGTGTATTAGTGTTGGAGGTGGACATGTGAAGCACGATCGCCAAAGTAGGCAACAACAACAAATTTAATGAACTGATACCTACAGTCGGTAAGTACATTGCCGAAAGCACATCACATAAAAAAACCCTTATCAGGGCTACGTTTAATTTAATTACATACCTAACTGTTTCTTGATAAACAGAATTAGGTCTGAAATCCGGATCACTATGCCTACAAACAATATCAGCTGATACCTACGCGTCCTCTAAGGTATGACGTAGCGTAGGTTTCTTTCGTTACACAAACGTGTAACGAAAGAAACCGCCAAGCAAACGCTTGGCGGCACGCGACAAAGGATCATGAAAACCGTCTCGCTCAGGCGGCTTCTTTGACACAAAACTTTAGGTACTAAACACGTGAACTTTGTCGAGCGATCAGTGTTGCCTTTGATTAGTTTTTATTTTTTATTTTTATTTAATTATTTTCACTGGGGAAAAATAATTATTTCAAATCCATTAAATGGTTACGTATATGTGTACGCAGTACGATGCCGAATAATACTCTTACGGATCGGACAGGGTTTTTGTTACATGCTGTATATTTGTGACCAAATAATATTCTGTAAAATGTTTTTATGCTTATTATTATAAGTTTATTATTATTATTATTAGTACATAAAAACAAAAACATGTTGTTTCGGTGTGGTGAAAATATGGCAAATAAATCATTTGGCAAATGAAAAAAGTTCAAAAGAGGCTTCGGCCAATAGTAAAAAGTTATTTTGTAAATCGGCAAAACATAGTTCGGTAAAATAATACATATGACACATGATACTTCGATGATCTAAAAATATGTCAAACAACGCATATAGCAAAAAAGACGTCGGTCAATAGTTTTCGGTAAAATGAAATTCGAACAAAAAAAAATCGGAAAATTGATCGGTTCCCCCGTTTTTCAGTGTTCCATATTTCAAATCGGAACACTGACGTTGGGTGCCGATTACGCAGGCTAGTGATACAGAAAGATAAATCGATCTTGTCGTATTGTGGTGACTCCCTTTTGTGGTCGTCCCGGTCGGCGCACGAAGCCGCCAGTCTCCAGGTGTCGATGGTAAACTATTTGAACGGCAGAACGCATGAGGTTCTGCACTTATACAGGCCACTAACGTATTAATATACTTGCGCAAATTTAGACTTGCACACGTCTGTGTTACACCGTATAGCTCGCATAATTGTGCTGATTCATTCCACCCGTTTATATATGTATACTTGTGCAAGTCCAATTTTAAGATAAGATAATAATTAATTTCCCCAAACATGAGTTCAAGGCTTAGAGTAAGTTCAGACATGGCGGATTCCGCGCATATCCAAACCGCGTCGTTCCAATCCGCGAGGATTGAAAGTGTTCAGACAGGCGCGATGTGTGTGCGGAGTGAGGCAGGGTGACAGCTGTATTATTCCAACAATGTAAGTCGAAAAAGCAATGTGTGTACTTGCTCCGTAAAAAAATAAAAAACAAAGCGGCAGTATTGGATGCATCCAATTTTACGTGATCGGCTCACCCATGGTCAGTAAGACTTTATATCCAAAATTAAGGAGTTTTGAGCCTAAATTCTTTAATTATTTGAGGATGTCGAAAAATCAATGAACAAATTGCATCTTACGATACCCCTATGAGGTCGAGCGTGTCCCCAGAAGAAACACTCGTGATTACTTAAGGTAAAATATTTATTTTTATACAATAAGTATCAGAATATAAATTTTGTACAATTGAATGACTGTGAGCAGTGTTGATGCATGATCAAGGCGATGGAGACTGCTGGTACGATTGTTGAATATCCAGTAAAATATCCTTGTAGGTTTGAATATTGTTGGTTCTGCCAAAATGCTGCATTAGGCGTGTTTTGCTGGTTCGTCATATGAATAGGCGATGGTTAGTACTGTCCCTTCTGTATTGCCTGGAGTAATTCAATTTTAATAGCCAAACTCTTGTGTTCTGGGACTTTACAGTGACATATAAAAAAGCTTATCATCATCTTGCATTGACATATTTACTTGTAATTCTCTCTGTGTTTTATCCCGTGACTCAATGCTATTTCCTAATATGTTAGCCAATCGCTCTTCTGATATAATTTTAGTTTTCTTTTTTTTATTAGGTAGGGAGCGTATTTCACTTGCATTTACAAAATTAGTTTAGTCTTGGTTAATGTTTTGACTTCCTTCATTTTTAGCTTCATCTATGTTAGTGGTTGTTTTTTTGTTTTCTACCGACTTCTGAAGAAAGAAAGCTGTTCAAAACACATTTATTTGGAACCTTTAGATGCACCTGAACCGGAAGGTATTGATTTCACTTTTTTGAATTCCTTATTATAGGCATCACGTATGTTCTTCCAGTTTTTTTGCAATGTTACACCTGATATAGAAATCGCTATCTTTAAAAAAAAAATATTCTTATAAATATGTGCTGGTATTTTGAAGAAAACGTGGGGACTAAAATCGAAAAGGGTATACTAAAGTGGTTTGGACACGTAGAAAGAATGAGTGTGGAACGATTTACAAAACAAGTATATAAGGCTAATGTTAGCGGGACGGCCGGTAGCGGTAAACTACGAAGAACATACACTGATCAAATTAGTGGTGTTCTGAAGAATGGGCAGGGCAAAAGTAACCGAAACCGACGGGGGCGTGTATGAAAGGTTTAATGACGGTAGAAGAACCTCGAGAGGTATGCAAGAATAGGAGCAAATGGCGGACTGTTGTCTTTGCCTACTCCGAACGGAAAAAGGCGTGAGTTCATACATGTGTGTATGGTATTTTATTGTTTCATATATCTGGGTACTGGTTGTTCCTTTGGAAAACTTCATTACAACTTTCGTCTTGGCAAATCTACAATTACAGGAATTGTCCGTGAAGTATGTGAAGCTCTGTGGGAAAAAATCGCAAAAAAGTCATGCCCGAACCGAGCGAAGATGTGGATCAAAATAGCTACAGATTTTTTTAAATCTGCAAATTTCCCCTATTGCATAGGCGCCATAGATTGCAAGCATATAAGGAATATAATGCACAAAGATTCTGGATCTTTGTATTATAATTATAAACATTTTTTTTCTGTGGTACTTTTGGCACTTTGTGACGCTAACTATTGTTTTACTTTCATTGATATTTAATCATATGGAAAAAGCAGTGATTCTGCAAGTTTCTTATGCTCTGTGTTAGATATAGGTTTAGGTGTTGGTAACCTATACCAAAATCTAACAGAGCATATGTCCAGCAGTGGACGTCTTTCGGCTGAAATGATGATGATAATAGGTTTTCCATAGCTCGACTTTTTATCGAATGCACTTGTGGAATTTTAGCGAACAAGTGGCGTATTTTTCATAGGCCTCTAAACGGTAATATAGATTTTGCCGAAGACATAATAAAGGCATGTTGCGTGCTACACAATTTTGTTAGAACTAGAGATGAAATACAGTATGAAGATACTTTATACACTGCGCCAATGAGTAATCCTAATACATTACATGCAGGAAGGGGCCCGTCATCTTTAAAAATTAGAGATAAATATGCTAATTACTATGGAAATGAGGATCGTGTAGAATGGCAAGACGCAAAAATGTAAAGTTACGAGTTGTTACAGTTCGCGCCAAATAATTCAACCCAAGATGGCGTCGGTTGCGCATAGTACGCCACTATGCGGGAACTCTCGTTACTCCGTTACTATGGTATCGTGACATTTTTTCCGCGCCTCATAAGTACCTCCAATCACAGCTAAAAATAGTTTTTGCGCAGGGTTTAGTTATTTCGCGCGGACTATATCTATCACAAAACATGGAAGCTACCCTGGTAAATTTAAAATTAAATACCTACTGACCAAAAAGAGCCTTTTTTTCCAAAGAAACCTCGTTTTCTCCAAAAATCTCCTGCCAAGCCGTTTTTGACAATTTTATTAGAATATTCTGCACACTGGATCTCCCGCAAAGCTGGTATTTTTCCACTTCGTGGATGAACAACTCGGTGTCGAAGCGATCCATTATCACACGACCGATACGCGCCGATTTCACGGAGCAACCCTTCCGCCATGTCTGAACTAGCACTACTAAGTGCTAGTTAAACAAATAGCAACACACACTGTCAGCATGCAAGAGATGTCAGATTATAAAACAAAGGCAGATAGGTCGCGCAGAAATCCCAGAGTGCGGCCATTAAATTAGTATTTGACTAATTCAAAACTGAATACAAGTTCAACTCGAGTCAGTATGTCACGAAGCGTCGCATCGTACGTACGTCACAGATAGCTTCAATATATTTTGAGAATAATGCTGTCTTGTTTTTAAACCCCGACGGAAAAAAAGGGGTGTTATGAGTTTGACCGCTGTGTGAGTGCGTTTGTCTGTCTGTCTGTGGCACCGTAGCTCTTAAACGGATGAACTGATTTGGGTACGGCTTTTTTTATTGAAAAGTTGGTTTTGTAGCGGTGGTTCTTAGACATGTTTTATCAAAATCGGTTCAGCCATTTCAAGATCATCAGCTATTTTGATAGCTGCAGTAGGGTTCTTAGACGCATAATGTGTTTTTACTTTACATTCAAACATGCGTGTGACCTAAAAATTTTAACACCCATGTCTACTATTTAACTATGCAAGATTATGGAATTCTTGGTCTGATGCTGCAGCCAGGATATCCAGCACACTACACTCTTGAAAAAATAATAGCAGACATGTCATGTTTAGATTCATTTTGATCAGTATTAAAGGTAAGTTTTAACATTCATTACTACTGATACACCATTTTTTTTGTTATCACGTGTGTGGTTGCTCCTTATGAGCAAATTTTAATGTTCATCTTCTTTATGTGTGAGTGAGTTTCAGATTTTAGAACCGAATAGAATCCGGTGTGTAAGTTGAAAGGATTACGTGTCAGTGAAACATTCACTGATTTATTTGACTGGACTACGAAACTGCTTACTGAAGTTAAGTTCTTTGCTTTTAACATGATGTTTGTGCAATACAATATTAAAGAATAACTTTGTAACTATATCCAATATTCAACTCTTTTATTTTCTCCCAAGGAAATACATATTTATCCCTAATTTTATGTAATTCCTGTAGGTAGCTGTAGTTAGTTTCCCGTAGTGTGTGTTTAATGTGTGGATGTTTAGGCGTCGTGACCGAAGTAAGCTCTTTGGACGGTTGTTTGCTAGAGTCTACTCTTTTTTTATTCTTAGCCTCAACTGTTTGCTTTCCAGTTGTTTGCTAGTTTCTATTTCTTTTTTTATTCTTAGCCCAATCGGATCCTTTGCCATTGTAATGCCGCACCATTCCTCTATCAGCCGCATTACTCAATATGGTCACTTTCCAACTACATACTAGCAGACAGCAGTCTTGTGTATTGTTTAGAATTGTCTTGTTGTTTTCTAAAATAGCAGATGAACCCACGGACCGCTCTGTTGCGACTGACGATGTGCCAATGAATGGTACGCTTTTCGCGAAGCACTTCCGACGTTTGGCTCCCAGACTGGAGCGGGCCGGGGCTGCCTTAAAGCGGCTCCTGCCCAATCTAGGGGGGCCAAACGCCTCCTGCCGGAGGCTCTACGCGGCGGTCGTGCGGGCCATGGCCGAATACGGGGCGCCGGTGTGGGCGCCTACATTGAGGCGCCAACCAGCACGCCTGTTGAAGGCGGTCCATAGGGTCATGGCCATCCGGATGATTCGGGGATACCGCACGATCTCCGGTGAGGCGGCGGGCCTCCTTGCCGGATTGCCACCATAGGATCTGGAGGCAAAAAGGTCCTCGCGCACACTTGGGAGTGGCGCGAGGAGGCCAAACGCCGGGGCGTAACTCTGCTGCCGCGGGAAATCGCGGTACGGCGGACAGAGCTCCGGCAGGATCTCATGGCGTCGTGGAAAGTGCGATTGTCGCAACCCAGTGCTGGGCACGCCACGATTGCGGCGGTAAGTCCCCTCTTTGAGGAGTGGCTTGAGAGGCGGCATGGCGTCCTCACCTTCCGCCTGACACAGGTCCTCATCGGACACGGTTGTTTCGGGAGGTTCCTGTTTCGGATAGGACGGGAGGAAACGCCCGGGTGTTTCCATTGCGAAGATCGCCCTGAGGACACGGTGGAGCATACGGTGGAGGTTATGCTCGCAAAGAGGGAGGCGGCGCACGTGAGGGAGATGCAGTACATGCGCCCTCACAGCCGTGGCCTTCGCAGGGGACGCCCTGGGCGTCGGGAATCCCAGGCTGATTCCCGGCCCCCGTAGGCACGGGCTTGCGGACGGCGAGTAATGGGTAGCTCGCTGTCCGGTAAGGACCAAGCCCGGGTCGACGGCGCGTTGTATAACAAGTTGCCAAAGTCGGTTACAGAACTTAGCGATGGAAAGTTTAAAACTCACATCAAACGTGCCCTTATCAAAAAAGCATATTATAAGATAAAAGACTACGTTGAAGACAGGGAAGTTTGGCATTAATTCCTTCTGCACATGTGGCTTCCCTGGTACCTCATTAACAGCATAACTTTGTGAGTCTATTAACTGCTTCCAAATTACAATGTTAATTTTTATTATTTTTATTTTTTACACTTTCTGACATATTCTCGTCATTTTTGACATTATACATCGCTTCAAATATCAACTACATAATAGTGATTCTCATGAAAATCATGTCACTTTGTTTAAATAGGTTGATCTTACTAATGTAGATTCTTTTACATATTGTGAGTGGTAGAACATTGTAGGCCTTACAGACTAGATTTATAGACGATTTTCTATTCTTTATTTTCATTCCTCTAAGTACTTGGTACTTATTGACAGGCCTGCACTGTCCTCCCATACCTATTATCACTGTAATTTGAAAACATTGTAAAACCCAATTATTTTTAAAAGAGTAACCGTGGAGTTTCTTGCCGGCTCTTCTCCATAGGAAGCGACAAATTGGAACCGTGCACCTAGCTTCTGACGTTTCATAAGTGCCCTTGCAGGTTTATGTGAAATTAAATCTTAAAAAAAAAAAAAAAAAGTTGTGTTCTACGCGCGCCTCAAAGAGATGTCAGCAGCAACAGATAGGGCCCGCAAGGGCCGATGCCTGCCAGGGGTGCGGGTTGTTCGAAAGAGATACCGCGGCCCCTGGCATACAGGCAACTGAGGGAACACGGATGGGTTTTAGTCAGTAAAAGTCTGACACGCCCTCCCGCTCCACCCAGAGCGGGAGAAGTTATTTGATGATTTCGCACCCAGAAAAAAAAAATGGTACGCTTTTACGGATTTAAATTACATCATGGAGACGAACCTCTGTGATTCACGTACCTGTTTTACAATAAAAAAAATTGGAGAACATAAACTCATGAAATGCAGCTTCGGTATATTTTTCCCTTCAAATGTTTTTTTAATAACTTATACACACGTTGTCCGATTTGCTTGGTTCCATCTGAAATGTTAGTTTTAGGTATCATTTTATTCCCTGTAATTAATTAAAATATTTACCTTAAGTTAACGCCCATTTTTAATAATTAGATTCTACCCGTGTTGTCAAAGGTCAGACTCGAAGCGCATAATTAGCTGAAACTGAAAGTGCAAACACGTGTACCGAAGATTATGCGAAAGTCGCTGATTTATTCTTTCTATGGTTTTCCTCTGTGATAATCGAGCGTACAATGCGTCCAGCTATCACTTTCAACCAGGGTGTCAAAACTTTTCCAGATCCTCTGGAGCTGATTATTGACGCACAGTGCGATATTATGAAAATCTGGCGGGACAAAATTATTTTGCCCCATATATGTGTTGTTAATTAATATAAGCCGCACGGGTCGATCGATCAGGTTAAGCTGCGCTTGCCGCAGTTGGTCCGTGGATGGGTGACCATCTTTACATATCGAGACCCCTCCGTGCCTCGGAAAGCACGTTAAGCCGTTGGTCCCAGGGACAGGGTCCCGGCTGTCATTTGTGGATCTTTGACAGTCGTTACGGGTCGTCAGAAGCCCGAAAGTCTGACAACCAGTCTTACCAAGGACTATCGTATTACCTAGTAACTGAGTTGTGGGGGTCAGATAGGCAGTCGCTCCATGTAAAATACTGGTATTCTGCTGCATCCGATTAGACTGGAAGCCGACCCTAACATAGTTGGGAAAAGGCTATACAGGTGATTATGATGATGTAGTAAATTATACATTAATAAAACATATAAAAAATTATCGTTTCAGATGTATAATTTAACAATAGAACATATTTTCACAACTATAAATAAAAATTAATATGAAAGTAAATGCAATTAAAAAACTATGCAAAGTTTAGTAAATTGATTAATGACTAGTAGACGAAACAGATTGGTCATTCGAAAGCCCATCTGGCTTTGGGTTGATTAAACATCTCCGTGCTTTTTCATTTCTGTACCTGTTCTGGGTGAAAACAGTAAAGCTCCTTAACAATAGCTGCTGAATCCCTTTTTCCTGACTGGCGAAGCTGTATTTCGTTTGCCATCGATATCTCTTCTGGGCACGTAGTTTCAAGAAGATTACGAATTCACCGTCTCTTTGTTTTTTCACTGGAAGGTTCAAGTCTTTCGGTGGTCTTCCAGTCTGGTTACTTGTTCTAGGTAGTGAAACATCAACCATAGTTTCACTAACGATACCCGTAAATGATATGTTCGCTTCTAACCATGAAAAAATCGTTTTCAGGAAGCGTGCTCGATGTCTTCCTGATTTCGAGCATTTTTCGTAAATTTTTTGACTAAATCTACTGATTGTTGCTCTAACTCTCCAAAATATCATCCGTAACGAACTGGACAACAAGCTCTTGTAAAATATAATGTAACAAAGCATTCTGTCTTGATTCTTTTGCGTTAGCTAACCAAACGTCATAAAACAAACGACGGGAAATTTGTGAAATCATTCTGAAAATAAGAAAATGTTGTATGAGTGTCGCAAACTTTCACAAGTAAATGAACATTTATCCTGTAGTATATAAATATACCTTTCAGAAAAATATACCCAATGCACAGGGAAATGCAGGGAAACCAACTAAAGCCCTAACTGAAACTAAAGAAGTACTGTTTATGATTAAATAAAAACCTCACTCTGTTAATTTAATATTTACGCTTAACAAATATACATACTACATTTTTTTTTTATTAAAATTTACCTTAAAAGTTCCACAAAAACGATTACAACACAAAAAATCACCACTAGCACACAGAAACAGAGCGTATTCATCGAGCGAAGTGAGACGAATGAAACGATGGCAGCGAGCGGTCGGTCAGTAAGGTCCAGGTAGCCGGCCGTCCCGACCTTTTTGCGCCTGCTATTGTTTCGTGTGGAGTCCCAGAAAATTTACTAGGTTGTAGTATAACTTTTTAGCTTTGAATATACTCCGTTAAAAGGATCTTTTAAGACATGTCATAAATTGACTTTTGTCCGACTAGATTCTCAAAATGTTATACTGTGCGACGCGGGAAAACGTATATCACAGCGCGCGCTTCGCTTTCAATCAACTGTCATCGCGCATGCGTTATGGGCATGCCTCACGTGCGCTGTTGACTGCGCTATGACGCATGCCCTTTATGAACAAAAAAGGCACAGTGTGGACGTGACTAATCGTCATCGCGTGCTGGTGTTTTATTTTGATAGTTTTACCGGTTAAGTCCGGCGCGGAACCTATCGGTTCCAATACAATAGAAAATGAATGGTGTCTCATTAGCCGGGATTGACATGATTTGTTAATTGTTTTAATAATGAAGTGCGCTGTTTTTGGATGCAAAAATGATTCAGGATTAAAACTGAAACATGTTAATGGCACTTCAAGTGTAAGTCCCTAAAATCCGAAATAAATTTCTTGCCGTAATAACGAAATAACTGACACTGTCCGACGCGCCCGGCGGCTTGTAGCGCTTTGTGAGTGCATCGTGCGTGCATGAATCAATGTACATAGATAAACGCTAAAAACAGGTTTCGCTGAGCTCCTGTTGTTTTCGTTTTATTCTATTCTGTTTTTGTAAGTTTATATGAAATGTTTTTATATAAGTTTAAAAATATTTGTTTACCTATGTTGAAACTGTTTTGTACTCTTCGTCACTCGTCCCTAAAGGTTCATTAGAAAACCAGCGTCAGACAGCATGTCTGGCATTAATGCTGAAATGAACCTTTTTGGCGCGTCCGTGAGGCACACACTGTTGTACCTAGTTAATTATATTCACTTTTTTGTTATTTATTTTGTGTTTCACGAACTGTGTCCAAATAAACGGTATTCTTTCTTTCTTTAAATCAATGTTTTCACTTTAAATCACATTTCTCGTTTGATCGCCAGATTGTGGCTAGTGACATAATCTGTCGTCAAAGAGATTTTTGGGCACGCCACAATTGCAGCGGTAAGTCCCCTCTTTAAGGAGTGGATTGAGAGGCGCCACGGCGTGCTAACCTTCCGCCCGACGCAGATCCTAACCGGACACGGTTGTTTCGGGAGGTTCCTGTTTCGGACAAGGCGGGACGAAACACCCGTGTGTTACCACTGCGTACATCGCCTGGAGGATACGGTGAAGCATACGGTGGAGGTCTGCCCGGCTTGGGTGGAGTAAAGCCGTGTTCTCGTGGGGGCGATCCGTGGGGGCGATCGGTGGCGGCGATCTCTCACGTCCGACCCTGATCCAGACCATGGTACGGAGCGAGAGTGCATGGGTAGCCATCACCTCGTTCTGCGAAGCAGTAGGTAATGCTCGCGACGAGGGAGGCGGCGCACGTGAGGGAGAGTAAATCTATGCGCCCTCACAGCCCTAGTCACCGCAGGAGACGCCCCGGGCGTCGGGAATCTCAGGCCGATACCCGGCCACCGTAGGCGCGGGCTTGCGGACTGCGAGTAATGGGTAACTCGCCGTCCGATGAGGACCAGGCCCGGATCGACGGCCTCATAGAGATGTCAGCACCAACTGGTGGGGTCTGCAAGGGTCGATGTGCTGTTCGTGATATTTACCAGCTAGGTGCCAGTTTCCTTGAGGGACTTTTTTAAAGATATTAGTATTCTCACGGTGGCATCACAATTCATAGTCGCTAACAAGATGTTGATTTTTTTTTTTAAATAAATTGTAGTAGATAGCAGTCATTGGGTACATGAAGTGGGCTGCCGTTGTAAGACGATGTATATTAGGCAAAATATACACTTGTTCACTAAAAACAGTGATATTCACCCGTTTATATATTTATTATTAAGGCACATCAACATTATAAACACAAACATTGACAGACAACAAAAAAAGAGATACAGACTAGTGCTCAGTGCTAGGACCATTCTTATTCTTAGTTTATATTAATGACTTACCATTCTATTCAAAGGGTATCTGTGACGTTGTACTGTTTGCGAATGATACCTCTCTTATCTTTAAAGTAGACAGGAACAGACAATATTTTGACGACGTAAACAGTGCACTCTCAATGGTTACGGATTGGTTTACCACAAATAACCTAGTTCTCAATGCCAAGAAAACGAAATGTATCAAGTTCGCCATACCGAATGTTAAGAATCTATACTCATAGGTTTAGGTAGTTAAATAAAGGTAAACAAATCGTAAAAAGGGTTCTTTGTAGTTGACACTTTCTTGTTTAAAAATACGGTGTAACAAAATCATATTTATTTTCGATTTATACGATACTTTCCTCTTTTATTAATCAATATTAAACTTTATCATTTATTCGTGAACTACTTTTACCTAGATGTAACTACTTGAGCACTATTTTTTTGTTAGATTAATTACAATAATATAATATTTTGCAATCTGCCTACTGTAAAGAGCCCAAAATGACAGGCTCCCTACCCTAAACCTTTTAGAAAATTCAACGAATACGCTAAATTGAAAAGTAAAACTGTATGTGATGTAGTATGGCAACTGAAGTGGCAGGTACAGGGTGGGAAATGAATTCGTTAACATTTGAAAAAATCATATAAAAAACGAATTGACATATAATGAAAAATATATATTTATTAGATAGCTTATTCATTGTAATTTACTTTTTAAAAATAACAATCATCATCTAAATAACCACCGTCTCGATTTTTGCATTCTTCTAAGCGAGTACTGAAATTTTCGAATGCTCGTCGGCAAAGAGACCGTGAGATCGCAATCATTTCTTCGCTGATTTTTTCTTTCAGTTGAGTCAGTGTCTTCGGTTTATTGTTGTAGACAGTGCTTTTTAAATAACCCCACAGAAAGAAGTCTGCGGGGGACAAATCTGGACTCCTGGGTGGCCATGGGATGTCGCCTCTCCTTGAAATCAGCTTTTCTGGAAACATTTCTTTGACCACCGGCAGGGACTGGTTAGATGTGTGACAGGGTGGCTCCATCTTGCTGAAACCACGTGTTACGATTGTAGCCAGCAAATTCCAGTAGTTGTGGTGCCAAGAATTCCCGTAACATTTTCACATACTCAGCAGAGTTAACAGTGACTGTACGGCCGCGAGAATCTTCGAAAAAGTAGGGGCCAATGACTCCATTTGCTGAAATTGCAGCCCCTACAGTTACTTTCGGTGAATGAAGTGGCCTTTCATGTTTAGCTTTGGGATTTTCGCTGCTAGAATACCTGAAATTCTGTTTGTTAACGTGTCCGTTGAGGTGGAAATGGGCTCTGTCACAAAACAAGACGTTGTCATAATTACTGAATCGATTCAACATTGTTTAGGCATACGATTTGCGTAAATTTAAGTCATTAGGTTTTTGCTCCTGCACTATTTGGATCTTATCTGGATGTAATTTTAAATCAGCTTTCAAAATACGGCGCAAAGATGTGCGGGATAATCCTAATTCAGCCGAACGTTTGCGCGTCGATAAATCTGGATCACGTCGAACTGAACCAGAAACTTTCTGTACGTTCTCTTCGCTTCGAGAAGTCCGTGGGCCGCCGGTTTGCTTCACATTTAGTGTCGATCCCGTATCTTCGAACTTCTTCACCCATTTCTTTTTCAAAGGACCACTTGGACACTGATTCAAGTCGTGTAAATCGTATTCAACGCGAAATAAGCGTCTCACAGTAATGAGCAAACTATTGTTTAAATAAAATTGTTTAACACAAAAAGCACGCTGCGGTCCCGTGAAGCGTTCCATTGCTACTAAATTTCTGAGAAACGAGCTAGCGGTAAGACCCCTCCCCACGCCCAGCCCGGCTTGTGTTCGTACGGGATGTCAAATTCAAATGTTAACAAATTTATGACCCACCCTGTATTATGTTTAGTCGGTTAATCAGGCAGTGACAGTGCTCTCAACAATCGACATTTACGACTTTGCGAGTGCGTTTCGATTTTGTTAAATTGAGTTATTATAGCTAGGAAAATAACTGATGATACAACGGAACGATTTACTATTAATGTGATAGATAGTTCATCAGATTCTGATCTATGTTTATATGACTATAATATGACTAATGATATGATCTTAACATTTGAAATAAAAGGTTTCGCATCTATGAGTCACGTGTCATTTTCTGTTTACCTTTATTTAACTACCTAAACCTATGGAGTATCGGACCCAACATCGTCTTAGATAATGAGGTGTGTGAAACTGTAGACTCGGCAGTTTTTCTGGGCTTAACAGTAGATGCCAAACTTCGGTGGAGATTACATATACCAAGCCTAGCGGGAAAGCTCAGTTCGGCCGCCTACGTCGTCAGGAAAGTAAGACAGTGCACTGACGTTGATATAGCTCCGTTAGTTTATTTTAGGTATTTTCGTATTTCATAGCGTTATGTCCTACGGCATTCTGCTGTGGGGCAAAGCCGCTAACAGACAAAATATTTTTGTTCTTCAAAAACGAGCTATTCGAGCAATTTACTGAACTAGGTGCTAGAGTTTCTCTGAGATAACTTTTTAAAGATATTGGGATTCTGACGGTGGCATCGCAATTGATCTGCCGCCTCTCAAGCCACTCCGCAAAGAGAGGACTTACCGCCGCTACTATTCTATTCCATCAACGACTAATTAAATGACAAGAATAGTTGGTCGCTGTGATTAACTCAAGACAATGTTTGTTCTTTCTCCAGAATTAGCGTACCTAGAGACAGGTTATATGGGTTCATCATCATCATTTCAGCCGACAGACGTCCACTGCTGGACATAGGCCTCCCCCATATGGGTTCATTATAATTATTTATATGTTTTTTATTTTTTTATTGGCTGTCTAAGTTTTTTTTTTATTATCTTGTTGTAATCTGAGGTAAATGTGATAATCTTGATTTATATTATGGCAATATTATCGCCCTCACTAAGCTGTCAAAAAATGTGTCCTGGCGTCGCTCTTTTTTATTCTGAAACATGTTTCTTTATGTAAAAGAGTAATTTTGGAAGTAACAAACATACTTAAAATGACTACTGGCCTAGTTAATTAACATCCACCAGTCCAACATGGTAGCAGAACGTGGTTGGGTGGTTAAATAAGTGAGATCAAGAAAAAGGACACGTGGAAAGTATTTCGCGCCTGTGTAATTTAGGAATCAAGAATTAAACATTATCATCACAAAAATGGCTAAACAAGCAAAGATAGAAGACATAATGATGCCCATTTTTGATGGAGTAAATTACTCTAGCTGGAAATTAAGGTTAGTAACTTTGCTAGAATACAAAGAATGCAACGAGCCCGCCATTTGCGTGATGCCTGCTAAATATGTAAATCAAGAGGCGATTTGGAAGAAAATGGATTTAAGAGCAAGAACTATAATAATGAGCACTATTTCCGATAAACAATTAGAATATATTAGTGATTGACAACAGCTTACGATATGATGAAAAAGTTTGACAAGATGTATTTAACACAATCTATTGCTATGCAAATAATATTATGTAGAGGAAAAAGGAAGAGATTAAATTAAGCAATTACAATACAGTAGAAGACTTTTTTGTTGATTTCGGGAAAACAACGAATGATTTCAAAGCGGCTGGAGAAAATATAAATGAATCCGAGAAGATGAGATACTTGCTCAGAGAATTGCCTCCAAGTTACAGTTTTATTGGAGATTTTATTCAAACAAAGAACAGTAGATTATGTAAAGTCTAAAATAAAAGAGAAAAACATGACTACTAGTGACCCAGACAAGAAAAGCAGTATGAGTACGTTTTCAACAAAAACTAAAGCACAATGTTTTATATGTGGAAAGAAAGACAAGAAGAATTGTTGGCACGGTCAGAAAAACCAGCAAGGAAGATATCCATCCAGTCAACGCCAGCAACACATTTCTGTTGTAACCTCTTTGTAGTCCACAAAGACGTTACAACAGAAATGTATTTCATCGAGGTCGCGGCCGAGGCAGAGGTCATGGTCATCCCAGAGGTGAAGCAACAAGCACTCAGCAAGATGGCTCTGCAGTAGAGTCATAGACAGCTCAGGTATGCAATCTAGAAATAAATTTGATTTTCTATTGTATCGTACCGAAAAGCGTCCGCGCGGGACTTGACTGGGGAAGTCATTGGATAATCTAATAACATAAATTATAATAAAATGAGTTCTTCCAGTGACGAAAATGACAATACACAATTTGTACAATTTGTTCTGCGGCTGGAAAACCACGAATGGCGCCAATTCCTTCTCAGAGTCCGTATTTCTTAACTATTTCAACGAATTAACTAAGACTAAGAAGCCGACGACACTTTGGAGCATATATCCTATGCTAAAAGCCACAGTGAGAATCAAACACAACATTGATATTTCAAACTACTCAAAGTTAGTGACATACTTAAAGCGACTATCCGAGGGTAATAAGCAGAGGTCGGAGTAGGTAGATTGATTTAATATAGTTGCGTCAAGATATTATAATATGGACATGCCATTTTATCCATAATGTGCGGGAAGTACCGGAAAAAGTTCCGGAATTGGAATTATGGAATAAAATAAAAAACATACAGATAGGCTAACAAAATCGTTTATTATATGATAGATTGATTGATTTCAATGAACATTTTTTTTTAATTACACAAAAACATAAATAAATTCTTTTTAATCCTCATCGGATACAATTTCCATATTTTGGCTTTCAACGTTAATACATTTAAAATAGATAATCATATTTTTTTCAATATTTTCTAATTTTAAAGTATTCCTTTTGACGTCTAATATCCATTTATATGTGGAAAATGATTGTTCAACATCTGTAGACGTCAATGGAGCAAATTTAAAATAAGTTAAATATGAAGTTCCGATATTTTGGAGGCATATCAATATTATCCTCTACGTTTGGCGTCAACGACCTTAAATCAATCTACCTACTCCGACCTCTGGTAATAAGCCAAAGAAATCTAGTGCTAACCTCCCAAAACATTGAACGTTTTCTAAATTATGCGCTTGACCAGTTTTCTGGCCGTAAAAAAAAGGACTTGTAGTACCTATTTATCTACAAACCTACTATGCTTTAAAAGTTATC
Organism: Polymixis lichenea; assembly: GCA_949091785.1. Lineage (NCBI taxonomy): Eukaryota > Metazoa > Arthropoda > Insecta > Lepidoptera > Noctuidae > Polymixis > Polymixis lichenea. Next base: position 27,804,969 of record OX420932.1, on the reverse strand, counting down.
CTGTAAATACATATTTTTTTAATTATTTTTCACAGGTTGTGCTAATTTGTCGCAGTAATGAATTATTAAAGATGAACGACATTATGAACGATCATTATGAATGATGAACGACATTCAAAAACACTCGGGAAAATTGATTACTGATCGTTTTAACTGATACGAAAACAAAAATTGATAGAACGTTCGTGATACGGCAAGAGTACGTAAAAATCGTCGAAAATTATGAAGCTTTACAGCCCACTAATACAAAAACTGACAGGTTTTTCATACAATACCATAGCGGAAAATGTACTCTGTGTACTCTGTACACAATGTACACAGGACATTGCTTCCGTAGAAGCTCTGCCACCCTTTTAGCAAATTCTGGTGCTGATCTTACAGAACTGAAACGCCACGGAGGGTGGAGGTCCAGCACAGTAGCGGAAAGCTATATCGGGGATTCAATCGACAGCCAAAAGATGCAGCCGAATAGTTGACAGTATACATCTAAAACCGTCTACTGTTGACCCTTGAGCGCCACTATCTTCGGCGCGCCCTTCAATATCGAAAAGACAACCTTGTGGAACTACTACATTACAGCTTTCTCAGCAACAGCAACCACAAAATATGGCGACTTTGCCAAACACCCAAGTCTTATCTAATCAGACCGTTTCAAAACCAAACGACCATTCCACTGAATTTCGAAAACTGTTCTAATTTCACTACTAATAAATTTATAAACATTTCAAATGTTTATAAATTAATCCTTTGTTCTCTTATTACCGATTATAAAATAAAATGTGATAAATACTACACTACTATTTATTTTCTCGCAGTCATTGGTAAAAAGTAGAGTACACAAATCGTGAAAAAAATAATTCATCTCGGTCCTTGTATCCCTCGCTCCGCCCAGGATTCTACTCTAGAATCTATCGCTGCTCGCGGGATCCAACTTATTCCCTCGAATTATTTTTTTTTCTACCTTGTTGTATAATCTACTATTATTTTCGTTCCTTATATATTTTGTATGTATTTATGTATCTATTATTTAGGACTAGCTTTTGCCAGCGGCTTCGCCCCCGTGGAGGCCGAAAACTATCCCAAGGGGAACGTAGTACCGTGATAAAAAGTATCCTAAGTGTTATTCCAGGTTACAAACTACCTGTGTACCAAATGTCATTCAAATCCATTCAGCCGTTTTTGAGTGAAAGAGTAACAAACATCCATACATACACCCATACTCACAAACTTAAATTTATCAGGGTGATAGTACCCATGAAAAAGAAGTAATATTAGCCGCGCGGGTCGATCGATCAGGTTAAGCTTCGCTTGCCGCAGTTGGTCCGTGGATGGGTGACCATCTTTACATACCAAGACCCCTCCGTGCCTCGGAAAGCACGTTAAGCCGTTGGTTCCGGGGACAGGGTCCCGGCTGTCATTTGTGGATCTTTGACAGTCGTTACGGGTCGTCAGAAGCCCGAAAGTGTGACAACCAGTCTTACCAAGGACTATCGTATTACCCAATTAGTGGGTTGTGGAGGTCAGATAAGCAGTCGCTCCATGTAAAATACAGGTATTCAGCTGCGTCTGGTTAGACTGGAAGCCTACCCCAACATAGTTGGGAAAAGGCTAGGCAGGTGATGATGAGTACCCGTGAAATTGAACAAGTTTCCCCAAGGAACATGGTTGAAATTATGAAAAAAAAAACTTTTTTAAAAACAAGCTTTTATTACTTGTTAACAAAACGAACTAAAAAGTTAAAATAATTGAATCTCAATTATTTAAATAAAAGCGTGTTACTACTATTTCTAACAGTCATTATGTAACACGCTTTTACTTAATTAAATCAGAAATTTAGATTCAAGTATTTTTTACTTTTTAATATAAGCTTGTTTTCAAAAAACCTTTTTTTTTATTTTTCATATTTTGATCCATGTTCCTTGGAGAAAGTGGTTCAATTTCATGGGTACTACCACCCTGAAAAATTGAAACGGTGACTAAAAATTCATCTTGTATAATGTAATTTGTGTTTTTTTTTTTTTAGTGTAATTTATTTTTGTGGTGTACTATAAAGAACATATAAATAAATAAAGATTGATGATATCAACAACTTTTTGATTTAACTACCTACCTACCCTACCTTAAATACATACCCGATACCCCACAACACTATTTAAAAAAATACCATTTCAAACAAATTTCCATTTCAGTTGGGTTGTTTGGTCCCACCATACTAACGTACATAGAATGTTCTGGGATAAAGCGTCATGCTTTGTAACACCATATTGGTCAGTAGACAAACTAAAAAGAACCATAGCTAGTTTAGTTACATTGTAATAATTCCTTTCACCGCTAGATAGATTTACAAAAAATGGGTGGCTGCACCGTTCCCTGTCCCCCTCTCACCCGCATTCAGGTGACGCTACTTATAATAGCAGCTTGTATGTCAGCTTCAAACGGAGGAGTTTCTTGCCCGTTCTTCTCCATAGAGATCTACGTTTTGGAATGGGCAACTAGCTTCAACTTTCCAACTGATCGACTTTTTGACAATTCAAAAGTGCCTGTAAATGGTTTAATTGAAATAAATGCTTTGAGTTTGAGTTTGAAACGTTTACTCTGACTTGTCAATATTTCGATGTGTCAGGCCTACAAACAAAAATGCATGGTGGCTTGATTTAGGAGTCCGGGAGAATATAATACCTATAAAGTAATGTTAGCAGTGGTAATGGCGACGACTTACGAGTTGTTCGTCTGCCTGGGTACAAACCCGGGAAAGCACTTAATTTTGTGTAAATAATTTCATCACATCACATCCACAGCTCTCAAAACGGTGAAGTAATACATTGCGAGGAAACCAACATGTCCTAGGACTAAAAATTCGAAGACATGCAACATCTAGGCTGATTAGTAGTGTAAAATATTTATTGTGCAGCAGATTTTTATTATATTATAAATTGCAGTCACTTTTCGTGTCTGTCTGTGGAACCATGTTGGTCTTCTAAACTACGTAAGCAACAGATTTTGATGTGGTTTTCACGGACTGCTTATGCATAATGATATTTTGGATATTATGACTGAAATCTGGGTGATGCATTCTATTTTTCGTCCAATCTCCATGCATTTTACATGCAGACATTGAACGGTTTTCACAATATTTGTTTGTAAACTGATTGTTACGTTAAATGAATACAACAAAAATGTTTACCTTGCAGACAGCACACACATGAACAAGGGCTTTCTGTGCAGCTTTCTTCTGGTCATTAGCACTATGGCCTTGCTGTTTCTTCATTTTGGACTGTTTCTCTGCAGCTTTTGCTTGTGATTGAAGTTTCTGCTGCCCGCGTGCCATCCTTCAATCCCGGAAATAAAACACAAATTGTATTACTAGCTTTCATACAGATCACTAGCTTTGATTTTTTAAAGGTTACTTTAGCAACGTCAACGTAAAAAGAAAGGGAATTGAGCAAGATGTTCTGGAAAACAACTAAAAATTGGTAAAAAAGATAGATGTAGATTGCGAAGATTTTAGATCCACGTAGGTAATTCGACGTTTTGATAAAACAATTAAAATATGTGCAGTACATAACAATGCATAAAACACCTGAAAGCTATCGTACCTCAAACTTTCTAACAATTCCAATAATGATTCGTGTTTACACCAAAATAGTAACGTATTGTTCGGTATTTAGCACCAATGTCATCAAATACCACGAACTAATAATCTAACCGAAATAAAGGTAAAATGCCGAGAGATAATGTGTGGATGAATGAGAGATGGTTTGGCTGAAAATTAGGTTGATGAAAGTGTGAGCTGAGAGAAAATGAATCAAGCAAGTAAATTGAACACAGATAACTAACACTAAAGTACTAGTTGAATGAGCTGTCTGTAAGTCAGTAAGCATATATTAATGTGATCTGTGTCAGTGTGAAGCCGGTCTCGTCGACTCAATTGTCTATGCGCGACTTCTACATAGAAAAGGTGAAGTTATGTACTTTTTAGTATAAAATGTCAATTACGAAAAATATGAATGCTTCTAATAAATACTATTATACGTTATAACATACAAATAAACAATTTACTTTATTATTAATAAACCTACACTGACCCAGCCAAAGGATACAGGAACAGTCCTGACAGACAGCACACTTGAACCTCTATGTTGTCTGTTTTTTTTTTACACGCTTTATATTAGCTTCACTTGTATGTTTGTTTGTTTGTATGTTTGTATGTAACCGACTCCTTTGGACGCTATTTTGACCCACTTTAAACGGTCAGATTTCATTTCAACTTTGTACACTTATCGAGGACCTATGACAATTAAATAATTTAAAAAAAAAGTAGAAAAAAACACGCTTTTGTAGTTAGCAAAACTAAAAAATAGAAAATAAATAATAGTTTAAAAAACTAAAAAGTAGAAAATAATTTAATTCTGTTAAAAAGTGTGGGGTGCTTGATATTAATTGATTATAAAAATACCTCAAAAAGCACCCCACGCTTTTTAATAGAATTAAATTATTTTCTACTTTTTAGTTTGGCATTTAAAGCGTGTTTTTTTTAGTTTTTTTTTAAACTAAAGTTCCATATCGCGCGTTGCGAAAAGGGGCTAGACGGAAAAAATTAAGACTAAAAGTTTTATCAACACTTTTTGCTATAGTTGTAAGCATTTTTTTTTTCTGGGACGAGAATAAAATGTTGCACATGGCACCAGCAGGCGAAAAAAGCGTTCCATGTAGTATTTTCTAAACATTATTACTAAATATTATTATAACTTAAAAAAAAAAATATTTGGTTGAAAGTATTTAGCCATTTTTCAGATGGCGTCCTACGGTAAAGCAACTTTGGTCGAACTGTACCAGCGTTCCACGTAGTATTTTCTAAACATTATTATTAAATATTATTATAACTTAGAAAAAAAAAAATTACAATTCCTTCACTAATTAATCGAAAGCAACTTCGTTCTATCCGGGTGTCCCTTGACACCTCTCAAGTTTTTTTTCTTCTGGGTAGGAAATCATCAAATGTCAGACTTTTACTGACTAAAACCCACGCGTTTTCCCTCAGTTGCGTGTGTGCCAGGGGCCGCGGTATCTCTTTCGAACAACCCGCACCCCTGGCAGGCATCGGCCCTTGCGGGGGCTCGCAAGGGCCGATGCCTGCCAGGTGTTGCTGACATCTCTTTGAGGCGCGCGTGGAATACAACGCGCCGTCGAATCGGGCTTGGTCCTTACCGGACAGCGAGCTACCCCTTACTCGCCGTGCGCAACCCCGTGCCTACGGTGGCCGGGATCCGGGAGCCGGGATCAGCGTGGGATTCCCGACGCCAAGGGCGTCTCCTGCGAAGGTCACGGCCGTGAGGGCGCATGTACTGCATCTCCCTCACGTCGCTCCCTCAGAAGCGACTGCTAGCCATGCACTCTCGCTCCGTACCATGGCCTGGACCAGAGCCGGACGCGAGGGATCGCTGCCGCCGATCGGCTCCATGAGAACACGGTGGTGCTCCGCACATCAGGTTTTATTTATAATTAGATTACAAATGATTTTATCGAACTGGCAACTTCTGTTTCATGGCCAAATTATACGGGGATTTCCCGCTTATTCTGTTCATAAACAAGTGTGTCATATGATTATGAACATTAAACTGGAATAGTATTCATATTCTTATCTTCTTTATTGATCACATCGAGCTACCCCAATCTGTCAAATTTCTTTGATGGATTTTCAACTTTAACACAAAAAATAAGGTTCATGTACAAATGGGAAAATTTGAGAGTTTGGGATAGCTTAATGTGCTGGCGTCTGTACACACTAGATCATGATTTGGAGGCAAATGCGGATACGTAGAGTAAGTAGTGTATAGGTGTAATAATGCATAAGAAAAATGTTAAATATTTTTGTTGATTAAAGAAATTTCTTTGTATTCGTTGTGTATTTTTTCCATTTCCATGAAGGCAGATTTTTGGCGCCAAGTTTGGCAGATTTTGGCAGATTTTTTGCCCAGTTTGTGGCAGATTCGCCATTTATGAGATGGTCACCCTGTTCCACAGCATTTAGTACGTTTTTAATTAAGGCCACTTTCCGAATTAGAAAAATAGCGCTATGAGCGCTCACATCAATAATTTGCGTTCCGAGTTAGATATCGCGATTATGACAGATAAAAAAATATTTTTTGTCATCAATACGGAACGCTCGTGAACGCGCTAACAGTGCTCACTCAATGTTAAAACCTATTTACACCATATAAAACTTGTATAGACCACAAATTTCATCTTCTTATTTGATTATGTGGCGATTCTAGCCAGAAGAACTATTTATAAGTTAGCTAAAGCTATGATACGAATCAGAACATAACAGCACAAGTGTCATTTTTGACAGCGCTCACGGTGATATTAGTGTATCGCATGGTCGGCGTTATCGCAAGATGGCGCATGTCATGACGTCATCTATGACGATTCACGGGACATCGTTATCGCGCTCACGCCAATTCGGAACGGGTGTGAGCACGCCCAAATCGATATTATCTTATCTCGGAACGTAGTAATTTGCGTTCCGAGTTAGATATCGCGATTATGACAGCTAAGAACTGTCAATTTTGTCATCAATACGGAACGCTCGTGAACGCGCTAACAGTGCTCACTCAATGTTAAAACCTATTTACACCATATAATACTTGTATAGACCACAAATTTCGTCTTCTTATTTGATTAGGTAGCGATTCTAGCCAGAAGCACTATTTATAAGTTAGCTAAAACTATGATACGAATCAGAACATAACAGCACAAGTTTCATTTTAGACAGCGCTCACGGTGATATTAGTTTAACGAATGGTCGGCGTTATCGTAAGATGGCGCATGTCATGACGTCATCTATGACGATTCACGGGATATCGTTATCGCGCTCACGCCAAGTCGGAACGGGTGTGAGCACGCTCAAATCGATATTATCGTATCTCGGAACGTAGCCTAAGTTCAGTCAAATGTCAATCTCTCATATGGTCAAAAATGTGTAAATAACAAACGAATAACCTCAAATAAGTTTGTAAAACTCTCAACAAACTCAACTACACCTCAAAGGTAATTTTTTTTACACCATACTTTCCTCCTATATTGATTACTTTTAGTGTAACTGTGTAACCTCTTGAGTAAGTATAAAAACAGCCAAACTTTGGCGTTCACTTATTACTATTCGTACAATTTTTGTTTTGTGATATTACACCATTTGGGAAATCAAAACAATGCATTGCACATGCACTAAATGAAGTCAGTGGGTCGTCTTATGGGCGGAGATACACACTTATTCAATCCTAATCTCCAATTTTACACTGCTGTTGAAGAAATTATAGGTGTTTAGATTTTAGATCAATGCAGCGTATCACACGGGTGTTCTGTGATGTCTGCTCGCCGCAGATATTAGCGAGATCACGTTCCAAGGGGTCACAAGCAAATGGCTCAAAGGACTCCACGCCACTACGCCGCCTGTTAGATGATGCTAGTTCGTTCGGCGAAGCCTCGACGGAGGCGGCGGAGCCCGAGCTGCGCTGGGCGACGCAGCCGTACGCGGCGCGCGGGCCGGTGCGGAGCGCGCGCGACCGGCCAGACGCCCCGCGCGTGGAGCCGCACCACACCACGGTGTTGCTGTTCCCGGGCCAGGGTGCGCAGCAGCTGGGCATGGGCCGCGCCTTGCAGGCCATCCCCGCCGCCAAGCAGCTGTACGAGTTGGCCTCCAGTGTAGTTGGGTAATTTATATAACTAACTAGTCATTTTATCAGACCATTCTTGCTCCCACAACCCACTGCGTCGCTTCGAATTGCCTGCCCGTGCGTGTGCTTCGTATTTGTGATTTTTTTCTCTTTTCTCGGCTCCTAAGGCCCTTAGTGTGATGTTATATAGCCTTCCTCCATAAATAGTAGTTCTGAGATTAGCGCGTTCACCTAAACAAACTCTTCAGCTTTTTAATATTACTAGCTTTTGCCAGCGGCTTCGCCCGCGTGGAGGTCGGTGTATTATACATTTTAACCTTCCTCTTGAATCACTCTATCTATTAAAAAAACCCGTATCAAAATCCGTTGCGTAGTTTTAATGATTTAAGCATACATAGGGATATAGGAACAGAGAAAGTGACTTTGTTTTATACTATGTAGTGATTATATTATATAGTATAGATTACTAAGCTTAATATAATACTAGGATTACTAGTGCTTCAAAAATGTGCTGTTCGAGCAATTTACCAGCTAGGTGCCAGAGTTTTGTTGAAGCACTTTTTTAAAGATATTGGTATTCTCTTTGCCAATATCTTATATATTAGACAAAATATACACTTGTACAATAAAAACAGTTATATTCACACCGTTAACACAAGAAATAAGGACAAACTACGTGCTCCCTTTCACCGGCTTCATAAGGTTCATAACTCATTTGTTGGGCTTGGTATAACCTTTTATAACAAGCTTCCCTTTGCTTTGCTAGATTTGCCTCTTGATGCGTTTAGGCTTACTATTCCATCAATGACTATTTAAGTGACAAGAATATTTGGTCGCTGTGTTTAACTCAAGACAATGTTTATGTTCTTTCTCCAGAATTGGCGTATCTAGTGACAGGTTATATGGGTTCATATAATTATTATTTCATTTTTTATTGCCTGTCTAAGTATTTTTTATTATTATGTATTATGTCATTAGTTATTGACATGATCTACTCATAACACTTTTTATGATGAGTTGTTTTACGTTTTATTTGGGCTCTACAGTTTTCATTTTATTTGTCGGTATATTGGTATTTGGTTATATGGGTTCATATAAATTATAGTCTATTTTTTCATTAGTTATTGACATGATCCATTATTCATAACAATATTTTTTATGATGAGTTGTATGGCATTATAGTTAGCTAGCGACCTGAACAATTGATCATTCTATTCTTGCCTGAGCAACCGGCAGCAAGTTCGTCTTGCTCCCGTAGCTGTCACTGCTTGCGGTAGCGTTGGGATCGGGTTACCTCTTTCCCTCAAATATAACAAGGGGATAATGGCTGATCTTTGCGTTATGATCATGAACGGGTGCTGCTTATGGTGATTGGTCGTCTTGCTGACCATGATTTTGTTATTGTTTGCTAATAATTACCTACCTGTTTATTTATTTTACGTCATGGTCCTAGGTTATCATTTGTAAAGATAATCCAGCACTGCATATGTAAGCTATCACGCCATTTATACCAGGAGGCTTTTATTTTGGTAGTATGCTTTGTTTACTTTTTTGTGCTTGAGTTAAGTTTCATTTTATTTGTTGGTATATTGGCATGGCTAGCTGGACATATGACAAATTTTTAAGTTCTGTGTCTCGTAATGTTGATTACTTTGCCTACAGTATAGAATCAAGTCTATCTAACTAAACAGACAGCTGTGCTGCTGGGGAGCTTGTTGCGTCACTTCTTCACAGCTAAAGCACTAGGAAGTGGTGAAGGGCGGGCGTTTTGGGGGACTGTCTTATGTAATTTCGACATTCGAAAAGTGCTGATTCTCAGCCTAATTTGAATAAATGACTTTTGATTTTGATTGATTGATTTTGATAGGTTCATGTTAAATTTTCATTAATAATATTTTTTTTACACACATGTCGCTCACTGTATACAAAAGGGCCAAAATTCAAAAGGCTAATATTTTATATGACAGCCAAAACAAAATTCAGACCACAATTTTTTAAAATATTATATGTTTTTTATTTGTTATTTTATCATGTTAATGGTGCCGATTCTCTTGTCACAAAATTCTCTAAACTAAACTAAAAATCACTAAAATTTAGTTTATTCCTGTCAAACGACGATTTCCCATTCTGAAATTGACTAAAGTGACACAACTTATCTATATTTTAGTTTGACAGCACTAAGATTGTACTGAGTTTTTAATTTAGTGAAAATGGTAATTTTTCCTATTCTGTTGTTGTCAAATTCATTATTCTATTCAATATAAAATTTTGATTGTCGAACTAAATCTGACTATTTTTAATCGCGATTAAAAAGGTGTGGAATAAAATTAGTTGTCAAGAACTAAAATTCACACTGACACCTCGACTTCGGGCGCAAATACAGTACTGTATCTTTTTTTCTTTTCTTTTGCATATATCTCGAAATTGGTGTGTCCTATCGTAAAAATAATGAAAATTTCGACCCCCTTTATAAAACCCCATACACCCCTAAAACTCAACACGTAGGTAATAATTTTTCATATTTTCGATACAAAAAGTAAAAAAATCCATTTAAAACACGTTGAGGCTGCCCCCCCCCCCTGCGCGATTCCGGCTCTAAAAAAAATCACGGGGTAGGGCAAACGTGGAGTCGCGTTTGTCAAATTCGATTTTAGTTGTGTCAAAATTATTTTTAAATTTAGAGATCTTTTTTTGCAGAATAGCTTTAAGATTCTCATAGCCAAAAGTAAGGAATTTTAGTGATAGTTTAGTTAGTTTAGTTCGGTGTACAACAGAATCGGCACCAATATATAATTAAGTGCATTTTGATGTGCTTCATCGATTATCAATATGAACATATTAATACTAGTTTTCACTCATGAAGCTAAATTGCGCAGTCACTTTCGTATTAAAAATTTGGATCAGTGTCAAAAATAAAACTCACACTTACCCAAAATAAATGGTTTAGACATAAGAATACAATTAAATCGAGAAGGTTTAACTTCTTGATATAATTCTAAGTCTCATATAACCATATCTCTCATATCTTAAATAAATGACAACATCTTACAACTAAAGAATCATATCCAGAATTTCCAGAATCCAGAATTTTTCTTCCCAACAGTCCCTATGGTTTTATCCGAAATCGCAAGAGGATTCATAAATGATACTTTACCAACTTGGATGTGTTTATGCTTTGCGCTTTGCGGAAAATAAATATGCATGGTTCAAGTTTTGGCGAGTGTTACCAACACGGATATATCGATACTTAGGCTCAACTTTTGTCATGTTGTTGTAGATAAACTGCCTCTCAAGGTTTCAAATCACCACTCTCCGAATATTATTAAACAAATTTTAATTTGAAAAATAATTAACTGTAAAAACAGACATTTCAGTTGGCAACTATCAGAACAAACAGGGGCCATTTTTACACGCTTTATATTAGCTTCACTTGTATGTTTGTTTGTTTGTATGTTTGTATGTAACCGACTCCTTTGGACACTATTTTGACCCACTTTAAACGGTCAGATTTCATTTGAACTTTGTAGACGTATCGAGGACCTATGACAATTCAATAATTAAAGAAAAATATATAAAAAACACGCTTTTGTAGTTAGCAAAACTAAAAAATAGAAAATAAATATAGTTTAAAAAAACTAAAAAAACACGCTTTAAAAGCCAAACTAAAAAGTAGAAAATAATTGAATTCTATTAAAAAGCGTGGGGCGCTTGATATTAATTGATTATAAAAATACCTCAAAAAGCACCCCACGCTTTTTAATAGAATTAAATTATTTTCTACTTTTTAGTTTGGTTTTTAAAGCGTGTTTTTTAGTATTTTTAAACTATTATTTATTTTTTGTAGCAGCAATTAGTTTTTTTAGATGTGGACATAGTTGTGTATGCCTCCTCACTATTTCCTTTAGGGCCTTGGTTCTTTTTCTCTTCCATGACTGAGGGACCTCGCTAGATGAGATGAGACTGCGTATTAACGCTGGATAGATGCGAATCTATGTTAGGCAGCTGAGTATCTAAATCAATTAGATGAGGCTGTGGTCCTACACTAGAAGATCCGGGTGGGGTGAAATATAAAATGGAGCAGTATTCAGGTTTGGCTGTACATCATCCTCCGAATCCGCAGATTTATCATTGTCAGATTGAAAAATGGGATCCTTGACACTCATCTGAAGAAAATCAGCATTTGATAAACTATTTGATGTTGTAGAATCACTAGAATCATCGCTTTCAGAGTCACTATCAGAGTCGCTTGAATTACTACCTCGATCGCTCTGTTCAACAACTTTTCCTGTAATTTTATTATGTGCGAGTATCAGTATCTTCATCCTCAAGTAATGACAGGTCAGGCTGGCTGCCTGCTATGGAATTTGTATCTAAAGAATCATTGGATAGTGAACCTGGTTGAAGGAGTGCTAGGTTCTGGAGTATCTTTGATGTTTTGGGTAGATAAAGGTTGATTATTACCTGAATAAGGGTCGCCATGTTCTAAAATCGTTTTCTGCTATTCATTCTGTAAGTGTTAAATTAGATTCATTAAAAATAGTTGTACCGGACGGTGGGCGCCATCAGCACTCGCACTCGCCCTGGGACTTCTCCCACTATTGTCGACATGCGCTCACTGAACATAGTCGTTCGGCTGCCGGCACACGTCACCACTCACCCTGAATGCGTCGTGTAGGTACTGCGACCCACTAGGACCCCGGGGAAACGGAGACTTTCAATGGAGGCGGAAATAAAAAAGTTCTTGAATATTTTTCCGCTTGAATGCGTCGTGTAGGTACTGCGACCCACTAGGACCCCGGGGAAACGGAGACTTTCAATGGAGGCGGAAATAAAAAAGTTCTTGAATATTTTTCCGCTTGTTTCTTCCTTGTTGTTGCCTCTTCAGTGGCTGAGCTACGACTGCCTTATGCTTTTATTTTTGGGAATGACATCTCGCAGTTCAACATATGAGGTTGGCGTCTGCTTAACCGGACTTGCCTATGATAATCCTAATAAATTAAGATTACCAATCCAGGGTTTAAAAAACTTAAAACTAGAGCGACTGCTCGCCAAGGGCATCTCCTTTGGGGTACGGACATCGGCTTAGGGCATCGCTGGTAGAGGGTAGCAAGGGACAAACTGAATCGGACTGAACTGCCTTGTCAATAGGTCGCCTTTTATATGGGCCACCTTTACTTCACAGAAGCTCGCGATTTTTGGACCGACTTTGCGTGTAATTTTCTCTTAGCCGAAATCTTTGGAGTCTTGAACTCATGATTTATTTATTACTAGTTGTGCCCGTGACTTTGTCCGCGCGGAATAGTTATTTTTTTATATTATATAAAAATAAATACAATTTTTAAAATAAAAGTAGCCTAAGTTACTCCTTATTACATCAGCTACCTGCCAGTAAAAGTCCCGTCAAAAACAGTCCAGGCATTTCAGAGATTAGCGGGAACAAACAGAAAGACAGAACGACAGACAAAAATTTAAAAAAATGTTATTTTGGTATATGTACCGTATATATATTCATATGCATGTAGCAAACAGCGGTTATTTTAATATTACAAACAGACACTCCAATTTTATTTAAGTATATGTATAGATGTATAGATTTACTTATCGTGCGATCTTTACGGTTTTTACTTATTTATATTCTTTAAGTATTTCTTAATTATCTATACAACTTGTAACGGAAAGGGTAGATATATATTTATATACCAAGGGCACGGCTTCTTTGGATGATATCAAACGATATTGGAAGGGTTTTTGAATCGCATCTCTACATGTTCGGAAGTTATGAGAATTTTTAATACATTACGATACCAGAAAACGAACTTTTCAAATTGAAATAAACACATCACTCTAGAGATTTGTCGTGATATTGGCAAGTAACGTGGAAAGTTAGTGACCTATACGTAGTGCGGTCACATGAGTAACTAAACGGAACAGATGCAAAGCTTCTTAAGAACGTGCAAAATTATTACCTGTTTTGGTAGGGTTGTCACAATAGGTGGAGACAAATTAAACAAAACATTTGTTAAATAGTTTTATTGTTCCGTATGATAGAATACTTTACAAATTACGTACTCCAATATTTTTTTTTTCAATTTTTTTTTTTTTTTTAAATAATTTATTGTTTCTTTTAATGATGTGGTAAATTCTGAATCTAACAAAGTTTTTGTCGCCGGTCCCGTTTGTCATTCGTAGATCTTTGATAGTCGTTACAGGATGCCAGAAAGTCTGACCATCAGTCTATCCAAGAGTATCGTGTTGCCTAATAACTGGGTTGTGGAGGTCTGGGAGGCAGTCGCTCCAGGTAAAACACGGGTATTCAGCCGCATCCGGTTAGACTGGAAGCCGACCCCAAATTAGTTGGGAAAAGGCTAGGGAGATGATGATACCTATTTTAAAATGTTTATTTAATTTAAAGACAGACCGACTAGTAGCGAGAAATAAGAACGATGTAAGGTTAATGTTAGATTTTCATTAAAAATGTTTTCAAAACGCGTATTCAAACTTTCATGATAATGCTACAATAGCTGTTGAGGAGTTCCCTCGTGAGGAGACTATCCTGTCTGCAGCAGCAGAATATGGTGAAGATCACGTTTAGTAAACAAAATTAAATTTAAATACAAAGTTTCGAATCTATGCTACTAACCGTTAGTTCCCTCGTAAGGAGGCAATGCTGGCTGCAGCAGCAGCTCATGATAAAAATCGTGTTAAACTACCAAAATTAAACTAACATACTAAATTTCGTGACCGTGCTACTACCCGTTGAAAAGTTCCCTAGTGAGGCGACAATCCTGGCTGCAGCATCAGGTTATATCTATTACATTATTGCATTCAATCAATCAGACATCGGGAAGTGGTACAAATCGTACTTGCAATATTTGAACTTAACACACATACCTACTACATGCCAACCCACCCACATACCTACAAATATTTACTAAAAGCTTGTAATAACAATAAAAAGGTAAAAGCATACCGTGTAATAACCTCTTCTTATTAAAAAAAAAAGGCTCATACAATAAACTAAAGGTACTTACTTGAAAAACTAATAATCAAATATTTACATACCTATTGTACTCCTTGGGATAGTTAAAGTATGATATATTTTTATTTTTTCTAGTATTATTCATACACACAGTACAATATACAACCATTATCTACACTTCACTATCACTACATAGTATAAAACAAAGTCGCTTTCTCTGTCCCTATATCCCTATGTATGCTTAAATCTTTAAAACTGCGCAACGGATTTTGATGCGGGTTTTTTTTAATAGACAGAGTGATTCTAGAGGAAGGTTTATTTGTATGATACACCGATCTCCACGCGGGCGAAGCCGCTGGCAAAAGCTAGTAATATTAGAAAGAGGAAAGATTTGTATTTTTGTATGTAACGAATAAACATAAAAACTACTAGACCGATTTCAAAAATTCTTTTGCCATTAGAAAGCTACATTATCACTGAGTAACATAGGCTATATTTATTACTAGAAAAAACTAGAGATCCTTAGAAATCCCTACTAAACCAACCCAAGGTGTAAAAAAATTAGCCATAAAATGTCTTTGATCGCATGCGAATCTACAAAAAACTTCGCAAGACTATTTTTCCCACTATTGTAGTTATGTCACTATAACTACTTTTTTACATTTTATAAGTAGATAGAAATGCCGATCAAAATCAGACCATGATAACCATTCCTTTGTATGTATTCTTAACCAAATAAATTATTTCGTATTCAAGAATGTTTCAATACCTGTTGATTACTTTTTGAATTATTGAAATCGGACATTCCATTCAAAAGTTATTATGAAATTACTGACTAAAACCCACCCGTGTTCCTTCAGTTGCCTGTGTGCCGGGGGCCACGGTATTTCTTTCGAACAACCCGCACCCCTGGCAGGCATCGGCCCTTGCGGGCCCCATCCGTTGTTGCTGATATCTCTTTGAAGCGCGCGTGGAACACAACGCGCCGTCGACCTGGGCTTGGCCCTTACCGGACAGCGAGCTACCCATTACTCGCCATCCGCAAGCCCGCGCCTACGGTGGCCGGGAATCAGCCTGGGATTCCCGACGCCCAGGGCATCTTCTTTGGAGGCTAGGGCCGTGAGGGCGCATGTACTGCCTCTCCCTCACGTGCGCCGCCTCCCTCTTCGCGAGCATTACTGTTTCGCAGAAGGAGGCGACGGCTACCCATGCACTCTCGCTCCGTACCATGGCCTGGACCAGGGCCGGACGCGAGCGATTGCCGCCACCGATCGTCTCCACGAGGACACGGCGGTGCTCCGCTCAAGCCGGGCAGACCTCCACCGTATGCTCCACCGTGGCCTTACGGCGATCTTCGCAGTGGAAACACCCGGGCGTTTCCTCCCGCCTTATACGAAACAGGAAATTCCCGTAACAGCCGTGTCCGGTGAGAATCTGCGTCAGGTGAAAGTTGAGGACGCCATGGCGCGTCGCAATCGTGCCATGCCCAGCACTGGGTTGCGACAATCACACTCTCCATGTCGCCGTGAGATCCCGCCCGAGCTCTGTCCACTGTACCGCAATTTCTCGCGGCAGCGGAGTTACGCCCCGGCGTTTGACCTCCTCGCGCCACTCCCAAGTGTGCGCAAGGACCTTTGCCTCCAGATTCCATGGCGGCAATTCGGCAATTCGGCAAGGAGGCCCGCCGCTTCACCGGAGATCGTGCGGTATCTCCGAACCATTCGGATGGCCATAACCCTATGGGACGCGTTCAGCCGGCAAGCTGGTCGGCGCCTCAAAGAAGGCGCCCACACCGGTGCCCCATAAAGGGCCATGGACCGCACGACTCCGCGTAGAGCCTCCGGCAGGTGGCGTTTGGACCCCCTAGATTTGGCAGGAGCCGCTTCAAAGCAGCCTCAGCCCGCTCCAGTCTGGAAGTCTTTGTTTTTATTTTGAACATTTGGACAAATTGAGATAAGTACGTTTTAATTAGAATACTTATAAGTTAAATTATCTTTATGTATCCCAAAATGTTTAAAAAAAATGTCCACCCGTGCGAAGCTGGGACGGGCCGCTAGTTAATAATAAAATACCACGTTTTTACATTAACCGGTGTAGGCCGGACGATGACTTTTGACGTTAAGTAGCCGTCAAGTCCCGAGCCGATATCTGACAGCTGACCTTGCTCACAAAAAAAAGGTCCACTCCAGTTTTTATAATATTCAAACTTGCAACTATACAAAATAAAACAAAAAACATGCGTCGCACTAACCCTGAGATTGTCATCTTGCTGTGCCAGCGTAAACCGGTTTATTCCAGTCTCGCCACGTACGCGACAAGCGGCCAGTTGTCACGCACGAATGCCCGGCGTGCTTATAGTAGTGCAACCGATTCGCGCGGTTGTATGAAGCATTGTCTCTGTTCCGTTTAGTTACTCATGTGGTGCGGTGACACGTTTGTTATGATTTGAATTTAAGAAACTTATGAAACCGATGATTTGGTATCAATTCTTAGAGTATTTTATTTTGAGCTGAAACTATGTATAGTGATTCTATACCATCTGTTATCTTTAGTGCTTCAGGATAGCAATAGGGTTTCTATTATACCCTGTATATATAAAAATTATTCCCGATATCCCTCGTTCACGACTTCACACGTGAACGGCTGGACCAATTTATTTATTTATTTATAAATATTCCGAAGTATTGCCGTCGTATTATTCGCGAATCATTCGCAAGTATTGAGTAATATTCGGAATTATTCCTCGAGATGGCGACGCAATTACCA
Source organism: Polymixis lichenea (assembly GCA_949091785.1). NCBI lineage: Eukaryota > Metazoa > Arthropoda > Insecta > Lepidoptera > Noctuidae > Polymixis > Polymixis lichenea. The sequence continues at coordinate 27,787,548 of OX420932.1, read as the reverse complement.
TTGCAAACGCGTACCCCGAGTTTTGCGGAGTTCCGCATAACTCTGCTCCGCGCACACACTACGCATCAGTCTTGTTACAACCGCCACGGTGAAAAGAACTTGATAAAAAATACAAAAATGCCTTATTGTGCTGTTTTAGAATGTAAACATGGTAACAGTAGTGGTGTTCATAGTTGCTTTAAGGCAATCACTGCTTAATGCTATATACTTTATATTTTTAGCAAGCACATAAAATAATGTGCTTTTTATCGCATGCTTTTTTTATATGTGTAGGTAATTGTTACGGCCAAACGGGCGGGCACGAATAAAACAAGCGTGGTGTTCTCAGAGCGGAATCTTACATCGCGTTTATGAATTTATTACACTATAACGGAACATTAAAAAAAAAAACAAGACAAGTAAAAGTTGACTTTATGTTACTTATTTTAAAGTTTACTTTCTTTTAAACTCAAACATATTTTTCGCGAAGATTTCAACTATGCACATGTCACAGCCAGCTACTCAATTAGAGATTACAGTTATCGATAATGAGTTATCGATATTTTAAACTTACAATGTTCTATGCTATATCGGGATAAATTTAACCCTGTGTGCGGTTTTAGTGTACCCGTAGTAACTAATCGCGTAGTTTAATACCTATCGCATAGATAGAAAGAAACGCCACAGCGTGTACCTTTTTATGAATAGAATAATTTTCAAAACCGGATCAGTAGTTTCACTTAACAATTCTTAATTATACTTTCTATAAATCGTAAGTACGTATTAGAATATATTTATATAAACACTTGATTTCAAACATAATAATATTTATTGACTCTATCTGTTGACTGTATTTTATTTAAAAATAAAACGGAATGTCAATAAATAAGTAAACGACAGTGTTACATCCCTAGAGGAGGACGAATAGTAATGACCACGTTATGTAAATATAAATCTTAATTGTAACGAAATACAGCTTTGAATTGAATGCATTTATTATAGTGACATCTAGCGGCGGGTAGCGTAACTTGCTCTTTAAACTATTCCGTGTGCGTTTTATACGGAAAAAGTAATGAATACGTAAAAATAGTACACAATAAACAAATCTATAGTCATTCAACTGTGGTTTACTTTCATTCAATATTAAACTACCAGTCAGACCAAAGATTTTTTAGTGTTACGAAATACAATTCACTTGTATTCGTGTGAGTTTGGGTACGCTGGTTCCGCTATTAACCCCCGTTAATACGGTTATCCGAAATGGCCTGTTTCAGAATCAAGATTAAATGATCAAATTCGTGTATTTACGCCCTGAAAAAAAAATATATCGTAGATAAATCCTTGTTTGAGGGAAATTAAAGGTTCAAAACACGATAAATTGCAATTTGCTCGATGAACAAAAAAATCCGAAGCAGAGTCGGTTTAGAAACCATTTTCCGTCTCATTTCCTAATAACAGCACAAAAAATGTGAAAATTGCATCTACGACGTGGGAATCGTATTTAAGAGGGAATATAAAGGTTGACATTTTGAGTTTAGTAGATTTTTTTTGAATAAACTCATAAATATTAAATAAGGCTAAATCGGCTCGCGCTCAGAGTCCTGCGGGACGTCATCGAGGGTGGACCTGTGTCAAAATTTTCAAAAACTCGCTCACCCTGCGCCTGTAAAAAAAATCGATAAAATAATAACAAATTAAATGATGAAATCGGGATAACTCACAAAAAATATCTTGTAATTATATTATACTTTTAATTCATAAAATTGTTTTCGAAAATGTGATTATTTCTAGTAAATTATATGATGACGTTTAATTGTCATCTTAAAATAGTGTTGACACGTTACAAATTATTATCGATAAAATAATAGTCAAGTGAGAGTCGTATGTAATGTTTTATCGTCGTTTATGAAGAAGTTGGTACAAAACACATTTTTCTAAGATTTTTTAAATCAGATTCATCCATATCAACTATGATAATTATTTACTCTCCACTGACCTGTCTTCGCTACTATAATCCTACATTAATATCACATGGTAAACAATTTGTCCGCAGTGTGTAGCAACACAAGATTTTTTCTAGGGTCGTCGGTGGTTTTATCATATTGGCTATGAGTGAACTCTACCATTTTTATCGCAGAGAAATACCGTCGGGCACACGGCTTGTCTACTAAATCAATTTTTTAAAGTTACTGATAAATTTTGAAACTTACAAGTTTCCGCGAAAATCTAAATTTGACCATAAGTTTTTTTTACAATATGGTACCTACAAATTTGTACGGAACCCGCAGTGGGCGATTCCGACTCGCACTTGTCCGGTTTTTTATATATGTTTGAAATCTCTATCTCGTGAACTACCAGCCTCTGGCAAAGCTAGTTTTGAATGAAAATACATTTTTGCTTTTTCTACCGGCGAAGACCCAGTGCGGGGTGAGAGAACCAGCCATTCTGTCACTTGAACACGCTTATTCGCGCTGCCGACTTCGAGACGTCGGTAATTACTGTATTGTAGTCGATTGGTGACTTGCGATGGTCATCGATATTCACCAATATCACCGATAATAATTATATTGGTTTGTGTATAGCTGCTAACATATCGGTATCGAGTTGGCTTCGGTATCGCATAATTTGGAAACGCTCAATAGGTAACTTACAGGATACGTGCTTGCGACTTCGTCCGCGCGGAATAGTTTTTTTACTATTATTTATTTATCCATATAAATCAAATTAGAGTGTCTGTTTGTAATATTAAAATAACCGCTTCATGCTACATGCATATGAATATGTATACGGTACATATACCAAAATAATTTTTTTTACAATTTTTGTCTGTATGTCTGTCTGTCTGTTTGTTCCCGCTAATCTCTGAAATGGCTGGACCGTTTTTGACGGGACTTTCACTGGCAAGTAGCTGATGTAATAAGGAGTAACTTAGGCTACTTTTATTTGTTTTTATTGATATACTAGCTGTGCCCGCGACTTCGTCCGCACGGAATAGTTTTTTTACTATTATTTATATATCAATAAAAAAAATAAAAAATGTCTAGATGTATACATTTTAGTTCTACCATAAAATGTATCTAAAACTAAGGATAACATATCGAACATAAGCAAAAATAATTCAGTTGATCAACTGCAATATGTTATACTATGACATGCATTTTCCGCTAAATGGTTGACAGTTCATCGTAAATAAATACGTCTCGCTGCATTTGGGGGAGGCGGAGGTAGCGTTTCAAAGGCCCACAGGTTATGTTCTGGGTACGCGTTCATTCATTATGAGTATAGTACGATTTGAAAACTTCCGAATATTTCTTGCATCTACTTACGTAATAAGTTTTTGTATGCGGTTTAGCTGTGCATATGTTATTTTGCGAGAATAATATGTACATATAGAGGTAAATATGTTGGTAGGTACAAAGATGAGTTTATATTAGATACTTCAAATTCAAACGTTTATTGCTCAACACAGTACATAATCATACATTTCTAGTTGTCAGGTGAATGCGCAGTCGACTGTGTTGCACCAGCTCAGGCATGCAAACTTATATTATACCAATAAAATTATACTATTTCATAAATCCACCTTAATAAGTACGTTATACAATTTCATTAATAACTTAAAATACCATTAACAATGTCATAAATTCAAATCAATAAGTATGTAATGTCAACCAGTCTTTCCAAGGGGTATCGTATATTACCCAGTAACTGGGTTGTGGAGGTCAGATAGGCAGTCGCTCCATGTAAAATACTGGTATTCAGCTGCATCCGGTTAGACTGGAAGCCGACCCGAACGTAGTTGGGAAAAGGCTAGGCAGATGATGATGATGATGAAGTATGTAATGTCAGAATATATAATGTCATAATAACTACTACTACTTTGTTTTTTGTTGTGTATTTTTGTGGTGTACAATAAAGTATATATAAATAAATAAATAACTAAGTAATGTCTATTATAGTCAACACATAATTGGCACTACAAATACGATAATTTTAATAAAAGTAAAAACAAAATGGACTCAGGTATTCTCCCTAATTACATGTATTATTATTACACACACATTTCTATCAGAGAGGTATTCATTAATTGTGTAGTATGTCTTACTTATCAGTAGATTATTGAGTTGCTTCTTAAATAAATGGGTATCTTTAATACTTAACAAAGCATTAGGTAATTTATTATAAATGTGTGGTGCCATTCCTAGGAAGTTTTCACGGAATACTTCTTTTTGTGTTGCTTACTGCTTATTTTATTTCTATGTCGCGAACTGTGTAGTTTTTCAAAAAGGTGGAAGTTTGTTTTGACAAATACGGCCACCTCATATAATGTATAGGGTACTGTTAATATACGGAAATTCAAAAAGAACGGTTTGCAGCTTCTACCGCATATCGCGCTCACACATCTCTTTTGGGCTCTAAATACTGTCTCCTTGTTGATGGAGTTACCCCAGTATATAATCCCGTATCGTAATGCAGACGTAACATATGCATGTTACGCCGTAACCAAAACTTTTTGATTTACCTCCTTTTAGAGATTACGTAAAGCATATGAATTTTTACCCAGGCGTTTACATAAACTGTCAGTATGAGTTTTCCACGATATGTCTCTATCCAAATCAAGCCCTAAAAATTTTGTAGTTGTCGTTTCTGAAATTGCCTTGTCTCCATATTTTATGTCAGATTTTTTATGATTTGTCCTTTGCTCAAAAGTCATTATTTTAGTTATGTTAATATTATTTTTTTAAGTTATTCGCGCCCATCCATTCTACTAATACTTGGCGACAGTGGTTTATTTCTCCCTCAAGTGTCGTCGCATCATGTTTACCACTAAAAACGACCGTGCTATCATCAGCAAACGAAACCATCTGATGATGTATTTCTCTGGGCATGTCATTAATGTAAATAAATATAAATAAAATATAAAGATGATGATATGAAGAAATAAATAATAAAGATCCTACAATACTTCCTTGGGGTACACCGTAGTTATTAGCCCCCTGACTCGATACATACGTACGCTATACTTATATACTATTATGTAGCGAGATAAGATAAGATAATAATTTATTTGCCCAAACATGAGTACAAGACATACAACACAAATTGTCAGCATGCAAGAGATGTTAATAGTACAATAAAACAGATCATCACGTTTGCCTTAATGGCATGCAAATATTAGTACAATCATACAATTTATAATGTCACTCCTAGTTAAACTATTAAAAAATTTCATAATAATTAAAGAACATTAAAAACAATGATTAAAAAATAATAAATTGGTGAAACATAATCATAATCTCTCATTTAGTAACTCATTCAAGTTATAGTAAGCTTTATCTGCTAGAAAATTAATAACTTTCTTTTTGAATTGTACATCAGTTAAGTGCTTCCAGCTTTTAGGTAGTTTATTAAAAAAAATTGGAGCCATGCAAAAGACACTTTTTCGCATAAGTGACGTTCTATATCGATGTAGGCAAACTTGGCTACTGTCACGTCTATAACGAGGAAATCGATCTGCCATGCGAGAAAAGAGGAGAGAGTTGGACCTTAGGAACATTGCATTTCCTAATATACAAAGTGAAGGTAATGTCATGATTTTGTATTTTTTTTAATAAGGTTTGCAACTCGTGAGTGGTTTCAAATTTGAACATCGACCTAATGCATCGCTTCTGAGTTTTAAATATAAATTCACGGTCCGTCGAGTTACCCCAAAATATAACGCTGTATCTTCGAACGGACTCACCAAGCCGTAGTATGCGGTGAGCAAATCATCTATACTAATTACTGCTGCCAGTTTATACAGAGCATATGCTTAGGTACTTATTTTCTTACTGACAGTCTCTATATGTGCCTTCCAATTCAATTTATTGTCAATAATAAGTCCTAGAAATTTTGTTGTATCAACCTCGTCAATGTTATTATTATTAAAGTTTATGCCTGGATTATTAATTAATGTCAAGGAGCGCTGACTAAAGTGCATGATTTTAGTCTTATTTAAATTTATTTTAAATTATTATTATTTAACCATTCTATTATTGCAATTAGTGCCTTATTAAAGTCAGGTTTATAAGTACATGTCTCGATTGTTACATGCAATTGTCACTACACTGTCATCGGCAAAAAGAACAGGAATAGGTTAATTTATGGACTAAGGCAAGTCATTAATATCTCCTCCCCTGGCTCGAACACATGCGGTGATCCTCCTGTGCATGCTGAGAATCAAGTTATCCAACATTTCTTGGGGTAACCTGTCCCATTCTTGAATAGTGGCTTCCCTGAGCTCTGGCACTGTCTGGGGACGTGGCTGACGGTTCCTAGCAGCTCGCTTAAGAGCATCCCATGCGTGCTCTATTGGGTTTAAGTCAGGCGAGCTGGCAGGCCAGTCTAACCTTGTGATGTTGTATTCTCGGAGAGCAGCATTGACACGTTGAGCTCGATGGGCAGGCGCATTATCATCGACCAGTACAAATTGGTGCCCATAGTTTACTCGGAATGGTCTGACAATTACATTAATAGCAACTGCTCTATACATGTCTGCTGTCATGAAGCCTCAATACGGGATCAAAGGCGTTATAGCTCCAATCATAATACCACCCCAAATGGACACTAATTTCCCGCCTTGCGGAACTGTTCCAGTGGCAGTTATTTGCCTTTCACGGTCTTCTGGTCTTCTCCAGACACGGACACGTCGGCTATCTGGATGAGTACTGATTCGCGATTCGTCAACGAAGAGACAGTTTTGCCAAATGTTTTCTTCTTCATTTTGCCGAAGCCTAGCCCACTGCGATCTCCGTCGTTGTCGTTGTCGTTAATTCAGAGGAGCTCGGCAAGACCTCCGTGCTCGTAATCCAGCCTGGTGCAAGCAATTCCGAATAGTTTGAGTGCTAACTTCAAGCCCAGAGGCGGCCCGAACTTCTGCTTTTATTTTAGTAGCGTTGATTGTTGGGTCACGGGCTGCCAGCAATCTAATATAGCGCTTTTGGGCAGCAGTCAAAACAGTTTGACGACCAGTGCGGGGTCGGTCAGCAAAATTACCCATACCGTGGTACCTCTGCAACGTGGTCACGACACAGGATTGGGATATAGCAACTTTGCGTGCTATTTCTCTCGTGGTGCATTCTTCTTTCCTCAAAGTTACTATTCTTGCTCGTAAAACTTCTGATAATCCTCTTGGCCTTTTTTCAATCACAACTTTCCGCGATAAAGTATTTTAAATCCTTTAAAATTGACTAAATCAGATTTCTGAATGAGCGTAAGCTAGGACTGAAAGAAATTCTCGAAAAGAAATTCTCCATTGCCTGCTAGATGGCGTTAATTCAAGTGCCGTTACTTAATTAACGCCATCTAGCAGGCAATGGACAACTTCGTGAACCACCGAGCCCCGCAGCCGTTCATTCAAATAATCAACGAAGTATTATTCGATGCCTACGTACCTTTTATGCGGGAATATTCCCTATAAGTAGTTATCTACTACTAGGGAGCAGTGGTTGGTGACCCAGTGGTAACTACTACTAGGGAGCAGTGGTTGGTGGCCCAGTGGTAACTATTACTAGGGAGCAGTGGTTGGTGGCCCAGTGGTAACTGCCGCGACTTACGAGATGTAGGTTGTAAGTCCGAACCCAGACAGGCGCTTTACTTTGTGTAAACTATTTCATCACCTGCTCTCAAAACGGGGAAGGAAATCATCTGATACATGGCGAGTCTCCTCAAGCTACCTACGCATATATTCGTAATTACTGGGAATAATTTAATTTTTATTATGTAATAAAACGTAGGGTCTACTTCATCCTTACAATATTTATTTTACTCTGCATTCTTGCTGTGTATATTCTTTTGAATTTTTCGATTGTTGTTGTTTTTTTTTCATTAGAATTTAAAAAGGTTTTATGGTACTTAAATGATAAAAACGCCTTATTTTACTTTTTTTTTATTGTAGTGTTATACTAAGACTAAACAATGAAGGGTGTCCGGCCTTTTTATCCAAATGTCCGGCTAAACAGACTGGTCTGTGCGGCTTTTCCGGTCCGTCCCACTAGTCCCATTGACCCAGTCCCATGATGGGACAAGTGGGATAATACTACCACTAGTCCCATGGGACAACTGATACTAACATATTTTTTAATTATGTCTCATTAGTCCCATGGGACAAGTGATACTATTATATTTTTTAAATTATGCCCCATTAGTTCTATAGGACAGTGACCGGCGAGTACTGATTATGTGATTGCGACGGTGAATCAGCCAGCAGGGTAGGTACACCAGGTGAATGTGAAAATGACAATTTGACTTCACACTGCAAGAACCGATGAATGAAGGAGAAAGGTTTAAGTAAAAACTAAATGTGTTTTTATGTTTTAATTTTCTTCTGTACTATTTAAAATTAAAATAAAAACACTTTTCAGGCAAAATAAACAAAAGCTGTTTTCAATTTAGTTTAAAAATAAGTCTTTTTAGATAAAATTAACGCAATTTTTCCAAAAAAGACTGAGATGTCGCGAAGTTATGAGTTCCATCTGAATTTTTTGTATCAAAATATCGTTATCAATATTTTTAGTTTTACGTTTACGCGATGAAGTTACTTCATCATTTCGTACAGTATTTACTGTAGCATCGTCTATTAATATAGGCAAAATTAAAAAAAAAATACTTCTGCCTTTGTAACTTTTTTATTTATTTTGCGGTAGAATTTGTCGTACGGTGTCTCTCTGCATACACACACCATATTCGTTGCTTGTCAAGCCATTGTTTAGACATAACTTTCTGAAATTGTATTATATTTTTAACATTAGAAGGCATTTCGCCAAGAATATAGGTCCAACCTTCGTTTATCATGTCATTTAGTAAGACAGGCAATGCACAACATAAGCCAACAATCCGATTGAACAGCTTACATTTCTTCAAACCAAACCCATACAGCACTTTTCGGTCACAGAATCATTAAAGCAGTAACAAGTTCTCGCAGTTTCCTAACTGCTACGAAACATGGTGACTGTGTGGAGTTTGGTTTCTATGTGTGGTAATAGTTCGCAATTTGACCGAAAAATATTTCAGTAACTCTAAGTAGTCTTTGTGTTGACACGTAACGTAATTATTTGTGTAGACTTATAACACTCAGTGTTCAGTTTGTAACATGCGTACAATCGAGTAAAAATGTGTAGTAGCAGTGTGGTCACCATATTACAAGAATAATAACTTAAAATTTATATTTACACGAGGTGTCGTAATGTTACGTCAATATTACTGAACAATAGGTATATTGCTAAAATGTGAATAAAAAGTCACCTTAAAGCACTGTTTCTCAAGCTGTTTCGAAAAGTGATCAAATAATTGTAGTTGAAAATGAGTAAAAACCGAAACAATTCCGTCTCACATCGACTTCTATAGAAAAGTAAACAAATGATTAGTTCCACAAAATCTATCTCCAAGTAAGTACATAATTTTTCAGGTAATTAACAGATATTAAATTTATTCAGTATAAATTGTGTTTGTTATACGAAATCTTATATTGTTTACCTACTTGAAATTTTATTAAAATTAACTACCTATTTCCATTGTTTTTTCATGTATGAAAGTGCTAAACTGAGTGGTTATCCGCTTGATATACATTTTGAATCGCAGCCTATATGATCAAATATAGGTCTTTGCTAGAAATTTACGGTCATGACTCAGCAGCATGTGAGCAGTAGATAATATTCATAGTTTTTGTCACATTGTAAATTATGTCTCAAGGTTCGGCTCTCTACCTTTTTTATGTGCATATCCATTTGAAAGTATGTTGTTTGGAATACGAAAAGGCGACCAACCCTTAGTGCAAGTAGCGAATCGCTTATAAGAATTCTCAAAGCTAAATATCAAGGACCACAAATCCAAACGGATGTATCCTCTTATCAAATACGAAAATTTGTTGAATACGGGTGAAAAAGTATTTACTACTGCAAAAATAAGTGAGGATTACCAGCTGTCAAAATAAATTAAAGCCAAATGGTTTTTAACTACCTACCGATAATAATATTGTAGAAATGAAATTCGCAACTTTTGATCAGGGAAACATATAAATCGTTGGAGGGAAAATAAAAAACAAATGTAATTTTTCTGAGCGACCATTTAATTCTTCCTATATAGATATTCATTGTTGATGTCAAAGCTAAACTTACATCTATGGTTTGCAACTCTCAAATTGGTTTTTATTCCAGTATTGACAACTTTAGGAAACAAAATTAATAAATAAAATATTCGATTTTTTTTAAATTCTCGAACAATCAGTTAAATCTTTTTTTTTTAATAACATAAATTATCAAAAATAAAAATAAAACAAACAAATGTAACCGAAAACCAATTACAAAACTGTCAGTTATAATTATGTATAATTCCATCGCATGAAGAAGACAGTCAGCTGCAGCAAACGCTGACGCCATAAATGGCCCCGGAGTCCAAATGTTTGAGAATTGCTGGAAACAGTAAACCATTTTGTGAATTCGGTAACTTTATAACTACTTCTGGTTTCACGTCAACATATGTCAACACAATCTAGTAACTTCCTGACCAGTGTGTGACCAGTGACTAAAATATTTTCTCTAATTTATTATTAGGCATTTTTTAATTATTTACCAATTTTATGGTTCATTTCTGGTTCCATATCATATAGTTAGTATTAAATATATTATAGCAAAAGCTTCCAAGCTCTGGGAATGTAAAATTTTTTAAAACTTGTTAGTAAAAACTATTGTTTACATTGTACTCCACAGGTTAAATTACAATTAAATGGAGGCGCATTGATAAATTTCAGACTATTTGAACAAATTGCACAGTGAAATTCTTTTCCCATTTACATTTGAACAATAAAAACCATTAAATAAATGAATAAAAATTTACCTTGTCAGTGATGGCTGTATGTTATTTTCTTCTTATTATTTTTAACTTCACGTCGCAAAACGAAAAGCGAACGATTGAACGAACGAATGCATTCTGAGAAGTGGTTGCAGACTAAGAACAATGTTACCACACAGCAACCTACCTTTAAAACCAAATGTTACTGTGTCGACTGTTCCCCATTTTTAGTCGTAGCGACGGAACTAAGTCGACTCACCGACCAAAAAATGTTACTAGAATAAATCAGTGTCGACACTATAGTGTCGAACTGTTTCGTAACGGCTACCAAAAAGCGCTATATGGGAACACTCTTGCTTTCCTTCTCAAACATCTAGTAAAATGAAAATAAAAAATACCCTTTCACTGGTGCCGATTCTCTTGTCACAAAATTCTCTAAACTAAACAAAAATCACTAAAATTTAGTTTATTCCTGTCAAACGACGATTTCCCTTTCTGAAATTGACTAAAGTGACACAACTTATCTATATTTTAGTTTGACAGCACTAAGATTGTACTGAGTTTTTAATTTAGTGAAAATGGTAATTTTGCTATTCTGTTGTTGTCAAATTCATTATTCTATCTAATATATAAAATTCTCGTGTCACAGTTTTCGTTGCCATACTCCTCCGAAACGGCTTGACCGATTTTGATGAAATTTTTTGTGCTTATCCGGTATCTATGAGAATCGGCCAACATCTATTTTTCATCCCCCTAAATGTTAGGGGTAGTCCACTCCTAAATAATTTATAAGGCAAAACAACGTTTGCTGGGTCAGCTAGTTCAATATAACATTTTGATTGTCGAACTAAATCTGACTATTTTTAATCGCGATTAAAAAGGTGTGGAATAAAATTAGTTGTCAAGAACTAAAATTCACACTGACACCTCGACTTCGGGCGCAAATACAGTACTGTATCTTTTTTTCTTTTCTTTTGCATATATCTCGAAATTGGTGTGTCCTATCGTAAAAATAATGAAAATTTCGACCCCCTTTATAAAACCCCATACACCCCTAAAACTCAACACGTAGGTAATAATTTTTCATATTTTCGATACAAAAAGTAAAAAAATCCATTTAAAACACGTTGAGGCTGCCCCGCCCCTGCGCGATTCCGGCTCTAAAAAAAATCACGGGGTAGGGCAAACGTGGAGTCGCGTTTGTCAAATTCGATTTTAGTTGTGTCAAAAATTATTTTTAAATTTAGAGATCTTTTTTTTGCAGAATAGCTTTAAGATTCTCATAGCCAAAAGTAAGGAATTTTAGTGATAGTTTAGTTAGTTTAGTTCGATGTACAACAGAATCGGCACCACTGTTGTATTAGGAAATGTCTTGAATAAGGCTTGAATCACAGCCTCTTCGAAATCCACAGTTACTTTAACTGGTTGCCACTTTGGCAGCTGTGATTTAATTATTTCCATCAAACTTGATCAAGATTTTATATCTTTATGCGACATAAACGCATATAGCAATGGAACAACGTTAGTGTTATTGGTATACCTAGATCTGCGTGAATGCAAAACATTTGAATGAATGGTCTCGGACAAGATCTAAAAGTAGCATCCATAAAGTGTTTAGCTGTTTCAAAATGAAATTTAGCCTCTTCGCAGCAATATACCAAAATTCTAACTCCATCACTTGAATAATCAGTAAACAGGAAATCTAGATATTATTTTGGCACTTCAACTTCAGCTGGAGTTTTTGCACAAATTTTCGTTACACCTGCTGTTTTGTTGCGTCTACGGTACATAGATGACTTTTTTTGAGAATACTTTGTCAAACGTGCAGATCCCGGTAAAGTTAAATCTATTCCCTTATTTTTTAATACAACAATTCCTTTCTCAAACGCTTCAGGTACTGATATTTTCCCTTGGGCAGCAACATCAAAAGATTTACTTAAGACCATTTCAAATTCCTGTTGGGCAGTATCTGCAGTACACGTATCAATGTGAATTTTGAAATGAACTATTGAACATTCGTCCTAAAAAAAGTTACTTAGTTTATAATCAAATAGCTTATTTCATAATAATTTCAATGACAAAGGTTTTGTAGAGAAACGATTTCTGAGATATCGTAGTTTTAGTGAACGCGGAGAGTTTTAGTGATTTTGGCCGGTCGTACTTTTCAGTTGCGCGTAGTGGCGCCATAGAGGCGTCACGTCGAAGGGGATATAATAACAAAATGCTTAAAACGAATCCGTCCGCCAAGAAAAGTTCATAATATTCAATTTACTTACATTTGAAATAGTAACGGAACCAGTGCACTTCGTCTTTTTGCGTTTTTTACATGACCTTATTGAAACTCCGGACATATATGTTTCGTGTTTGTAAAATTCATATCGAGAACTGAGTAATACCCTTCCTCGGCTTCTTTTGATTATATTGAAATCAGCTTGCATGACTCTTTTGCAACTATTTTAATTTCAAAACACTAACAAATATGCCATAACACACAAGTTATTTTTGTTTTTGAAGTCATTATGACAACGTCACATAAGGAAGAGTAATTGTCAAAGAGACTAAATGAGGAAATATGTAAACAGGGAAACATACCAAAAAGAGACTGAGGGAATATTTATGGTAATGGGAATAGCGGAAATTCTTTTCATTATTTGGTGGTTAGGTTGTCACCGCAAAATAAGTACTCGCTGTCCTATGGAACTAATGGGACATAATTTAAAAAACATTTCTTTTTTGTCTCATGGGACTAATGCGACATAATTTAAAAAATATGTTAGTATAAGTTGTCCCATGGGACTAGTGGGACATATTATCCCACTTGTCCCATCATGAGACTGGGTCAATGGGGCTAGTAAGACGGACCGGGCTTTTCGGTTTTAAGACCTGACAACCTTATGTATGGGCCTGATATGTAACTTTTCTTTGCGGGACCTGAGGTCCCGATCCAAGCAACCTAGCCTGGATCGTCGGGATTTCCATACCTTTCGACGACAACGGCGAACTGATCGGTGCAGGTGGGACGTGGCGCGCGTGTGCGCCGAGGGACCCGAGGACGAGCTGGAGCGCCGCTGCCAGACCGCCGTGCTGGTGACGTCACTGGCGGCGCTGGAGCGCGTGCGCGAGGAACGGCCCGGCGCGCTGGAGCGCGTGCGCGCGGCCGCCGGCTTCTCGCTCGGGGAGATCGCCGCGCTCGTGTTCGCCGACGCGCTGTCGCTGGAGCGCGCGCTGCGCCTCGTGGAGTTGCGCGCGGCCGCCATGCGCGCCGCCTCGGCCGCGCGGCCCGGCGGCATGCTCACCGTGTGGCTGGCCAGCGACGCCAACCTGCCCTTCGCAATGCTGCGCGCGCGCGAGCACGCGGCCGAGCGCGGCGTGGAGGCGCCCGTGTGCCAGGTGGCCAACTACCTGTACCCGGCCTGTAAGGTGGTCGCCGGGGACGAAGAGGTCAGTGGGCGCACATTGGGGACAGAATGTTCAAAACCACCTAGAGACCTCAAATATTAACCAAATTAAACCATTTTTGCACAGAAATGTTTGAAATCAAATTCCAAAGACACTCACGAAGCCCGATTTGCGAAATTAGGTTGTATTTTTTTAATAAAAAATGCATATGACTTGAATATAAAAAAATACTGTTTTTGTATTATGAATGATTTTATATTATACTCTAGTGATCATGAGATTTTTTCCTGATACTAAATAAACAATGAATGTATTAGAGAAATAAACATTTTTTTATGAAAAAAAGGGTTGTTTCCACCCTACGATAGGAGATGTTTTTCGGTTTATTGCATTTTTGACATCAGATTCGTTTTCAGCGACGGAAAATACATCGGAAGCGTATCTTTGCACTTCCATACAAGTGCTAGTTGAAATGCGTGACTGAAAGGGTTAAAGAACAGGGTAAAACTCGCTTTACCTTCGTTTTAGTGACCGGAATAGACAAGATTTTGACGACGTAAACAGTGCTCTCTCAATGGTTACGGATTGGTTTACGGCAAATAACCTAGTTCTCAATGCCAAGAAAACAAAATGTGTAAAATTTGCCTTACCGAATGTTAGAAATCTAGGTCCCAACATCGTCTTAGATAAAGAGGTGCTTGAAACTCGGCAGTTTTTCTGGGCATAACAGTAGATGCCAAACTTCAGTGGGGATCACACATATCAAGCCTAGCGGGGAGGCTCAGTTCAGCCACCTACGCCGTCAGAAAAGTAAGACAATACACTGACGTCGATACAGCTCGGTTAGTCTACTTTAGTTATTTTCACAGCGTTATGTCCTACGGTATGCTGCTGTGGGGCAAAGCTGCTGATATTCAAAATATTTTTGTCCTTCAAAAACGTGCTGTTCGTGCAATTTACCAGCTAGGTGCCAGTTTCCTTGAGGGACTTTTTTAAAGATGTTGGTATTCTCACGGTGGCATCACAATTCATATTCGCTAACATCTTATATATTAGGCAAAATATACACTTGTACACTAAAAACAGTGATATTCACACCGTTAACACAAGAAATAAGGACAAACTACGTGCTCCCTTTCACCGGCTTCATAACTCATTTGTTGGGCTTGGTATAACTTTTTATAACAAGCTTCCCTCTTCTTTGCTAGATTTGCCTTTTAATGCGTTTAAAGCTCAAGTAAAATCCGTCCTTTGTTTAAAGGCGTACTATTCCATCAACGACTATTTAAATGACAAGAATAGTTGGTCGCTGTGATTAACTCAAGACAATGTTTATGTTCTTTCTCCAGAATTGGCGTATCTAGTGACAGGTTATATGCGTTCATATAATTATTATTTTATTTTTTATTGCCTGTCTAACAAATTTTTTATAATTATCTACTATGTCATTAGTTATTGCCATGATCTACTTATAACAATATTTTCTATGATGAGTTGTTTTAGGCTTTATTTGGCCTCGACAGTTTTCATTTTATTTGTCGGTATATTGGTATGGCTAGCTGACTGATTTTGGCATTTTGACTAATTATTTAATTAATATTTTGTGTCTCGTAATGTTTATTACTTTGCCTATGTATGTATAGAATCAAGTCTATCCGACTAAACAGACAGCTGTGCTGCTGGGGAGTTTGTTCCACCACTTCTTCTTCCCAGCTAAAGCACTAGGAAGTGGTGAAGGGTGGGCGTTTTGGGGGACTGTCTCATGTACTTTGAGATTCGAAAAGTGCTGATTCTCAGCCTAATTTGAATAAATGAGTTTTGATTTTTGATTTTGATTTTTAGATTTACGGGAATATTAGAAATCCGGCTTCGTCAGTCTCTTTAGAATTTAATTACAAACATTTCTGTCCAAAAATTGTCTCATTTGGTTCATTATTGCGATCTCTAGGTGGTTTTGAACAAAAAATTCGCTCTATCCCCAATGTGCGCCGTCCTCACCGATGAGCTTCCTGCGCAGGCGCTGCTGTTCCTGGAGCGGCGCGGCGGCGAGTTCGGCGTGCGGCGCGCGGCGCGCGTGCGCGTGGAGGGCGCGTTCCACACGCCCCTGATGGCGCGCGCGGAGGCGGCGCTGCGCGAGGCGCTGCGCAGCGTGGAGGTGCGCGCGCCGCGCCTGGCGGTGCTGTCGTGCGTGGACGCGGCCGCCTACCGCGACGCCGCGGCCGTGCGGCGCCAGCTGCCGCGCCACGTGTCGCGCCCGCAGCGCTGGGAGCAGACGCTGCAGGCGCTGTACGCGCGGCCGCGCGGCGAGTCCTTCCCGCTCACGCTGGCGCTGGGCCCGGGCGCGGCGCTGCGCTCCACGCTGCGCCAAGTGAACGCGCGCGCGTGGGACTCGTCGCTACAGGTCGACGTGTAGACTGCGGCCGGTATCCATGCACCCGATGTGAAAGGAGCCGCTGCGCGCCGCCGAGAATGTAATAGGCTATCTTTCATTTTGCCCGTTTTCTAGGCAAATGTTTCATCTGACATCTGTGTTTTGTAAATATTATTCATAGATAATTAGAACCTATCTGTATCAAATAGGCGAACTAAAAATGCTGTTTTATTTTCCTCCAAAATTGAAGTCACTTCCTTTGATCACCGGCTCTACCTTACCATAGCTTCGCAATTCACCCTGAAATCCCGGACGGCAAGGCGGCGCCGCGCCCGGTGGCCAACAGTCTGCTCATGCGCACGCTGTCGCGAGTTCGTGACGTCGCGTGTAGGTCGGTGTGGTGTTCAAACTATTTGGTATTGTCTCTGTTTACTATTGAATTTATTAAAAAGAAAGTAGATAATAACTCCTTGTCAGCTGTCATACCATCTGCATTTTTTAATGCAATAAAACCATATATCTCCTAATGGGTTTTCTATTTGTCTCGTATCAATTTATTGCATAAAATAAAAACGCAGTGAAGAAAGGCTATGGCCTCTATAGCGCGACTGCTCAAGCCTGAAAAGTTCGACGTGGTTATGGAGAAAAAAGGTTTTAATCTTGTTCAGTTCCAGCTCTATTCACATAAACCACAACGGTAAGAATAGAAGGCGCTACCAGCGGAGAGGCAAAGGAAATGCTGACAACAGGTTAAAATACCGTCGCTTGACTCAAAATGGATTCCGAATATTGAAGAAAAAAAAAATAGGTGAGTTTTATTTTATAAATAACTGCAATAAATTCGCTTCAATCAGAATTATAATATCGCCTGCACGCGATCTAGCGTTCAAATTTCTAATTATCGCAATCATGGCGCCTTTAATTTGCTTAAATAAAGTTACTCGCGCCACTAAAGTGATATATTACAATAAATGTGTCATATTCGAATTGTGTTGTACCATTGTCTAGCAACGGCAGCCATTTTATGTCACATTATGAGTTGTAGGTACCTATGCACCTCTTTTTAGGTATTTCCAGTCCATATTTTTATATGTCGTGTTACGGTTTCTGTCCTGGGCGGGGGACAACGGGGAACTTGCTGGATGTTATGACACAAATATTACCAACGGTGGATACGGGTCAACAGGTAGATGTTGCCTACTTCGATTTCAGGACGGCTTTTGACACAGTGGATAATGACGTCCTTTTGGTTAAATTGTCTGGGCTGGTGTGGGCAGTACACCTCACACTCGTTTTTCGCCTGCTACTTACGAGATCGTTGTCAGTACGTTGACTGCAGCGGGCGGCTCTCTGAGTCCTATTTCACGAGATCAGGAGTGAGTCAGGGCACTCATTTAGGGCCTTTTCTCTTCATTTTAACAGATAATGACGTGCCGAGAGTAGTCAATAAATCCCTAACATTATTATTAGCTGACTTGAAATTAGTTCTTAAAATAAAACGGGAAACTGACCATGACGTACTGCAGCAGGATATTAATAGGGTACTAGAGTGGAGTCGTAGCAGCAATAGGTTGCATTTCAATGTAGCCAAATGTTCAATGTTATCATTTAGCCGTGCGCGCGACCCAAGTCATTATCAATATTGCATGGATGGAATCCGACTGCAACGTGTCTCAAAGGTTAAAGACTTGGGCGTGCGCTTTACAACTCATTTAAAATTCCGTAAGCACACCACTGATGTTTTAATTAACGGCAATTTAGGGTTGGTCTTACGGCTAGGAAACCAGTTCACGAACAGCAATGCTCTGAGATCGTTGTACGAAGCGCTTGTAAAAAGTCATTTGGAATGCAATGCTGTCGTCTGGTCGCCACATGAAGCCAAGTACAAACTAATGCTAGAACGTATCCAGAACAAATTTGTGAGATTCCTGTACTTAAAGCAGTATGGTGTGTATCCAAGCTATCCACTGGTGTATCCTACTCTGTTTGTGCTGGGCATGGTAGGCTATAATAAACTGGAAGTTTTTTTTTTTTTTGGTAAGGGCATCTCGTAGTTGACCTTGAGAGGCCGTAACTACTTAACCGGGCTTTCCACTAATTTCCCAGCAGTGTGACGTTTTATAGCAACCAACCGGGTTTTAGCCCAGAGTACATTAGCTGTAGCCGTACGAGCGTTATGGATGAATTTTATTCTGTTTATGTAATGATAAATGATTTGATGCGTGGGCACAAGGCACATCACACACTGAGAGCAAGTAAACCACTTGTTTTTGACAGTAAATCAACGTGATTTCAGCCATATTGCTTTCAGCGTACTCTATACAATAAACAAATAAATTGTACAGTGCGGTCACATGAGTAACTAAACGGAACAGAGACAATGCTTCATACAACCGCGCGAATCGGTTGCACTACAAGCACGCGGGGCATGTTTGCGTGACCAATGGCCACTTGTCGCGTACTCGGCGAGACTGGAAAAAACCGGTTTACACTGGCTCACTGGCACAGCCAGTTGACAATCTCAGGGTTAGTGCGACGCACGTTGTTTGTTTTAGTCGTCGGGCCTACACGGAATGTAGGAACGTGGTATTTTATTATTAATGATGGTTGTATAATGTACTGTGTGTTTGAATAATACTAGAAAAATAAAAATGTATCATACTTTAATTATCTCAAGGAGTACAATAGGTAAGTTAATATTTGATTATTACTTTTTCAAGTAAGTTCCTTCATTTTATTGTATGATCCTTTTTTAATAAGAAGAGGGTACTGCACGGTGTGTTTCAACCTTTTTATTGTTGTTGCAAGCTTTTACTAAACATTTCTTTCACAACAAAAACTATAACCTACTCTAGCAAATCCAAAAATGAAAATAGGGAACTGTTGAACTTAAAATTATCCCCGATCGACTCAGTTAACTTTATAAACAACTTTTTTGTAAACATTGGGGAACAGCTAGCTTGGAATATACCCTTAAACGCAAATCTCCCTAGTTCGACAGGTAAGTTGTCTAATCAGCCCAATTCTTTTGTACTCTACGAGACGGACTTCAGTGAAGTTAAAGGAATCCTAGCTGGGCTAAAAACTTCAAGCGCCCCGGGCTGGGACAACTTAACGACTAGTTTTCTAAAGTATACTATAAGTACAGAAGCTGTTCCGATTATAACACATCTAGCTAATTTATGTTTTAGAACCTGATTATTCCCTGCACCGCTTAAACAATCCATTATAACACCTGTACATAAGGGCGGAAACAGAGACGATGTTAATAATTATAGACCCATATCCGTTTTACTCACTATTTCAAAAATAATAGAGAAGCTTATGAATATCAGACTACTTAAATATTTAAATAAATTTGACTCACTATCACACTCTCAGTATGGATTCCGACAAGGTTTATCTACTGAGGATGCAGTAACTGCTCTTACAACTCAAGTAGTTGACAGTCTTGACAATGGAAATAAATGTATTACAATATTCTTAGATCTGAAAAAAGCATTCGACACCGTCTCTGTTCCGATCCTGGTGAATAAATTAGAACTAGAATTCGGAATAAGAGATATCCCACTGCAAGAAAAAATCTACATCTTTTTAATAAAATAAGTGATAGACATAATTTTAATACTAGAAACAAAGACAAATTAGATCAACCATTTTCCAGATTAGCTAAAGTACGTACATCTTTTATGGGGTACTGTGTTATATGTTATAACAAAATACCTTGTGATATGTTATAACAAAATACCTTGTGATATATTGCAATTAAATGAAAGGAAATTTAAAACTCATATGAAAAGTACACTTTGTAAACAAGCATATTACAAATTAGAGGATTATATCCAAGATAAGAATGCTTGGAAACATGCTGGTCCTGCTCCATAGGACAATCTAGAGTCTAGACAAAATCAAACTGGTTGCTAATTGAATTATGTAATTAATTATATCTATGACATTGATTACACTCAGTGATTACTTTAACTCACACACTGACTGATTACATACTTGTTAATATTCTAGGAAAATTGTATATTTACTTTTACAATGTTTGTAAATGTGTGGGCACCATGTATCTATTATAAAATTAATTTATCTGTAATTGCTTCAATTTCATTATTTTTACCTATTTTGGTACAGTAATTTTGTTCTGGATGCATCGTTTTCACACATAATTATACAATGAATGTATGTTAAATATTGTAGTTAAATCATTTTAAAAGAGTAACGGTGGAGTTTCTTGCCCATTCTTCTCCATACGAAACTACATTTTGGAACGGGCGACTAGAATCAATTCTATTTTAATGTAAATGTTGACGTTCAAAAGTGCCTTTTATGTGCCTATTTGAAATAAATGCTTTGACTTTGACTTTGCACCTCCTTCGTAACTATCTTTCTGATAGAAAACAGAGAGTTAGAGTTGGTGACTGTGTCGTGTCTACCTATCCCTAACAAATAAAAGGGGTAGAAATAGACTAGACAAATTAAATTTAATAAAAGGAATAAAAACAGAGGAGCTATAAAAAGGTACCTGCCTATGGCGGAAACACACTCTATTGGGATGGGGAGGACAATGGAGATTTCTAGTTATTACGTCAAGGGTGCGGCGGCGTTTCGGTGTTCAGGGATGCGGTGACGAGTAGGCGACCAGTGATGCTGCGACGTGTAGAGGTCCAGGAATGCGGTGACGTGTATGCGTCTAAGACAGCTCCGTGGCTCCAGACATTATATCAATAAGTAGTAGTACTGTTATTAGTTTCGTGTAGAAGAGGAACTTACAAGAATACGTCTCCAGTTTTCAATTACTAAGCGCACCGTCAGTCAGTTGGCTTCGGAGATCCACCACCCCTTAGAAAATGACCCTTCAGCTCTGTCCGCCCCTTGTTCTTTGCTTGACCAGCTCTGATGGCTCTGACCCTTTTCTTTTTTGACATTCCAAATTCCTGCCTCTTTTTTCTTTTTCAGCCAGTTCAGTAGATATACTCGCATCTGCCAGTCTAGTCGGCCAAGACGTATGAAACCTCCTTCATATAAACCGAGAGTGCGTTTAAGAATCTTATAATTATAATTTTGAATTTTGTTATTTAGTTGACAACGTAGTTACATAGAAAAACCAAATTTAAGCTAACCAAAATGATTTTTAGTAAGTACAATCTTAATGCAACCTTCCTTGAATAGACTGCATAGATAATTAAAAGAATAAGTAGACATCAGTTTGACACGTTTGAATTAAATGTCATAACAAGAGTATTATTTATGTAAAAAAAAAAAAAAACTTTTTTCAAATAAATAAAAAACCGACTTCCAAAAAAACATTAAAAAGTGAAAAATAACTTTAATTTCGGAAGTCGGTGACTTTGGATATGTATTTTAATTTTTTGTCACCGCCTTCCGAAATTAAAGTTATTTTTCACTTTTTAGTGTTTTTTTGGAAGTCGGTTTTTTATTTTTTTGAAAAAAGTTTTTTATTTTTCACTTTTTAGTGGTTCACATGTGCTTACCCCTTCACAGCGTACCGGCGTGATGTTATGTTATTAACTGGTGTAAACGATTGACAGACATGAGATTTCAGCAATCCCTGTCCATTTGCTATCACTTATTGAGGAGTTACGTTGCCTATCTCCGAAGTTCTTCATCAGATCTTCACCAAATTGAAATGGAACCACTCCCAGAAAGTACTCTTCCAAAAACTACACAAATTGCTTCAAGTGTGCCTATAAAATTTGAAGAGTTCTCTCTATTTCTCCAGGATCCCATCATCAGATCCTGACTTGATGATCATGGGACCACCTGGGAAGTATACCCTTTCAAACAAAAAAAAAATTATCCAAATCGGTCCAGCCATCTTCGAGTAATCGGGGAACATACATAAAAAAATAAAAAAAAGGTTCCAACGAATTGAGACCTCCTCCTTTTGGAAGTCGGTTAAAAAGATGGAAAATTGTAATGTAAAATCGGGTAATTTTATATACACGAATCGTTTAAGACCGATTCGCAGAGTGTTAACACAGAAAACAAAGAGCTAAATATAATAATGTAAGAAAGTCGTAAAAGGATAATAAAACAATGATGATGTGGATGAATGAATAAGAAGCGTAAGTACAGTATCAGTAATAAACAGATACTATAATATAACTGTAAGACGCAAAAGTATCATACGGCGTGCCTCAAGGAAGCGTACTAGGTCCAACATTATTTTTGACCTATATTAATGACCTCTGTAATTTGAGCATCAAAAATGCCAACATTTTTGCTTATGCCGATGATACAGCTGTTGTATTTTCCGGGAAGTCCTGGAAAGAGGTTAAAGCCTATGCTGAGTCGGGTATGAGTGTAATAGTAAAATGGTTAAAAAACAATTTACTTACATTGACCACCTCAAAAACCAATTTTGTATGTTTTAGTATTAATAACCGTACCCAGCCTGATGAACAATTTAAATTAAAAATTCATCAATGTGACAACATAAATAATCTAAATTGCAAATACAATAGTTAAAGTAACTCATATGAAATACTTAGGAGTGGTTGTTGACCAAAGGTTATCTTGGTACCTACATCTTGAACAAGTTACAAGCAGAGTCAGAAAGCTGTTGGTTATTTAATTCTTTACGACATGTCGTCCCAAAAACTTTGTATTCCCCACAATCGACCAAGAAACCTTCTGAATGAAATATATATTGCTCTAGTACAGTCAGTTTTGACATACTGCATCCCTGTTTGGGGAGGGGCTAGTAAATCTAAATTCATAGATGTTGAACGTGCACAACCTGCTTTAATAAAAATTATGTATTTTAAGAAATTGAGATTTCACACAGATGAATTATATCAGATCAGTGACCTGCACCCTAATTGCGTAACTCACGATTAATCATAATCGGTTTTATTTTGACAGTTCAACAACATTCATTGCGTTATTTACGTTGCTGAGCAGACACATTCTACGAACATATGAAGCAATGGTTTAG
Source organism: Polymixis lichenea (assembly GCA_949091785.1). Classification (NCBI taxonomy): domain Eukaryota; kingdom Metazoa; phylum Arthropoda; class Insecta; order Lepidoptera; family Noctuidae; genus Polymixis; species Polymixis lichenea. Next base: position 27,764,008 of record OX420932.1, on the reverse strand, counting down.
CCATATGTTTCAAAACGAAACAGATTATGATCAATCGTGAGTTACGCAATTAGGGTGCTGCTCTCTGTGAGAAAATTATATATTATGGAGACCATCTTGAAAACGCACAAAACTTTACCGTTAGACTCCTCCAAATTAACAAAAAGACGAAAAGATAATATTATACAAATACCCCAATAGCGAATTGATAGAATATCGATTTGCTAGAATACAATTTCAAAAACGTTCTGCCCAATTATATAATAGGACAAATAAGGAAATACACATATATACAAAACTATACTATGTCTGCAAAAACTCATTAATGAATTGGATAAAACTTTAAAACTATGATGAGACAGAAGCACTGTTAAACTCATGTATCATGACGTATGGTTCCTGTCCACTCGAACTGTTGCATGCAATGGAATGTGATAGTAAGTGTTGTAGGGATAGTGGAAGTGCAATGGCACGTCCTCACCTCGCATCCCATGCTGGCACACTTATTTTACTCACACCCAAACACGCTCACACACACTCACAAATACACACACCCGCACACACATACACTCACTCACTCACACATATACTCACACACTCACACTTATACTCACAAACTCACACAAATAGTGTATTTTTTATAGTTGAGTATTTTTTATTGTTATCCAATAATATCCGTTATGGAAGACTGGAGTCTCCCAACACAGGCATTACTTGCTTAAAGGGAGGCTCCAATCACTAATCTGTTGAAATAAATAATTTTTGATTTTGATTTGTAAGTATGTGGATGGGTTGGTATGTAGTAGGTATGTGTGATAAGTTCAAACATTGCAAGTACGATTTAAACCACTTCCCGATGTCTGATTGAGCTGAAGTTTTGTATAACGTAACTTCAGTGACAATGCAATAATATAATAGATATAACTTGATGCTGCAGCCAGGATTGTCTCCTCACTTAGGAACTCTTCAACGGGTAGTAGCATGGTCACGAAATTTAGTATGTTAGTTTAATTTTGATAGTTTTAACACTTTTATCATGAACTGCTGCTGCAACCAGCATTGCCTCCTTACGAGGGAACTCTTTAACGGTTAGTAGTATGGAATCGAAACGTTGTTTTTAAATTTAATTTTGTTTGCTAAACATCCTCAACAGCTATTGTAGCATTATCATGAACGTTTGGATACGCGTTTAGAAAGCATTTTTAATGAAAATCTATCATTAATACCTACATCGTTCTTATTTCTCGCTACTAGTCGGTCTGTCTTTAAATTAAATAAATATTTAAAAAATAGGTATCATCATCTCCCTAGCCTTTTCCCAACTAGCTTGGGGTCGACTTCCAGTCTAACCGGATGCGGCTGAATACCCGTGTTTTACCTGGAGCGGCTGCCTCCCAGACCTCCACAACCCAACTGAGTGACAGTAAAACCGACTATTCGCTGTGGAAAGCTACTAAACACATGAAACGACCGACCGTGCAAATTCCTATTAAGGAAGTAAATGGAAAATGGGCAGTGACAGACGAACAAAAAGCTTTAAGGTTCGCTGAGCATTTAGAGCAAATATTCCAACCAAATGAACCCCAGACTGATGAAAGAATCATTCAGGGAGTACAAATTAGTTCAGATATTAAGTTGGTTACACCAAAGGAAGTATCTAGAGAAATTAAGTGTAATTTTAATCGGAGAAAATCCCCTGGTTACGACTTAATTACAGGAGAAGTCTTACAAAATCTCTCAACGTAAAGTCATAGTTAAGCTTACCACGCTTATTAATGCTGTATTTCAGTTGAAACACGTTCCTGACATGTGGAAAGTAGCTGAAGTCATCATGATAGCCAAGCCTGGGAAACCACCTCATGAAACAACATCTTACAGACCAATCTCACTGTTACCTGCGCTGTCAAAACTCTTTGAGAAACTATTTCTAAAGAGATTGAAGCCGATTATTGAAGCTGGAAATCTAATCCCCGATTACCAGTTTGGATTTAGAGAACAACACTCTACGCTCGACCAAGTACACAGAATTACTAATATAATTGAAAGAACACTAGAGGAAAAGAAGGTGTGCTCCACGGTTTTCCTTGATGTTGCACAGGCTTTCGATAAAGTATGGCACGATGGCCTCATTTATAAGCTAAGAACAATGTTGCCTCAACAGTTTTCAGACATCATAGAGTCCTATATATCAAATAGATTGTTTAGAATAAGACAAAGAAATGCCTGTTCAAATCTTAGGCAGATAAAAGCTGGAGTACCACAAGGTAGTGTACTAGGTCCGGTCCTGTATCTACTATACACCTGTGATATTCCTGAGCTAGAAAATAATGTCATTGCAACCTTTGCTGACGACACAGCTATCATGGCTGTTGGAAATAGTCACGAAGAAGCAGTAGAACAGGTTCAAGAGTCCGTAAATCGTGTTTATGAGTGGACTGCAAAATGGCGTATCAAACTTAATGAAAGCAAGTCTATCCACATTGACTTCAAAAATAAAAAGCCACAATACTTCCCAGTATTCATAAATAATCAACAAATACAATACGCAAATACTGCTAAGTATCTCGGCATGACCCTGAATGCAAAACTGCGCTGGAAAGAGCATGTCAAAAAGAAAAGAGCGGAATTAGATATTCGATACAAAAAAATGTATTGGCTACTTGGTAGACAATCACCATTGTCAATATCTAATAAATTGTTGTTATATAAACAAGTTTAAAGCCTGTATGAACCTACGGTATTCAGCTGTGGGGCTGCACCAGCCAAAGTAATCGTCAAATCATACAACGTTTTCAAAACAAAGTACTAAAGGATATAGTAAACGCGCCCTGGTACATAAGAAATAGCGACCTCCACCGGGACCTCAAGATGGATGTCGTAAACATACGAGGGGCGTTCAATAAGTACCTAGCCTCATCGCCAGAGGGCGCTGTAGTTTCAAAAGAGTTTTACCACAGTGTAGCACATTCTTTTTTAATTCTTTTTTCAAATTTTCATTCCAATCCCTTCATTTGTTTTAATTTTACAACTTATGGAAGAGAACGTGTCGATCGGTTTTACAAAAATGGAAAAAGAGCAATATCGTTCGGTGATTCGATTCCTATTTTTGGAAGGGAAAACGCGCAACGAAATCAAAGAGCGCTTGGATGCTGTGTACGGTGAGTCTTCTCCATCGATGGCCGCCGTCAAGAATTGGTTCAACGAGTTTGCACGTGGCCGTACGTCGGTTTTTGATGAACCACGTTCAGGTGCACCGAAAACAGCTGCTACGGAGGAAAACATTAAAAAAATCCATGATCTCGTATTGGCAGATCGCCGATTGAAGGTTCGGGAGCTAGCTGAGACTGTAGGCATTTCAGAAAGAACAGTGCATCATATTCTTCACGAGGAACTCGGCATGAGAAAGCTGTCGGCGCGATGGGTGCCGCGTTTACTCACACCAGAAAACAAGCGCAACCGTGAGACCACATCGGAGACGTGTTTGGCGCTGTTTAAGCGGAATCCAGCGGAGTTTTTGCGTCGTTTTGTGACCGTCGATGAAACCTGGATCCACTGGTACACACCAAAGACCAAGAAGCAATCAAAACAATGGATCCAGACCGGGGAACGTGCTCCAAAGAAGGCGAAAACTGTAAAATCGGCCGGAAAAGTTATGGCCACCGTTTTCTGGGATTCACAAGGTGTGATCTACATCGATTACCTCGAGAAGGGTAAAACAATTACAGGGCTTTACTATGCCGATTTATTGGGCCGATTCGACGCCGAATTAAAGAAAAAACGACCCCATCTGGCGAAGAAAAAAGTGCTGTTTCACCACGACAACGCACCGGTTCACACGTCTGCCGTTGCCATGGCCAAATTGGTCGAATTACGCTACGAATTGCTGCCCCATCCACCGTATTCTCCAGATTTGGCCCCTTGTGACTTCTTTCTGTTTCCTAATCTGAAAAAATCACTCGCCGGGAATAGATATGGATCGAATGAGGAGGTCATCGCCGCCACGGAGGCCTATTTTGCAGAGTTTGACAAAAACTATTTTTCGGACGGATTAAAAAAGTTGGAGCATCGCTGGGCTAAGTGTATCGAACTAAAAGGAGACTATGTTGAAAAATAAATTCCCACTTTTCCAAAATTTTCGTTTACTTTTTGTAGGCTAAGTATTTATTGAATGACCCTCGTAGTTATACAGAAATATGCAGAAGCTCATGAACACAACTTCATCATCACGTGAATGTCGAGGCGATCCAAATCCTTGACAACACTGAATTAGTGCGAAGTCTAAAAAGGGTAAAACCCTTTGAGTTAGTTTAGTGCAGTGTAAGTGAACTTAAACTGTAGTGCAAGTGCTGTCTTTAATAAAGAACACGTGAACCAAGTGTCTTCCCCTTAACTTACTGTGAATAAGAAAGACGTCATTGGACGATTTCTTAGTTTAATAGTTACTTAGCAGTTTAAGTTATATTTAAATTACTTATTAGCTAATAGGCTAGATTGTAATGTGAATAAAGTAACGTATATTGTGATATTTATTTTTTTTTTTTAAATCCAACTGAGTTGTGGAGGTCTGAAAGGCAGTCGCCCAATAACTATTGGGCAACATGATACTCTTGGATAGACTGATGGTCAGACTTTCTGGCGTCCTTTAACGACTGTCAAAGATCTACGAATGACAACCGGGACCGGGGACAAAAAACTTTATGTTAGATTCAGAATTTACCACATAATTAAAAGAAACAATAAATTATTAAATAAAAAAATACAGTATGTCAATTGTAAAGTATTCTATCATACTGAACAATAAAACTATTTAACAAATGTTTTGTTTAATTTGTCTTCGCTTAATGTGACAACCCTACCAAAATAAGTAACAATTTTGCACGTCCTTATGAAGCTTCGCCTCTGTTCCGTTTAGTTACTCAGGTGCGAAACCGAGGTTGACGTAAAGAAGGTAGCTAATAAACGACTGTCGCCGTACTGTCATTTCATAGTCCGGTTGAGCAGTTACGACCTCTCAAGGTCAACTGCGAGAAGTCATTTCAAAAGAAAAAACAAACTGTAATTTCACGAACTTTTAAGTAGATGAATAAAACAAAACAGTGTAATAGATATGGTAATAATTTATTTATTAAAAGTCAGTATAGACCTGTACCATTATTCAATTAAATAATTTTTCATTCCGTTCGTAAAAAACTATGTGAACATCATGTATTAGAATAAAATTACATTTGGTGTCTTATCAATAGGTTTTTTTTTATTTCTAGGTTTTTTAATGAGAAGGTAACTACTTAAGGTATTTATCTTATTGAATTAAATATCTATTTTGAAGAGTCTACTTATTCGTTTTTGTTGGATCAACTTGCGGGGTTTTTTTCAAATGTATTAAATGTAATCAAATTCGAAAAAAAATCGCTATGTATGCATAACCTCCTTTTTTCTTCAGTTGGTTTCGAGAAACAGCAGGAGTGTAGTGCAGACATAATACTGTTATTATAATTGACTACGTCTATGTTATGACTATGACTGAGAATATCAACTACTTGGCTTAGGCTAAAGTGTAGTTATGCACATTGGTATTACTCTGTTTAATCTTTTTGTTTCGAACTATTCGTTTCGAGTCGCGGCGAAGACGACGAGTCCGACGCGTTCTCGTATTATATTAAATCGAAATAGGTCGATCCGGCTCGAAAGCGATCGGTCAGAACTTCGATTTAAAATATAATTCACATTTCGCTAAAATAATATTTACACAATTCAAAAAATAATTACACTATGGTTCGGTTCGACCGCACGATCACAAGTTGAGCGGGTTGGGGGTGGGCTGGCCCCCCGCCGCCGCCACCGCGCTGCCCAGCTCGGCCAGGCGCGCGTACTGGCGCAGGGCGCGCGCCTCGCGCGTGGCCGCCAGGAGCGCCGGCATGCGCGTCACGGCCTCCTCGGCCCAGGCCTCGGCCAGGCGCAGCTCGTGCGCGGCCGAGGGCAGGCGCAGGCGCGCGGCGCGCGAGGCGCGCGACATGACGGCGGCGGCCGAGTAGGCGTCGATGGCGGCCGCGGCCAGGCGGTTGAGCACGAACTGCTCGTCCACGATGCGGCGGCCGTGGCGCACCAGCGCCGCCTCCACGCTGCGCCCGTGCTCCTGCACGCAGCGGCCCAGCTCGGCCGCCAGCGCGCGCAGCTCGGGCGCCACGTGCGGCGCCAGGTCGGGGCCGCGCGCCAGCCCCACGGCGCCGGCCGCGCGCCGCCCCGCCTCGCTGAAGATCAGGCTCAGGTGCGCCGTGGGGTTCTTGAAGGCGCGCTGCAGCTCCTGCAGGTGCGAGCCCGCGAACTGGATGCCTGCGGGGACGAGGGTCAGTGCGGGTCGGCCGGGGCGCGCGCGCCGGCCGCGGCGCGCGGGGCCCGGGGCCCGCGACACTCACCTGTCAGCGCCACGAACAGACGCAGGATGTCGTTGGTGCCCTCGAAGATGCGGAAGATGCGCAGGTCGCGCAGCACGCGCTCCAGCCCGGTGGCCTTCATGAAGCCCATGCCGCCCAGAATCTGGATGGCCTCGTCCACCACGGTCCAGGCCGAGTCGGACGCGAACACCTTGGAGATGGCCGCCTCCAGATGGTAGTCCTGCGCGCCCGAGTCCATGTTGCCGCTGACCATGTAGGCCAGCGACTCGGTCGCGTACTGCAGCAGCGCCATGCGCGCCAACTTCTCCTGGATGGTGCCGAAGTCGGCGATGCGCTTGCCGAACTGCACGCGCGTGGCCGCGTGCTCGGCCGCCACGCGCAGGGCGGCGCGCTGCGTGCCGGCCAGTGCCGCCGCCATGCCGAAGCGGCCGTTGTTGAGGATGTTCATGGCCACCTTGAACCCGTTGCCCACGCCGCCCAGCACGTTGGCCACGGGTATCTTCACGTCCTCGTAGTACACCTCCGTGGTGTTAGAGCACTTGATGCCCATCTTGTTCTCAGGCGGGCCGGACGACACGCCGCCGAACGCGCGCTCCACGATGAACGCCGTCACCTGCGTGGCACACGCCGTTCATTAATAATAATAAACTGAATCACGACCGAGATACAGTTCCAAATAGCATGCAAGAAGTGAGTCCCTGTGGCGGATGTTCGAGGATATTTCAATCAAAACTTGACAGCAAAGAACATGCTCGAGTATTGAACGAAGTTAAGGGAAAAAGCTAGTAAATGTTTGGTATGCATAGATTACACGGTGGTGTCAAATGCTTTATAATGAAATTAAATAGCAGCTCTAAAGTCAAATTAAAAAATTTAGATATATAAATAAGTTTATACAATAGTTGTATGCAACTATAGTGCTTTTTTAACTGTTTCAATTCGCTCGCGTTCGGCAAGTTGTTTCGTTTATTTAACAAAGCGGTTCTGGTAGAGACAGACATAGAGGTCAAACTAGAGTTCGATCGACACCTTATCGACAGTCTTGCCGTCCTTCTCGATGGGCGTCTGCGCGAACACGGTCATGATCTCGGCGATGCCTCCGTTGCTTATCCAGATCTTGGAGCCGTTGAGGACGAAGTGCTTCCCGTCGGCCGACAGCACCGCGCGCGACCTGCACACACACACTCGTCAGTCCCCGCGCCCAGTCCCGCGCCGGTCGCACGGCACCGTACGCACTTGATGGAGCCGGCGTCGGAGCCGGAAGAGGGCTCGGTGAGGCAGAAGGCGGCGTACTCGCCGCCCGTGACGCGCGGCAGGTAGTGCGCCTTCTGCTCGGGCGTGCCGAACAGCAGGATGCCCTTGAAGCCGATGGACTGGTGCGCGCCCAGCGTGATGCCCACGCCCAGGTCGTGCGCGCCCACCACCTCCACGAGGCGCGCGTACTGCGTGTTGCACAGGCCCAAGCCGCCCAGCTCGGTCGGCACTTGCAGCCCGAAGGCGCCCAGCTCCCACAGCCCCGACAGCGTGTTCGGCTCGATCTGAGAGTCCGCGTCATTCTTGGCGGGGTCGTTCACCTGCGCCACAAAAAAATAACCTGTTACTTGAGCTGTCATTTTTTTTGTTGTAACACTTTTGTAACCCCCGACACATAAAGAGTGGTGTTATAAGTGTGAGAGTGAGAGCTACGGTGCCACAAACACACATACATAGTGGGCAACACTATGTGTGTGTTTGTGGCACCTTAGCTCTTAAACGGGTGAAACAATTTGGGTGCGGTTTTTTTATTTATTTAAAAGTAAGTTTTCTAGCGGTGATTCTTAGACATGTTTCATCAAAATCGGTTCGGCCGTTTGAAGATTATCAGTTCTTTTCTGGATGATGAAGGGATTTGAGCATCTCCCACGGGTTTGATCGAGTCGAAACTTGGTATTCTATTACCTACTTCAATGGTATTAGACGAACAAAGTAACCTTGAACTGATGCTGGAGCATCACCTGGAATTTCCAGGATAACCAAGTTACTTACAGACAAACAGCAGAAGTATCGTGTTTAGGCTCATTGAAAAAGTCTCAATGAATAGGTTATTGTTAATTAATGGTGATCAGCACGAGGAATGAGAGTAAATTTGAAACTAACTTCACTGTGGGAAACAAAGTACGCAAAGCTGCACAGATTTAAGCGTGACATGTGTCGATTGTAGCGTGTTTACTATTACTATATTCAGTTAAAAATGACTTTTGTTCGAAAAGGGTTTGTTCCGAAATGGTCCCATTAAAATTTCATACTGTTTGATGATGAGTTTCGGAGACAGACAACGGAACTATAAAAAATGACAGCAAATCAACCGCGATTGTTGCTATCGCAATATGCATTGTTTCGATTTGATTGACTTTGGGAATACCCCAAGGATGATGAAATTTCAAATTGGTGTGAGGTAGGTACTATAGCTAAAAAGTGAAAAAAAAAACCTCACCTAAACAAAAACCTCTAAAAAGTAAAAAAAAAAACATATTTATTGGCCTTTTAAGTTGTAGGTAATATTTTGATCAATGCATTGTCACGTCGGGGCCGGGGAACGGTCAATGAAAATGTCGGACGACGATACCCTGCAATAATAAATGTAACTATGCTATTGTGGAAAGGATAACATTTTAAGTAGCCGTACCACGACGTGACAATGCTTAGCGTGGTGATTAAAGTGTGGTTTTAGTTTTTTAAATCATTATTTATTTACAAAAAAAAACAACCGACTTCCAAAACAACACTACTAAGTGAAAAATACTTTACTTTTGGAGGGCGGTGGCAAAAAAACTAAAATATAGATCCGAAGACACCGACTTCCGAAATGAAAATTCTTTTTCACTTTGTAGTATTTTTTTCACTCGGTTGTGTACACAGGAATATATTTTTGTATTAGTTACGTACACACCCCACAGCAATTCGTTTACACACACAGCACAACAGTGACAGGAAGTATTACAACATCAACGTGACAGTGATTTTTTTACGTATTATATTGAAGCCAACGCAAAAACTACCCAAGCGAAGATGATGAAATTTAAATGGGCCCACCCTGAGCCATACTCTAGCCATTCAAAAAAGAATTTTCGAAATCGATCCACAATATTGTCGAAGATACCGCGAAACAAACAAACAAAAAAACAACCGAATTGAGAATCTATCCTCAAATGTGTGCGCCTTGTAGAGCGACCCATTAAAAGGTGAAATAGAGAAAGAAAACTGTCTACCAGTGACCTTTTTTCAACCTACTTCAGAAAAAGGTAGAGGTTCGCAGTTTGTTGGTTTTTTTTTATGTTCCTCTGATTATACGAACACAGTTGCAGGCTTAGTAGGACGCTTTCTGTTTCTACTCTACCGTAGAATATAATTCGCTTGTCTAACCATCTCGAAATTTCTTCTTTCCGAGCACGACGGCACACGTAGACTCGGGTTTCTTCCCAGACTGTGACTTTTCCATAGCTACAGGATTAGTCGCAAGTGATGTCTATTACTACCCTATTTTACCCCAATTTTTTCGTTTCGTTCTAAAACAATTAATATGACGCAGTGTTTTAAACGTCTTCCGACGACGACGAGACGAGACGAGACGACGAGACGTAGGGTGGGGTGGGAAGGCCTGCCCACAAGGTGGACCGATGACTTTGTGAAGGCCGTGGGAAGTACAAGACCGGTCAAAGTGGAGGAGCCTGGGTTCCCCCGCCTCCATAGGCCATAGGCCTCCGCCTATGTCCAGCAGTGGACGTCTTTCGGCTGAAATGATCATGATGACCAGTGTTTTAAACGAATCTTTCTTCAATAAAAAAACGCAAATGGTTTATTTGATAGTTTTAAGACAAAGATATTGATTAATGGCTGGTGCGCGCAAAGTTAAATCACCAAACAAGTTTTAAAACACATTTTTGTGTTTTGCGTAATATCCAGTGCGATTATTATTATACTATTTTGAAGATGTCACACAAAAAGTAAGTATTTTACTAGGTACTTACAATGTTATTTATTGTGGTAGGTATCCATTTAAGTCAAACTAGCTTTTGCCCGCGGCTCCGCCCGCGTCGATTGTTGTTATCGCGTAAAAAAGTTATATCATCCCTACTAATATTATAAATGCGAAAGTAACTCTGTCTGTCTGTTACACTTTCACGCCTAAACCACTTAACTGATCGTCATGAAATTTGGCAGAGATATAGCCTAGGATATGGAGAAGGACATTTTACGCAATAACCGATATCCACGCGGGCGGAGCCGCTGGAAAACCTAGTTTTCTATACCATTTGTAACAAAAACCCTGTCCGATCTAATAAAGGCGTATTCCTGGTTCAACATACGTACCACAGATATAGATAGACCTAGATAACGCAAGTATCACGATCTGTATGAAAACCAAGCGTGCAATTTTTTTATCTACCCGCTATGACGTCACAAGCACTATTTATTGGGTGGGCTGAAAAGTTCGTAGGCTGACACATAGATGGCGTTACTAGTATTAAATCCATATGATTTTTTGGTAGCCCTAACCTTCAAAAGACAAGTGTATAGATTTGACATCTGTCGTACTATTAGCAACTTTTACTAGTTTGAAAAAATGGATAAAAAGGAATTTCATGTGTTAATAAAGCATTGCTTTAAAATACGTAACTGTACTACAGGAAATTTACAAGAAAGGGTGTGCTAAAATTAGGCTAGAAAGGGATGGTGAGAAGTTCCCCATAAGAAGAGGCGTTCGGCAAGGTGACCCATTATCACCAAAGATATTTACTGCAGTTTTAGAAAACATCTTCAGGAAATTTGATTGGACAAGAAAAGGATTGGGAATCAACGGTGAATACCTTAGCCACCTCCGCTTCGCGGACGACATAGTCATTTTCACAGAAAACAAGGTACATTTGGCAACCATGTTAAACGACTTATCAGAAGAGAGTAAAAAGTGGGCCTATCGATCAACATCACCAAAACCAAAATACTTACCAACACTAAAGAAAATGATCCTATAATGGTCGATGGTCGGAACGTAGAACTAGTTACAGAATAGATTTATCTGGGTCAATCAGTTTCATTTGATAATCTCACTGGACATGAAGTACAGAGAAGAATCGCCATAGCATGGAAAAAATACTGGGCACTGAAGGAAATAATGAAAAATAAATCAATACATATTAGTAAGCTTTTTGAAATAGCTATCCTACCGTGTCTGACGTACGGTTGTCAAACTTGGTCGCTAAGAAAATGTGAGGAAGACAAGCTAGCAATATGTTAACGCAAAATAGAAAGAAGCATGTTGGGAATAAAACTATCAGATAAAATTAAAAACCAAGAGATCAGGAAAATCACAAAAGTGACCGATATTGTTCAGAGAGTGAGGGCGTTAAAATGGACCTGGGCGGGTCATATAATATGTCGGATGGCTAACGATAGATGGACCAAGAAAATTATAGAATGGATCCCAAGAGAAAGAACAAGGTCTAGGGGACGCCAAAAGAAAAAATGGGCAGACCTATTTACACAAAGATAAGGGCCTAACTGGATGACCAAAGCCAGAGACAGATCCTACTGGAAAGAAAGGGGGGAGGCCTACGCCAAGGAGGCGACTACTACTTATCTTATTATCAATTAATATAACTAAATTATTACGACAGACAAATATACAATTCAATTTAGCAATTAAAATTCAATCAATACAAAATTATAAATTAAAAGTATACTTAACATTGTAATTATTTTATTTATCAAAATAAAGGTATTAAGGTATTTCCAACCATTGTTTCTCAAACGCTTATTCTTCCATTGCTCGATTTGGGAAAGACGCCAGACATGTAGTTGTGTCATAATAAACTAGCTTCCTCCATGTCCTTCCCCAAGCTTCAAACTATCTCCATAATTAACTTTCATCAAGGTTTGGCCGTGAAAGGGTAACAGACAGACAAAGTTACTTTCGAAATTATAAAATTATTATGGATAATTCTTCTAATAACGTGATAAAAATAATAGAATAATTAAAGGAGATGTTTCAAAATGGGCCAGGTCTATGTACAGTATCTCAAAAAAAAGAGAAAATTCCGTAGAATTCGGGAAAAATACAGATAATTCAATTAAATGTATACTGTTGTGGTAGTGAATTGATATTTATAAATTATTTTTATCGACTTTCAACATGGCGTCTCACTGATTCAGTTACTCTGTGCTTAAAAACAATGACAGTAAACCATAGATCGACCATTGATCATAGAAAGAGTACTGTCAGCTGTCACAACAGTGTCACCGCAGGGCTCAGACGTGTCAGTCACTTGCGTCTCGTCGTCGGTCGTGATTGTGTTCGTTCTGTTTTGAGTTTCTGGAGTTCTTTTTAACTACCTCGCTTTCGTTTTTTGGATTCAATACCGTTTCTTTCCTATCTGTTTACCTGGCTTTTGTTTTTGGACTTGACGGCGTAAGACTCTCGGGAGTAGCCGGGAGTCAACTTTCAACCATCACAGAAATAAACATGTCAAACGTCAATGTCATTAATCAATCAAAATGACAGCTTACCACCATGACGGGTTTTTATTGTGTGTTGCAATTTCAAGTGTTTACCAGCAAACCAAGCCATTTCAAAGTAATTGGACAGTTGAGAACTATTTTAAATGAATTTCCCTATTTTTAAGTATAGTGTACAAGGACCTGGCCCAGGCTCCATACATTTTGGAACATCTCCTTTTTTACTTCTTTTCGCATAATTATTATATTCTTGAGATGTTTTTCTTTGCTATTGTTGGTGATAATTTAAGTTAAGGCCGTCACCCACTGGCGGCATGGCACGACAAGGGATTTCAGTAAGCGCAATGATTTGAGATCTTGTTTTATCACGGTTAGGGTTTACAATTCGGGATGCCACGGCATGCCAGAACGTGGCGTGCCGCCAGTAGGTGCCGGGCCTTCTACAGCCCAGTCAAATTGTACTAATCTATACTCCGTTTCAAATACGATTAGATAATTTTATAAACCTTTTGTTACAGTCCGTTCAACTGATTTTGACCTTTATTGCGTTGGCAGCATGATAAATGGTATGCAGTAAACAGTTGGTTTTGTATGCTTTTAATGCCATCCTAATGCCTACGGAATAGAAGTCAAAATCGGTTGAACCGACTGTAAAAAAGCTTTGTTTAAATGTCTAATCTTATTTCAAATAGAGCATTTACATTATAGGTACATTTGTTTAGCGGCAGCATTTTATACTGCTTGGCAGTCATTGGTAGACTATATAATTCATCTGTTACAAATATCAATTAAAATATACCCAAGCTTGTAAAAACAAAATTTTCACAATTTCTTTTTAATCAATTGTATACTTGTAATATATTTTTTATTTAGCCATATTGGCGGATAAACATTTTTTACTTAATTTTTCCATGTTTTCTCGCAATGATACATTGCTTTTTTGCGGAAAAATAAATAAAAATTATGTACGTGATATTTGCAGAGACGCCCCCTCACCCCTACGTGAGATAGGTGAGATTCGAGTCGACCCTCTCCCCTCCGTAAACGCCTCACGTAATTAATGGACGCCCCCTTACATGCTGTATAAAACTTAAATAATGTCGACGATTTGAACCCAACATGTTTAGGTATTTCAGCCTATTACATGATAAAAGCAACAAAGCACCGGCTAAAATCACTCGCCGTGACGAAAAAACGACTTAAGAATCGTTGTCTAGGTCCTTTTATACAGGATAAGTTTTTATCCAGTGCGCAAACTGTAACCATGAATTCAGCATATCATTCTAGACCTTCTAGTGCAAAAAAATTACGTCAGTTTTCCAAAAAAAAATCAGCTGTTTCATAGAAAAGTGGAATACCTACGCGGTTAAAATGTATGGAACAGCTGATTTATTTTTTTTGTATTACCGACGTAAAATTTTTGCGCTGGGGTCTAGAATGATATGCTCAATTCATGGTTACAGTTTGGGCACTGGATAAAAAGTTATCCTATATATTATAATCTGAATCTCGGAAACGGCTCCAACGATTTTCATGAAATTTAATATGCAGGGGGTTTCGGGGGCGATAAATCGACCTAGCTAGGTTTTATTTTTAGAAAACGTCAAACCAAAAAAAACCGAGCGAAGCTCGGTCATCCAGATATTGTTTATAATACTATTTCGGAAAAAAAAATCCTATCCCTAACTGTCGAAATCAGGAACAAATTGTACGACATGCTTGACGTTGTAGACAGTTGTCTAGGGTAGAGAAGAAACTTCTCTTCAGATTTGATTTTGTAATCGCCATGGTAAAGACGACAGAAAACTTTCTACTGTCTACACGGAAACCTCATTTTTGTCTACACTTCCGTTGACAAAACGCTTCTCTACGGTTATCGTGCTCAGCCTGCTGGATTGATTTGTATAATTCATTTTTTATTTGAAAGGATATAGGTAAGGGTTCCCAGCTGGTTCCATTGTCATCAGTCAGGTCAGACTCTGATGATGGGATCCTAGAGAAATCGAGGGAACTCTTCAATAGTATCGGCACACGTATAACGATTTGGGTATTTTACACATAGCAAGTAGTAGTGCAATAGTAGGCCGCAGGAATCCGCTGGATGCGAGAAGCACAGAACCCGTCGAAGTGGTGGTGCTTGGGGGAGGCCTATGTCCAGCAGTGGACGTCTTTCGGCTGAAATGATGATGATGAAGTAGTTAGTAGTGGTGTATTTATGTGTATGAAAAAGAAACATAAATAAAATTATTACTTTTAATAGAATAGAATAGAATATTTATTTATTTGCACAGGAAGTAGGTTAATATCGGTTAGTAGGTTAAGGTTAATATCATTGACCTTTGGTAAAATAGCAGATTTAGTAGAAAATTACTATATTTCTTTATTGTATACTAGCTTCCGCCAGCGGCTTCGCCCACGTGGAGTTCGGAAATTATCCCTCGGGAACGTAGCAGCGGGATAAAAGTATCCTATGTGTTAATCCAGGTTATAAACTACCTGTGTACCAAATTTCATTCAAATCCATTCAGTAGTTTTTGCGTAAAAGAGTAACAAACATCCATACATCCATCCATACTCACAAACTTTCACATTTATAATATTAGTAGTATTTCCTTTTTTTTTAAAGTATCTGTGAAATTAACTGATTCCTGTGTTTATGCAATTAACAGCTGGAAAGGGTTGTATTAAACAATTATTCGTAACAGCTTGTTTACAAAAAAATATGGAAGCGGTTGCAGTCAAAGGACAATGTCAGGAACGCTATAGAGCTTTGACCCATAAAATAAAAGTTGGTTTACAAGCATGCCAAATGTAGCATTCTATTGCTGCATTATTACAGATAACTGAAATATGTTTAAATGCCTTTAGAACTTGCTGTTTCCGTTTAAATCTTTAAACAATTATTACATTTAGGTTGGCTACCTTAAGTGTAGGTTAATTGCAGTTAAAATAAGGCGAGTAGGCGACTTCGAGTCAGTGTACAAAAGCAAATATCGTCGTGAAAATAAAATTGTAATAATTGTGATCGCAAAGAGATTAGGGAGCGTAAAATATAAACAAAAATGCAAAGGCAAACAGAATAGAGCGAATGTCAATGAATTATTTTTTGACATTGCTATTAGATTAGCTCGTCAATGACGTTTCGTTATACCTAATGACCTACCTACGAATGCTCAAATGCGAAAGATTTATTAGAATATACATTCATAATTATATTACATAGATAACAAACATTATTTTCTTTTACTGTGTGTATTTAAACCAAGTACATATAAAAATCCGTACATAATAAATAAATCTATGTCATTTTTAAATTAAATAACTCGTTTTGTTCCGCGTGTATGGTCGTTACTAAGTAATGCGGATAGTTGCGACAAACACAGTAAATAGGCTTTGGGTTTCACAATTCCTTTTTATCACTAACTTTTTATCTGCAAGTGTAACAAAATAACAATTCAGGAACAAAGGGTCATAATTTTATGCGAGAATTTTGATTAAGTTACATTTCCTGTAAATTAATAAAAGGTGGGGCAGGTTCTGGCATAGTCTTTTATGGACAAATGATAGTAGCAACTAGTGATGTGCCGGATCATTAAAAATGTAGATCCGCAGATATGGATCCGGATATGGATAATTGGCATCAAGATCCGCGGATACGGATCTTAATTTTCTTACTCAATCGGTGTCGGTGCGCGTGACCTTGAAACGTGACGCCACTTGACGCTTTGCGTGACAGAACGTGTTTCGACTTGCGTTGCGCGGGTCTTTCTTTTGTTTTGTTTATAGTTTAGTGTGACACTAGGCAGCATTGATAACGTTTGTAATTGTTGTACGCGTTAAAAAAATCTCTACAAAGTTTAGTACTGCAATTTGGAATTATTAATAAGGTGAAAGGTCCATAAAAGATCCGTCAAAAATGTAACGGATAGGGATACGGATATCCGGAACATCCCAAGCAGTAACATCTGAAGTGAGCATATGGTAGCTCTTATCCCCAGTGTTGAAAAATTCTAAGGCCACTTTCCGAATTAGAAAAATAGCGCTGTGAGCGCTCACATCAATAATTTGCGTTCCGAGTTAGATATCGCGATTATGACAGCTAAGAACTGTCATTTTGGTCATCAACACGGAACGCTCGTGAACGCGCTAACAGTGCTCACTCAATGTTAAAACCTATTTACACCATATAAAACTTGTATAGACCACAAATTTCATCTTCTTATTTGATTAGGTGGCGATTCTAGCCAGAAGCACTATTTTTAAGTAAGCTAAAACTATGATACGAATCAGAACAGAACAGCACAAGTGTCATTTTTGACAGCGCTCACGGTGATATTAGTATAGCGCATGGTCGGCGTTATCGCAAGATGGCGCATGTCATGACGTCATCTATGACGATTCACGGGACATCGTTATCGCGCTCACGCCAATTCGGAACGGGTGTGAGCACGCTCAAATCGATATTATCGTATCTCGGAACGTAGCCTAAGTAAGTAAAAAAAAAATGACTTGATTGATTGAGATGGTACCTCTTGGAAGAACTTCTCGACAGGCGGTACTAGCTCCTGCAGCGTCTGGCGCTGGTCGTCAGACAGCGGCTCGGGGAAGGGAAACACCTGTGCCGGCTCTAGGCGGCCGCGGAACAGGTTCAGAGTGAACGAGCCGCTTTCGCGGGCCGCACCGCGCTTGTCAGCCGGCGCCGAGTGCGCCTCCGTGGCCAACCATCTGCAACTGTCACGTTCACAAATTAACCTCTCATCCTTATACACTAATCCTTGCCCACGTATTTCACCTCTGACAGCAGCAAGCCAACAGCAACCTTATTGCAATGAGTGATGTAAAGCAGAGGTACAATAACTGTGGAAAGACTGTATGATGCTGTTTGAAAGGTGTAGTACAGATCAAATGCCAAAGTCAAAATTCAGGTGTGAACATAGTTTTTGGTAATTATTTCAGACACTATTTCCGTAATAACGTATTTTTCTGGAATATACAAATTTTAAACACAACTATACTTATTACAGCCACTGTCCCCATTTACAACCCCATTACAATGGTGCAGCAGGATTAGCACGAGCACCGTTTTGTCGATGGAAGAATAGGCAAAAATGACGTTGTGTGTAGACAGTAAGACGGCAGCAAAATGAAAAGAGTTAACTGCACTTATTACGAAATTGAATCAAAATCAAAAAATCTTATGACAAAAAATTGAAAATGTTTTGTCATAAGATTTTTTGTCTGTTTGATTCTCAATTTTTACTGACATTAAACTTAATGTACTTACCTATTTGTCCTTAAGAACGTAACTACGTGCTAAAAGACTAATAGATACAACAATTTTTCTCAGTGTCGTATTTTGGAACAAAAAAAATTTTACAGTAATATTGGCCTTAACCATTTTTATTAATTAAATCATGTATAAAATAGGGGCAGATAGCTTTGTTCTTCTATGAATAATCAGTGTTCAAAACTTATACATACTTTGTGTCCATCGAACATAGATTTTGTTGTCAGTGTGATTTTGACAGTTTGGGAAGAAAACTTTCTTCCGAAATAGTTTACATAATTATTAAAGGACCTAGACAAAGATTGTTAGAAAAGAAACACAAAATGACAGATTAAAGAAGAATTTCTACGGTGCAGGTTGGTGCAATGTCAAAAATAGAGAAACTAAATGTCACTTTGTATGGAAAGAGCTGTGTCTATTCTTCGTAGAAATACAAAGAATACCGTTTATTTGGCCACAGTTTGTGAAACACAAAATACAATACCAAAAAAAGTGAATAGAAATAACTAGGTACAAGTGTGTGGCTCACGGCTACACCAAAAAGTTTCATTTCAGCAATAGTGCCCAACAGATGCTGTCTGATGCAGGTTTTCTAATCTAATCAAAATAGAAAATGTCATGCAAAGCCTGCAGGTGCTTACATCACTACATAGTATAAAACAAAGTCAAAGTCGCTTTCTCTGTCCCTATATCCCTATGTATGCTTAAATCTTTAAAACTACGCTACGGATTTTGATGCAGGATTTTTTAATAGATAGAGTGATTCAAGAGGAAGGTTTATATGTATAATACACCAACCTCCACGCGGGCGAAGCCGCTGGCATGGTTGTAATAAACTTATTATAATAAGCTCTACTCAATTAAATTATGTAATCTAGTTAAATTATGCTAATGTATTGTACAGATATTTTCCTAGTTGAAATAAACATCTTAAATGTTCCAAATAGATAATGGATAATATAGCGGGACATAAGACCCCTATGGATGTGATAACCTTAGAACTAAACCCCTATGGATGTTTTAACTATAGAACTTTTATTGCCTCCTTCAGTGTAAAATCAACACTTCGTAGTATTGATTTTTGTTAAACGATGAATGATTTTATTTCTGTAGGTACGTTTGAACAAAAACTTTTACACATCAATCATATTTTTTAAACTAGATGAGGTCGGTGTTTCCTATCTGCTTACACTGAGAAGAAAGGCCGAAACAAACTTAAAGATCAGTCTCTTTTAAAGTCAAGACTTAATCTTGGTCAGATCATGTGAAGACACATGGTCTTCACATGATCATGGATTGGTGTCTGAAATGGTCTTTTAAGGAAAGAGCCACACAGATTGAGTGGACCCGTCTAATCAGTGCACACATTTATCAGTAATCATGCAGCTCAACTCAGAACTTGAGAACATAGAAATAGGATTTTGTTTAACATAAGTATTGTAGAGAATTATAGATCTATAAACTTCAAGCATTTCTACCAATACAATAGTATTAGTAGAAATGCTTGAAGTTAATTTTTTAGTTGTACCCTATAATTAACTTGTTCTTTAATTGAACAATTTTAATCTAACTTTCTTTGGTAGGTAATGTTTTCAATAATGTGTAATTCGTAAGTATGCTTGTGCACCCACGCAAACTAATGGAAACACGAGTAAGAGCAAGCAAAAGAAATGGAAAATAGGCAAAATTTTCTCTCAGTGATGATAAAAAACAAGAAAAGAAAGAATCCATAATTCCGTGCAAATGTTGGCCGTATTACGAGATATTTATTTTGACACGAGAATGTCATTTGTCTATAAATAATGAGGTTGAAGTACAAAGTCCAAGGCAAGTGTGGACTATGGAACAACAAGGCCATGGCAATGAGTGAATGACTAGATCCAAAGTTTTGTCTGCTAGCTGGTTTGAAAAGTTACCTGTGCAAGGGCAACGGCAGCTGGGTTGGTTTCCCTGCTATGCAACGATTTGCACACGTTAACAACTTAGCACCCTTCATTTCAAAATTTTATTTTAGTTAAGTACCTACAACTTTATAATATAGAATTTCTAAAAGACTAACAGATCACTATTTGTATAATAAGAAATTAGTAAAATAAATTAGCAAACTAAATCGGACAACACAGAGACTACGAAACAAAAATAAAAACTTATAGATTCAACCGTATTACTAAGTACCTATTACTGAGTGACTGACTGCGACTCGTTCGACCAGTGTTGCCAACTCCTACAGAATGTTCCCCCTAGGTCCCCTTATGGATATTCGATATACATCGATGCATCAAATTCACTCAATGTTTATAGTACGATACATCGAATCGGTCCTTAGAGCATTTAACCTATGGAGACGGCATAGTTGAGTGAACCCCTCTGCCAAAGTCGATTGGCCATATGACCATGCACGTTATATAAAACTAGTTGATTCGCGACGGCTGTCATTGGGATTAGCTCGTGGCCACCCGCAGGCTGGTCCGCGTTCGCCGCCCACCAGTCTTGTGAGTTCCGTGCGGACCACCATTTTGTGCCCCCTCTGTGGCTGGGAGGTCTGCGCAGCAGACCGAGCAGACACAGGGGGGGCACCGGAAAGCTGCCCGGCGTGCCCACACCACGCTGCCATGGTCGCGGAGGCCTAGCCCCCCCCCCCCCTGAGAAGCTTAGCCCGGCCGGCATGCGCGGTCCTAGGACCGCGATGCCGGGCCTGAAGAGGACCCCGAAGATGCTGCGCCGGGCGACGGTGCTGCTGAACATCAGCGACACGTCACCCGGTGCACCCCCCCAAAACTGACGCCCTCCCCGATGAAGACGAGGAGCAAAATTCCCGAACGGGACGAAGAGGAGGGAGCCGCCGAGCCAGCTGCGTCTGCCGGTCCACCGACGTCGTTGGCGCCTGCGCGCGTTGTGTCGACGCCGTCGTCGAGCCGGCACGCGGTGCTGTGCCATCGGGGGCATAGCACCGCAAGCGCGCGCCGCAGTGCCGTCCGCGCGTGACCCCCCCCCCCCCCCCGCCTACCTGAGCGCTCCGCCGCGCCGATGCGCGCACCGCTGCGCCGCCCGCGTTCATCCCCGGCGTTGCCCGTGCGATGCGCCGACCGCGCACCGCACGCCGCCCGCGCACACCTGCCGCCGCGCCGCCCGCGCCCTGCACGGTGCCCGCGCACTGCACTGCCCGTGCGGCCCGCATGCGCGAGCAATACTTGCCGAAGCTGGCCCGAGCTGGGCCAGCTTCGATGAACTGAAGAGGACCCAAGCCCGGATATGCCTGCTGCTGTTCGTGTGCGCGGCACCGCCTCGCCGCAGCCCTACAGCTGCAGCCTCCCGTGCTGGCCGTCGCCATGCCGGGCCTCCCCCAGGAAACTGGGGGTCGCTCCGCGGCGACTGGCCGGCGGGAGGGCGCTGCCGCACACGGCGCCCCTGTCGCTGGTCGTCATCCGCTGGGCCTCCCCCAGGGCACTGGGGGTCTCACCTGGCGGTGACTGACTGCCGGGGTGCCGGGAGCACCAACAGTAGCCACCACAGGATTTTCCTGGCGCCTGCGTCGCAACAGTGACTGCGGTACCACACCCGGACGACCCCAAAGGATGGACAACTGCGCAGCTGCCGCGTGGTGCGTCGCCGTGCCGCGCGGCGCTCACGCCCCCACGCCTGCCGCATGCTTCGCGAACCCTCGGCGCGCCTTGACGTGCCGTTGTTGCGCGTCGTGCTGCCCCGTGCACCGCGACGCCGCCTGCGACCGAAGCCCCTGCAACCACCGGACTAACCACTGCGCGCTACCGTGCGGCGCGCATGCGCGCCGCATGGAGCGCGCACGTGCTCCCCCGCGCCACCGGCGCGCCCCCATGTGCGCTACCTCGCGATGCTGCCGCGTCCCGCGTTGCCAGACCCGCTTCGCGCCGCCGCCCGCGACTGAAGCCTACATTACCGGATACGACACCGAAGCTGCCCCGAACTGGGCCAGCCTCCCAACGTTATGACACAGCTGCTGCTCGGTGTCGTCCCGGGCTGGCGGTTGTCTGCAGGGCCCCATAGGGCCCACCCAGCACCCAGGTGAATGACTGCCGCTGCCGGGGTTGAACCGAGTGGTCCAGCTCGGATCCCCTGTGCGTGTCTTCACCCGCTGGGGCGACGACCGGCCGCCGGGATGACTGCACCTTAGAGTGAAAGGTGAAAGAGCAGCAGCCATGGAAGTTTTATGCCCATTGTAGGCGCACACAACGATTGGCCCGTATTGACGGGCCACTGTATCGCATCCGCGGTCAGGGGGCGAAGCCCCGATACCGCCTGCCACGCCCCCTTGCGGGGGCGTCGCGACATCCCGAACACGGCTGTCATTGTGTATCGTATTGTGTCGCAAGTGAGTGCTCCCAAAAAATGGTTAATTGTGCAGTTTTCTCGTGCAAAAAGCGATCTGCCACTTCAAATTTGCAGAACCATGGTGTTTCCTACGAAATGTAAGTATAAATTATATATTATTAAAGTGTGATTTATGTACAGACGCCAGCACATCAAGCTACTCCAATCTGTCAAATTTCTTTGATAGATTTCAAACTTTATCACAAATAAATAAGGTTCATGTTCAATTGGGAAAATTTGACAGTTTGGGGTAGCTTGATGTGCTGGCGTCTGTACAATGTCGAAATAATCGTTTTTGGCGTTACGATAGAAAAATACAGTGGTACGTTGGTAGCGCAAACTGAGTACAGGGGTAGGGATTTGTATAGTGCTGGGACAACGTGAATGAATGATTGATAAAATATATTTTTTTTAGAGTATGTTCAGTAACCAGTTTTTTTGTGTATATATCTGGACAAGTCAGGTTGAAATAAAAAAAAAACATTATTATTATAAACACAATCAATTCCAGTTCTTTGTGAGTCAATTAAAATTCTTTTCTTTTGTTGAATTAGGATAGTAAAAAATAACTGTGTTCGTTTCGTATGTAAGTTTTTGTAGCTCATGCAATTTGAATAAGAAACACAATAAATAAAATAGTTAGATAATATGATGGCCAAATCTAAAATGCCACCGCGGACCATAGGCTTTTTCCAGCTTTTTCAAGGGTGTTACGAAAATGCAGTACGTACAAAATAAAATGAATGGGCATAATTTTCGTTTGATTCTGTTGGCACTTATTTAAACTGTTACTTATTTTTTTTTACAGATAACCTTAGTCAAGATACAAATTCATCTTAACATTTAGTATGTTTCATCATCTAGCTAGGAAACATTGAATTCAAATAGTAAAAGAAAAACAAAAAGCGGATGTGTAAAAGTGTTATTTATATCAAATTAATAAAAGTATATCTGAATGATTGTATTATTTAAAATATTCTACCCTTTCCTACTTTTTGACACGTATATGTCGCAGCCAACTGGATTAATTAGCCGTTTGGTCAACCGCCTAGCCTTTTTACTAAACGGCGCCGTTCAACTAGCGGCCTGAATGATATTCAGCCGATACGTCTAATACAACATTTAATGAACTGGCTGGCTGATGCTTAGGCCACTTATACAATAGGGCCATCTGCCTCTGCAACGTCTCCGACACTGCGGGAAATGCAACCTCTTCGCTTACCATATCCTTTGTTAGGTTGCGACATATACATGCCCGTATTAAAGAACGGGCCTCAAGTATGAATCCCGAATTGCAGACCCTAAATGTATAATGATAGGAAAGGCACAGGTTCAGCAATAGGTGAAGGGTGTGCGTTTTTGGGGGACTGTCTTATGTATTTTGACGTTCGAAAAGTGCTGATTCTCAGCCTAATTTGAATAAATAACTTTTGATTTTGATTTTGGCATATTATAATGTTAAGTAATATGAGAAAATGTTTGACTATAAAAATAAATACAATCATTCTTTTTCTCTAATACTAAAATTGTTTTGTACGTACGTAGTTTCGCAGGCATTAATCGTATTGCATATTTTTGTGTGCAAGAAAATAAAACGAATGAACAATTTATTCATTCATTCATGCTATGAAATACCATTCATTGTCTGTATCACATCACTAGCACTTTGTGTTGTTGCCTAGGCAACAGATACGTACAATTTTGTCAATGTGTATTTTATTTCCTTAGTGTGTGGCTTATTTTTTCCTGTGCGTTTGTAGCCATAGGAAGCATGTATCTGTGTGTGGTTGTCAAATTTTTGTAGTGTGCTGTATGTGTTTACCTCGCCTCCCGCAAAAAGTGGCAGAAAAATTTGTTCAGTGATTCGCTGCTTGCCATCTCCATAGGTTAAATGCTCTAAAGAATCGGTCCGATGCTTTGAAAAACTGTTGATTTACTCGATGCATCGATGTATTTTCATAAAACATCGAATAAATAGTAACCAACTAATGATTATACCTATTTATTACTATTTCAGCTGATTTCGAACAAAATAGAATTAATCAAATTAAACCTTAATGTTTTTTGTTGGTGGCGCTAGTTGGCTGCTGTCGGCCATATACGAGGAATCTAGAAATTGACACTGACAAAAAAAGTTAGTTTGTTTTATCTCTGGTCTGTTCATCTGTTGTGGTTGTGGTCCAACGATAGCATTCCTAAGAAGGGTTGAGGTCAGGCAGGCGGCCGATCATAAAACTAAGCCAAATCCTTTTGTAGCATGTCTTCTTCTTCTACCTACTGGTGAAAGTAGAAGACAGGTTGCGCCGATCTTATAATAATTGGGATAAGGGCAGGAGAATGATGATGTACTTTGAAAATAAACACCTATAAGGGGAATTACAGAATTTATTTGTATTCGAGTTATCGGTGTTTTTTTTGTGGTTTTTAAAGGTTTTCCGACGTTTCCGACGTCTGTGTTAAAACTTGTTTAATTTCAAATAACAGTACGCGTGATAATCTTAAATCTGTATATTGATTGTACCTTTTGTAATTATTCTAACAAAGAATAATTATTGTCACATTGACTTTATTTTTTTGAATAAACTACAACTGAATCAGGGAAGCTTTGCATGAAATGTCATTTTTTTTCTCTTAGGTACCTTGAACATCCTTAGGTAACAAGCGTACGGAAGAAAAACGTTGTAGGAGTAATACGAGTAGATCTTTAAACAATTATGGGTTGTTTTTATGGAGTGTCAGAGGGCTGACTTTATGATGCAACGTTAGAAAAAGTACTCGATTTTGAGAAAACATCGATGTTTTTAACCGATGCATCGGAAATTATCGATGCATAGGCTCGATGTATAACATCGAAAAAAAAAATCGATGTATTTGCTAAGTGGACACCCCTAGGTCCCCTAGGACCAACTTCAAATTCCCTTAAAAACCCCTAAAACATTTGTTGTACACTCGGTTTGAGAAGTAATTTCAAATATAAATTTAAAATACATTCAAGTAGTATGAAAAAGCGCGGTGAGACAGTATTTTTTTTTTCTTTTGAATAGCAAGTTGTAATTAGTCATAAGTCGAAATCTCAGTCGAAATTCAACCACCAGCGCCACCTGCGTGTTGCTTAGTACTTAGTACAAGGCACGAAGTACGGCATTAGTGTAAACATTTTTTCAAGGCAACCTATTTTAAAAAAAGCAAACTGATTCTTCCCCCGTAACAATATGCCGTCAAAACTACGCCCCGCGCCGATTTTGACAGCTGACAAGTTTATGAGCTTCCTCACAAAAAAAGGTCGACGAGTTTTTGGCGGGATCGCGTTGGAACATGTCGCACGACTTTTTATTTTCATGAAATTTAGTGAAATAGCTAATAAAATTGTATAATTTTGGTAGTGAATTATGCAATTTAATTACGTGTGAGTGCACAAATGTAGTGAAGGTGAAAATAAGTGACTTACGTGGACTTTTCGTGTTCCCCCCAAAAACTCCTAATAGGTTGTTGTAAAGTTACTACCGCTTTACAATAACTTTGACTTGACTGACTAAAGACGACTATGACTGTTTTGTAACTTCGTGCCCGATATCGGGCCATTTACTTGATGGAAAAGAAAAATTACTTGACACTGGCTAAATGCACAAACCGTGCGAAGCCAAAACCCAAAAAAAAAAAAAAGGTCGACTCGAGTTATTATTGCCTCTTGTAACATAAAGTGAAGTTTTATTAAGCAAAGCATAACATAAATTGTAAACAGTTCTCGTCTTTTTTTTTTTTTTTTGTGGGTGGGAAATCATCAAATGACTTCTCCCGCTCTGGTTGGAGCAGGAGGGCGTGTCAGACTTATACTGACTAAAACCCACCCATGTTCCTTCAGCTGCCCGTATGCCAGGGGCCGCGGTATCTCTTTCGAACAACCCGCACCCCTAGCAGGCATCGGCCCTTGCGGGCCTCACCAGCTGCTGCTGACGTCCTCCTGTGACGGGTCAGTACAGTGGCCCCGCCGCCAACCACTTTTCGGCCGCAGGGGATAGGGAGAGCGGCCAACGCTATACCGACACTCCTCTTCCCCTGCGGCCCCGCCGCGTCCGCCATCAAACGGTGGCGGCCCCGTCCAGGCTACGGAAGAGAAGAGCGCTACTCAGAAGTATCGGCACTCCTCCTCCGCCGCAGCCTGTAACCCTCAGCCGCGATGCCTCCCATTCGACATCGCGGCCCGCCTCAGTTGCGATGCACCTCACCGCAACCTACTTTTGGCCGCTACGTCGTCGGCTTGGAGGCACAAGCCCTGACGAGCGGCCCCACCTTGGGGTTCCTCTTCACTTCACCGTGGGAGGGTGACCACGGTTACTGAGCCCCCCCGCAACGACAATGCGGGAACCCCACTGGGGGGAAACAGTTCTCGTCTTACGGTGTAATTTAATTATAAACAATGGAGATATCAGACAATGGCTGAAAGTGTGTTTGTTCCCGTGTTAGGTATGTCGATTTCTCATAAAACTATTGTGTCAATTTGCTCGAAATTTAAAGTTTACTTATTGAATAGACTTATAATCGAACAGCAGTATTTTTTTGGGAATCCTACTAAACATTTTCATAATACTGAAACTCAAACTTCATATCGCACGGAGGTCAACGATCGTTTTGTGCACTCGAACATTCGAAGAACTTAATAAAATAGTTATCGTTTGTTTTTATCCCTCTAGTAGTAGTTAGTTTCCCTAACATTACTATTATTTACTTACCTTTACAAACACCAGGATACACTTAATTCACTGTGAAACACTCAAAATTCACTCTTCACTTCTACTGAAACTCAAAACAATCAAAATTCACGTAACAATTACAACCTTGAGCAACGGTTTGTTTACTTTTTATTTTTTTATTTTTATTTTTATTAAATAGGAACAACAAACAGCTACATTATGGAATGTTACAAAAAAAAAAAACATTAGTTACTTAAATAATAACGTAGCCCACCGCGCTGTTCACAGATTACCATTAATAATCATACTTTAAATTCACTAGGTGGTGAACTGTACATGCATGACAGTTACATGAAAAATATTAAATAAAAAAAATAAATAGAAAAAGTATTAAAAAAACTAATATTATAAAACAAGTAAAGAACTAGACCAAGAGTTCAAGTGTGTCATACAAAAGGCTACGAAACCTTTTCAAAGAGCATGTGAATAGATCTATGTGTTCAAATGCTTCATTGTAGGTTGCTGTCATTCGCCGAATCGGTGAACGTACACCAGTGTTAGATCGGCAGGTACCTACTGCAAAGAGTTTGCCTGCACGCAGCCGCCGTCTATGAACAGTTCTCGGGACTGCATAGCATAATAAATTATTTAAAACAATACAATCAAAATTGCCGTTAACAATGTTATACAATGTCATTGCTTCTAATTGTTTACGTCTAGAGCTGAGCGTCAAAAGCCTGTATTTACTGAGCAATTGGTTATAGGGTAGATAAGTTTTGTGACACCTGTAGTGCATTGCACGAAGAAATCTACGTTGGACGTTTTCTATCATCTCAATATATTTGCCATAGAATGGGTTCCAGATGGATACAACATATTCGAGCTGGGAACGGACTAGGGTTTTATATAGGCATAGGTACGAAGAGGTCCGTTTAAAGTCATGAGTCGATCTCATTATAAATCCGTACATCTTATACGCTTTATTTACAATTTGTTCGATATGCAAATCCAAGCAGAGTTTCGAGTCAAGCAATATGCCAAGATCGCGAACCACGTTTACTTTATTTAATAAAACATTACATAATGTGTATGAAAACCTTATTATGTTTTTATTTTTGGTAAAATTTAGGTAGTTGCACTTGGGAATGCTCAGATGGAGCTTACTAGTGCAGCAATAGTCCGTTAGTCGATCCAGGTCCTCTTGGAGAAGATAGCAATCTTGAATGTTACGAATAGGTCTATATACTTTAAGATCATCAGCATATAACAAAAATCTGGAATGTTGAAAACATTTACTAATATTATTTATAAAGATAATGAATAAAAGAGGACCGAGAATAGAGCCTTGCGGAACACCAGATGTAACCCGAGTAGCATGAGAGTGGTATCCATTGATAACAACCCGTTGACAACGGTTAGTGATGTACGAAATGAACCATCGCAACAAGTTACCACGAATACCATTGAAAGCTATACGGTTCAGCAACAATTCATGATCCACCTTGTCAAAAGCTTTTTGAAAGTCCGTGTACACTGCATCAACCTGTATACGATTGTCGATGTTATCAAACAGGTCACTAGAAAAAGCCAATAAATTAGTTGTTGTAGATCTCTTTTTCACAAAACCGTGCTGTTGCTGAATTATAGTGTTATGTAGTATAGGATACACTTCATTATGTACTAGTCTTTCAAAAAGTTTCGACAACGTAGATAAAATAGAAATAGGTCGGTACTGCTCAACACTACGCTTAGATCCACTTTTGTGTACAGGCGTGATATTAGCCTGCTTCCACACTGCTGGCATAACACCTTCTGTTATACATTTATTGTAGATTATAGCTAGGGGCCTACAGATAGAGGAAGCAGTGTGTTTAAGAAAGAAAGCCGACAGTCCATCAGGACCTGGTCCCTTAGATGGATCAAGGGATTTCAGTTCAGCCAAAACCGATTCTTCTTCAAAGTGTAGGTTAGAAACAACAATGTCGTTAGACACTGTTTCAGAAGGTAGCTGCCATTGAGAGAGTGCAGGTGAAGCAGGTTCGTACACGGAAGAAAAGAAATCAGAGAACATGTTACAAATAGATTGAGGGTCGTTGGATACATTATTTTTATATGTAACTTTAGCCGGTATACCGGGTTTGTCTTTGCGGTTGGAAACGTAGGTCCAGAAATCCTTAACGTTTTTATGTATGCTATCCTCAATTGAGTGAATATATTTAGAGAAGCATTTCTCACAATTTTCTTTAAAGAAGGCTCTATGCTGCGAAAATTTTTCGTAGTCTGCAATGTTTCCGTATTTCTTCCATTTAACCCATGCTTTCTGTTTCTTATTGAGTGTATTCATTAATGTTTTAGAAAACCAGACCGGATAACCAGCGGTCTTAGATGCTGATAGTGGTGTGTGTTGTTTAATAATATCATCAATCTTACTGTAAAATTTGTTTAGTGCTTCTTCGGATCCCAAAGGGGCAAGAAGGTCTGTCCAGTCAATATTCTGAATTTTGCGGTTAATGTGCTCATAATCAGATTTATAGAAGTTGTATTTTTGTAGCGATCGTTTTTTCATAGATTGGACGTCGACATTTAGACTTATGTCACAGATGAAAGGTGGGTGATACGTGTCAATTGGAAGCAGAGGAAATAACGCAGCCGATACCTTACATGGTTGGTTGGATATGAGTAGGTCAAGGATTTTGCCACTAGTATTTGCCTCTTCATTATATTGTAAAGCATCTAGTAACGACATTAAGTTATTTAACTGGCCACAAGTTACAGAAGCACCTGTACCCAGCCCACTGCCGATATGAGAGCCAGTTGGGCCCAGTGTAATCCAAGTTATTTCTGGGAGATTATAGTCGCCTATTATGTAGAAACTGTCAACACGAGAGTCACCCAGTATCTGCTGTAAGTATTCAAAATGTTGCTCATATACAGAGGTAGTCGTCCTAGGAGGTATATAAGCGGCACTGATAACATGACGCTTGGACGGTAGTGTACTCGGCACTTCTATGAGGATGTGTTCAATAAGATTACAAGATTGTGAGTTAGTAAGAGTAAGAGAAATATCAAGTTCGGATGATTTAAGTGTTCGCAAACACGCAACCAAGACTCCGCCACTCCGTTTACGTAATACTTTTTGTCGAAAAACAGTTTTTATGATGCTATTTGATGCAAATATTATCTAAAACGATGTAATAACTATTTATAAATGATTATTTATCCACTTAACGTCGAATATGCACAAAAAATAAGATAAAACACTAATTATCTAGATAACGCCCCGTCGACGCGCGCGTTCGAAACGTCACTGTCAACTATTTTTTACAATTTTACCACAGACCTTTTATAAGTTTGAGTGATGTAGTTTACGAAATTGGCTATCGGCCCGCAGAGTTAAATCATCGCAGACGATATTTAACCTTATTTATATATAAAATAAATATAAAAACCGCCTGAATCAGGTGGTTCCTTAAGGAACCACCGGGGCTTGAAGGCTACACGAGTTAGTGGTTCCTTCGGGAACCAGTGGGTACGAAAGCGGTTTTAACGTTCAGTTTATAAAAAATGCTATTGCGAATAAAAGATTCTTCGAAGGAATATGTATTTTGAATGTATTAAGTAACAAAATATCTTGAATAATCTACAACCCAAATAAACGTACCGCCTAAAAAACCCCCTGGACATCTTGATTCCCCCTAAATTTGGGGGGAAAACCCCAAGTTGGCATCACTGCGTTCGACTTGCTTTAACAGTAGGGATGCTCGATGATCATCGATGTTAGAAGAAGATCATATTGCAATTTATAAAACATCGTAACATCGATGTTACGGAACATCGTAACATCGATGTCACGGACACTTAGTCGAATAACCAAAAATAAATGAGTAGTCAATAGTTATCGACACGGTCGCGGACACACATAATCGAAGTCTTTGAACGCTTCCACAAACTACCTATTCATTTAAATTAAATTCTAAATGCATCCAAAACACAAAAAAATAAAACCTGTCTCGTTCGTTCTAAATTTTTGATCAGATAAAAAATGTACACTTAAACAAGTGTGTCGTGTGTAGGTACTGTTCATCCGTTAAAAATAAAGAAATTACTACTTGGTTTTTACACTAAACTCGGTATAATATTTTATAAAATAAAAAAACGTGGTTTTATAGTTGTTTTATTTATTATTGACCATATTTGCAAAAATCATCGATGTTGGCTGACATCGATGTTTTGTGTTCAATAATCAGCGAGTATCGATGTTAAGCTATCGATGCCATTATCGATGTTTTTGCAACATCGATCATCCCTAGTGAACAGTTAAGTACTACCACAGAGTCACAGTCACATATAGTACTCTATGTACTCACAGATAGGAAAGGCTTCCCACGAACGATCAAACGTAATGGGGTATTTTTTTTTCAATTAACTTTTCCCTCTCTTGGTGAAGCAGGAGGGCGTTAAACGCAATGGGGTAAAAAACTGAAAACTTATCATAGGGGGCAGCACTGTTGCAGTGTTGTCTGTCGACAGACCACCATTTTTGTACATAATGTCTGGTAAGAAATCAGCTTTACCTAGTGAATAAATTAATAGTTTAAAAAACACTAGAAAGACTCGCTTTTATAAATGCACGTAAAAACAAAAAATAAATCATGGATCGTTCAAATTGTCTCTATTTCTGGGCAGTAGTGTAAACTATGTGAAGGGCGGGCGTTTTGGGGAACTGTCTTAGGTAATTTTGACATTCGAAAAGTGCTGATTCTCAGCCTAATTTGAATAAATGACTTTTGATTTTGATTTTGATTATGTGCTTTTAATTATAATATTTGATTGTAAAAGCGTGGGGCGCTGGAACAGGAAAGACTTTTTGTATAACTTGCTGAGAAATCCAGTTAAGCGATGTTACGGGAAGCAGGTTACACGGGTTGGCGCTCTAACTGGAGTTGCAGCACGACTAGTAGGTGGCTCTACATTAAACAGTCTGTTCAAAGTACCAGTTTGTCGAACTCGGACAAAACATGCGCCAACAGCGAGGAGAGACGACATTCACCGACATTTTTAACGCCTCTTCTTTCAGGAAATTAAGTACTTATGGGTAATGCGTCAACAGTGGCAAAATGTAGAGTTCTTGTTCGTGGACGAGATATCTTTGGTTCCCTTTGGTAACCCTTTGGCGGCATAAACGTTATGCTCTTGTGCGACCTCATGCAGCTTCCGCCAGGAAGTTAGTATTAGTATTTGTTAACAAGAAAGTTTTTCCTGTTCCAGCGCCCCACGCTATTACAGTCAAATATTATAATGAAAAGCACATAGTTTACACTTCAGCCCAGAAATAGAGACAACTTGAACGATCCATAATTGATTTTTTGTTTTTACGTGCATTCATAAAAGCGTGTTTTTCTAATGTTTTTTAAACTATTAATTTATTTTATACTTTTTGGTCTTTGATAACGAAATATTTTTTAACATTTATACATTTATTTTAAGTAGGCGAATGAGCCCGCATCCTCTCCATCTCTGCCAGTCGTCTATATTGCATGGTGTTTTATCTGTCAGCTTAGAACAATCTAGCTCTTCAATCTGGAGACCACTAAGTGATTTACTCTACTTAGGGCCACATACGCCTATCCAGCCGCAAAAGTACGGGACCCTAAGTACACCACTGCGTGGTCTACCGTACAGCCTTGCATCTTGTGCACGGTAGATGCCCAACTTAAAAGCACCTATGTCAATATTTACACTATTTAATATACACCGTGACATTTTAGTCGTCTTACAACGGCAGCCCACTTCATGTACCCAATGACTGCTATCTACTACCATTTGTTAAAAAAAAAAGAATTTTTTGAACATTTGCATAATCAAAAACATGAAAATATCACTAAGACGCATGACGTAGTTTGAAACACCCTGTTATGGAGATGGAATTAATGATGGAATGTAATGGTAGGTAGGTAGATATCTTCTACGATTGATAGGTACGTAAACATTATTAACAGGGAGGGTGTTTCATCATTCTAAAGCATTCACTATTTTTCTTTGTATCAATTATCTTAATTAATGGTAACAATGTTTTAATTGCGCCTAGAGGTATGTCATTATGACGGATAAATTGAGTGGACCATCTTTGTAAGACGACTAAAATGTCACGGTGTATAATAGGTTTGTTATTACCTTGAAACCTGATCGTGTTCAAAGTTCATTACGTGGCCTTTCTTACAAGTGCAAACACGACTATGATACGATATTTCATCATGGAATACCAGTGCCTATCTTCCGGCTTCGCACATCAGACCTTGAAACCTAATCGTGGACAAAGTTCATTACAAGACTTTTCTAAGAAATCCAAAACAGCTATGATACGATTTTCCATCATGAAGTTCCAGTTCATATCTTCCGGCTCCATCATCAGATCAGTTCGACAGTACCATATTATTGTATTGTCATCAGAACTACATACAGCTGCCAATTTTCATTACGCTACGACCCTTGGAAGATGATTAAATTAGTTACCTTAGATTCCATTACATAGTTAGTTACATACAAGTCGACCTAATAAAAGCGTGTTAAAAAGACATTAAATTATGATGTGATTAAATTATAAAATCCCGTGAGATTCCACTCTATTCCAGTATATATTAATGTACTCTGTGCTCACACAGAGTACATTGTTCACGTACACTATAGAACCCACTTTTTTTTTTTTGGGTGGGAAGTCATCAAATAACTTCTCCCACTCTGGGTGGAGCGGGAGGGCGTGTCAGACTTTTACTGACTAAAACCCACCCGTGTTCCCTCAGTTATCTGTGTGCCAGGGGCCGCGGTATCTCTTTCGAATAACCCGCACCCCTGACAGGCATCGGCCCTTGCGGGCCCCATCAGTTGCTGCTGACATCTCTTTGAACCGCGCGTGGAACACAACGCGCCGTCGACCCGGGCTTGGTCCTTACCGGACAGCGAGCTACCCATTACTCGCCGTCCACAAGCCCGTGCCTACGGTGGCCGGGAATCAGCCTGGGATTCCCGACGCCCGGGGCGTCTCCTGCGAAAGCCACGGCTGTGAGGGCGCATGTACTGCATCTCCCTCACGTGCACCGCCTCCCTCTTTGCGAGCATAACTGCTTCGCTGAAGGAGGCGACTGCTAGCCATGCACTCTCGCTCCGTACCATGGCCTGGACCAGGGTCGGACGCGAGAGATCGCCGCCGCCGATCACCTCCACTAGGACACGGCGGTGCTCCGCCCAAGCCGGGCAGACCTCCACCGTATACTCCACCGTGTCCTCAGGGCGATCTTCGCAATGGAAACACCCGGGCGTTTCCTCCCGCCCTATCCGAAACAGGAACCTCCCGAAACAGCCATGTCCGGTGAGGACCTGTGTCAGGCGGAAGGTGAGGACGCCATGCCGCCTCTCAAGCCACTCCTCAAAGAGGGGACTTACCGCCGCAATCGCGGCGTGCCCACGCGCGCTTCTCCTGCGAGCCCCTTTGACTCGTGGCCAAAAACCGCTTCCGACGCAAGCGCTGCGAGCGGCGAGACGAGCTGCGAGGCGAGCCACGAGCGCACCGATTACACACGTGTCTCGTGGTTTGCCTCGCGGCTCGTCTCACCGCTCGCGTGAGAGTGTAAACGAGGTATTATGATTTATATGTCATGTGTTCTTACAAATTGGTGGCAATTTCAAAGTGTTTGTCGTGAATCGACATTTTTTTAGAAAATTTTCGCTCTATGATTTATTAGGACTTTCTTTGCGGTCTTACTCAAGAAGACTTACGATAAACTTCGATCAGCATTTCATGAAGAATGTTGAAATTTCATGTTTTTTCTATTTTTTTTTTTTATTATTGAATTGTCATAGGTCCTCGATAAGTCTATAAAGTTTAAATCACAGAGTACATTATTATATAGTTTAAATGTCATCAAAAATAATGTCACGTAGATCAATACTTAAATATAAAATGTCAACAGTATCTATTATCACTTAGCTTATATAACAGTTTGTTGCTTGAGGGTACATTGGAGCAACTTAACTAGAATCCCGAAACTTTTACGTATATTGTGGTTTCGGCATAATTACGCATAATTAAATTCGCATAATAATACGACAGGCTGACTAGTACGAAACTGAATAAACCGACCGAGTTCATCTGTTCACTCAGTTGTTTTGTAATAAATTGCTACATAGTACTTCTGAAAATATTCTACGGGGAATCCCTGCGTATTGGATTTATTTGCGTATGAATTTTTTGCTAGGCGAACATGTCTAAGCGTATTTATAATTCTAGTCAAACATTTTATGTACTGGCTAGTATGTTGCTTATTATGGTTGACCTATTTGTTCTATTTTTCTGTGTGCAAGTTACATTTTTCTATGTTTTTTCTTGTTACCCTATTTGTTGCGATTACGTTAATAACGGAAAATGCTTTTTTTTTGTCAATGTCAAGGTATGAGAAAATAATGTAACTGTTACACAATGATTGATCAGTGTTTGTAGCGTTGCCATCCATGGATCCCCATGCTAAAAAAGGACAAATCATTTTTGGTAAGTACATGTAAAACGTCACAAAATAAATGTTAGAACATTCAACATAATATTTCAACTTGATTTTAAAAGAGTGTCCGTGGAGTTTCTTGCCCGTTCTTCTCCATAGAGATCTACGTTTTGGAATGGGCAACTAGCTTCAACTTTCCAACTGATCGACTTTTTGAAAATTCAAAAGTGCCTGTAAATGGTTTAATTGAAATAAATGCTTTGAGTTGAGTTTGATTCAGTGAGTATTTATTAAGTAGATAGAAATATCAACTATAACTGAATTTTATTAATGCTAATGAATTTATAAAGGATTTTAACTGCAGGGGTATGGGCTAAAGATAATAGGAAAGGAATGTTAATTGGGCGAGTAACATCAGAAGGGAGTATGTCGTAAAGAGGAGTGGTTAAACGAGGACAGGAAAAAAACAAGTGTTCCAGAGTACCCTCATCCAGAC
The DNA here is from genome assembly GCA_949091785.1 of Polymixis lichenea. NCBI lineage: Eukaryota > Metazoa > Arthropoda > Insecta > Lepidoptera > Noctuidae > Polymixis > Polymixis lichenea. The sequence continues at coordinate 27,727,832 of OX420932.1, read as the reverse complement.
CGCATTCACACAAAGAACCCCGGAAGTCCCTCACGCGGATTTTGGCCAAAAAAACTGGTGTGCAAACGAACCCAAGTCGGAGTCTAATTATGACAGAGGTGGCAATTTTACTAGAGAATTTTAATTTGCTGAACCAACATTCAGAAGGAATGAATGGTTGAATAGAGCCATAAAATCTTCCCTTCAATAATCTAGTTTTTTGCCAATGCTCATTCCAATTCTTCATTATCTCGGGTTTAACAAGACAGTGCAGATCTCGGGGATAACAAGACGGATGAGACTCGATCCCATTCCGAGTGGCCAGCTTAGCAATCGAATCCACGTTCTCATTATCAACTATTCCAGTGTGGCTGGGGATCCAAGCCAGAGCAATCTCCAAGCCTAAGCAGTGGCATCTATACAGGAGTTGTTTAATCTTTAGGATAAGAGGAAAATTGTGACGAGAGCGAAAAGGTGATTTTGTTAAATCCTGTAGACAGCTAAGAGAATCTGAGAGAATAAGACTTTTGTTGAGTCCATGTGATTCAATGTAGGAGACTGCTTCCAAAAGAGCTATTGCTTCCCCAGTGTATATAGTACCAAAAGCAGGGCTACGAAAATTTAGAATAATTTTGTATTTTGGGATCCACACAGCTGATCCGACATTACTATTATCACACATCTTAGAGGCATCTGTAAATAACGTCAGCAAGTCGTGCCAGTCCTCTGCTAGAATCCTATTAAATTTAACATTAGCAGCAGGGTCATGTTTGGATATACCATAGTTAAAAATAATTTGAAGGAAGAGCAAGGAATCAAAAGTTACTTCAAATATGGGGTTTTTATCTAACTGGACTAAGGAAATGTGCAAATTATTTAATTTATTGAAGCTGTTAACGAGGAGTAGAGGATTTTTGTGTGACCAATAGCGAGATGTTGGGATTATCTGAGAAAGAGTACGCAAAGGAGGGAGAAGAGGATGACATTTATTCTGGATGACTTTTTAATAAAGTCTGTCACAGAGATATTGTTTACGTAAGTGAAAGGGAGGCTCTAAACATTCTACCTGAAGGGCATTAATAGGTGAGCATTTCATAGCACCCGTGATAATACGCAAACATTTGGATTGAATTTTCTCCAGTTTGGCCAGGGCTATTTTATTGCATGGTTCCAACAGAGAGATTCCATAGTCAAAGTGACTACGGACTATGGCATTATATAGGATTTTCTTGGAAGTTGGATGAGCTGCCCATCGAACACCAGAAAGGGCACGTAAGACATTAACACCTCTTTCGCATTTCTTGAGATGTAATCCAGATGGTAGAGACCACATAATTTTGAGTCAAGAATGAGGCCAAGAAATTTTACTTTGTCATGGATCAAGATGGGTTAATTTTCAACATGAAGGTTAATGAGAGGAATATTACGCTTACGAGAAAAGACAACTGCATTGGATTTGGAGACTGACAAACTTAAGCCGTGATCGGTCAGCCACTGGTTTAAGTAGCTAATTTAAGCGAGATGAGGCATCTGAAAGGGAAGCTGAACTAAAGTAGAGAGCAATGTCGTCGGCATTTTGTAGGATTTTGCAGAAACAACTCACTGAAGACTCCAAATCATGTGTGTATATATTATAAGCCCCATCCGGGCTTAAGACCGATCCCTGGGGTAGGCCTTTCCACACTAGACGGGATGGGGAGAGGTAGTTTTGGTGACGGACAGAAATAGAACGCGACATACGTAGTTTAGGTTTTCTTGAGACATTACCATTTTAATTGACTTCTGTCTTGAGTGTTCAGGGCAATTATTATCAGTGGCCTTATGGTTTCCACCATCACACAAAAGACATGAGACCTGTGTGTCAGGAACATTATAGCTATCTCCAGGATGATGTTGAGCACAACGGTAACAGCGGGACTTAGATCTGCACTGAGTGCTGATATGGCCAAAACGTAAGCAGTTGCGGCATTGGATAGTGGGGAGATGATAGATAGAGACAGGAAGAGAAACATTGTAGCAGAAGACTTTCTCTGGGAGAATTTGTCCGGAGAAAGTAAGTACCACTGTCGATGATGGGGACCAAGATACGGAGTCCTCTTTTTTGTTTTTAAAATTAACCCTTCTAGCCCTAATGACTTCTCCACAATTGCGAGGGGTTTCTGTACCGAGCACTAGCTCCTCTTGTGTCCAGTCAGTAGGAATATCCCTAACAACTCCCATGCGACTTACATGAAACCGTGGGATAGTTGCGTGCGTTGCGTGTTGCGTGGGTGGGATTTTCAATAAGAATGGGATTGCTGACAAAGTTGTTGGCATCACTGAATGTCATGAATTCAATAGACATCTTGTTACGGCCCATAGACCTGACACTGCCTTGGACAACACCTTTAAAACCTTTATTGAAAATAAATTGGGCAAACTTAAGGGAATTTAAGGTTAGGCCTTGCTTAGGGTCTGTTTCCACCCTAGAGGCAAATGCAGTAAAGGGAGCTCTGTCACTCTCACCATAGAGCATTTTGGAGTCGTTCTCAAAACCTGGTTTAGTAAATACGGACTGAACTGAATCAGACGGTGGCTTATTTCTTTTCGCGTCAACGAAAATCTCAGGACCTCCGGGGCGCTTTCTAATATCGGGTCTTAGGCGATCAGTGTTTTGGGAACACTCCAAAACCTCCATAATATCTGGAGGAATCCCTCCACCCCCATGAGGGGGTTCCTCGGCACTCATTTCCTTAGGAAAAGAGTGCAAAGAAGCTTAAAATACCAACCTTATATACCCAAACCAGACCACACCAAGACCTACAAGACCAAGACCTACCAAGACCTATTCTATTCTATTCTATTCACACAAAAAAATCACAACACTACAAACAGATTTTGTTATCAAAATAAAGTTGAGGTTAAGAAACGCGTGCTTAATCTCACCAAGACAATGACAAAATCCCCGAAAATGCTTGTTTGACTATTTCCTGTAGAATCTCCATACTCTGCAATGACTGATAGTGATAACTTAGTTATTTATTTATTACCAAAATTGCAGGGGAATTCGCACAAAATTACAAAATTACATATTTTATATATGAATATCTTAGCAAATTGTTACGACATTATAATTCTGACTGAGACTTGGTTAACGCCGGAAATATTAAACAAAGAGTTCATTGATCAACGTTATGAAGTATATCGATGGGACCGTGATCGCACGGCCACTAATAAGAAAGATGGAGGTGGTGTTCTCGTGGCGATACTGAAAGGACTGCGTTCAGTTGGAATAATTCCGCGTTCATCTATGCACACAAACATCGAACAGTGTTCACTTGCCAAGCTCAGCGCGAGGTACGTTTCAAATAATAGCGGCAGTGTATATACCACCTAAAACACCTGAGTGTGTATATGCTGATTATTTCGACTTATTGCAAACACATCTTGACGACAGTGACTTTGAAAAATTTTACTTATTATGAGACTATAATTTGCCGGAGGTCGACTGGGTTGCTAGCATAGACGGAACTCCAATTTCTGCTGTAGAGGTATTTCTCCCATATGTGGTCATTTGAGTATTTTTTTTGTCCTTCCTAAACGCTCATCAATTCAATACTATGCAAAATGTTAACGGAAGAATATTGGACTTGGTCATAAGTAATGACTGCCCCCACAGATTATTTATTACAGCTTGACAACCATCGTCCTCCATTCTGTGTATTCATCTCGCTACGGTTACCTCATACTTCAATGGTTCGCAAGACGGTAAAAATATATAATTATTATAAGGCAAGTTATGATGAAATTAATGTCGACTTACAGGAAATGGGTTGACGAATCTCTCGACACGTTTTACAATATTGTTTTTGGTATTATTAAAAAACATGTACCATTGACTACTTGCAGATCTTTTAAGTTTCCGGTGTGGTTCTCCAAACCGCTTATTCACATCTATAAAAATAAGGCCAAAGCCTGGGTTAAATGGAAAATGTGCAACAATGTATCAGAGCAGTTTGCGCTTTACCGATCTAGATTCCAAGTTGAATGCAACAACTGTTACAAAACTACATTAATTCTGTGGAAGATGGGGATCCGGAACAACGTTAAACATTTTTGGACATTCATTTCTAATAGGAAAAACACCACTGGCATTCCATCCACTATGAGTTATAACAACAAGTCAACTAGCAACCCAGAAAACATTTGTATTTTTTTTGTAGAATTTTTTAATTCATTTTACGAACCATATTCCATCGAAATATGACAACTGCTCTGATAGCTGCACTCTGTTAAGTTAAATAACATTTAGTTTACTATTGATGAAGTACTAGTGCGCTTAAGGCATTGGATCCTTCTAAAGCACCAGGATCGGATGGTCTACCAGTAACCTTAACATACAGCCGTTAATTTGTGTATACCCCTGCATATTATATTCAACCTTTCTATTTCTAAAGGACGTTTTCCTCAAGCATGGAAACTTGCAAACATAACCCCGGTATATAAGTCGGTACCTAAGGATGATGGCGAGAACTATCGTCCTATATCAATACTGTCAGCTTTGTCAAAGGTTTTCGAAAGACTAGTCCATGATAAAGTATATCCTCTACTGCACAATTCAATTATTCCACAACAACATGGATTCGTCAAAAGAAGGTCAACTGCAACCAACCTGGTAACTTTTGTGGACTACTTGTTCAACAACATGGACTCTCGTGTTCAAGTTGATACAATGTACACTGATTTCCGGAAGGCTTTCGACAGGGTTGACCATAGACTTCTCTTGAATAAGATTGCATTCAAAGGTATACGTGGTGAGCGGGCCGGAGCTGCCTTGAAGCGGCTCCTGCCCAATCTAGGAGGGCCAAACGCCTCCTGCCGGAGGCTCTACGCGGGGGTCGTGCGGGCCATGGCCCTATACGGGTCGCCGGTGTGGGCGCCTACATTGAGGCGCCAACCAGCACGCCGGTTGAAGGCGGCCCATAGGGTCATGGCCATCCGGATGATCCGGGGATACCGCACGATCTCCGGTGATGCGGCGGGCCTCCTTGCCGGATTGCCGCCATGGGATCTGGAGGCAAAGGTCCTCGCGCACACTTGGGAGTGGCGCGAGGAGGCCAAACGCCGGGGCGTAACTCCGCTGCCGCGTGAAATCGCGGCACGGCGGACAGAGCTCCGGCAGGATCTCATGGCGACGTGGAAGGTGCGATTGTCGCAACCCAGTGCTGGGCATGCCACGATTGCGGCGGTAAGTCCCCTCTTTGAGGAGTGGTTTGAGAGGCGGCATGGCGTCCTCACCTTCCGCATGACACAGGTCCTCACCGGACACGGTTGTTTCGGGAGGTTCCTGTTTCGGATAGGACGGGAGGAAACGCCCGGGTGTTTCCATTGCGAAGATCGCCCTGAGGACACGGTGGAGCATACGGTGGAGGTCTGCCCGGCTTGGGCGGAGCACCGCCGTGTCCTCGTAGAGGTGATCGGCGGCGGCGATCTCTCGCGTCCGACCCTGGTCCAGGCCATGGTACGGAGCGAGAGGGCATGGGTGCACGTGAGGGAGATGCAGTACATGCGCCCTCACAGCCGTGGCCTTCGCAGGAGACGCCCTGGGCGTCGGGAATCCCAGGCTGATTCCCGGCCACCGTAGGCACGGGCTTGTGGACGGCGAGTAATGGGTAGCTCGCTGTCCGGTAAGGACCAAGCCCGGGTCGACGGCGCGTTGTGTTCCACGCGCGCCTCAAAGAGATGTCAGCACCAACTGATGGGGTCCACAAGGGTCGATGCCTGCCAGGGGTGCGGGTTGTTCGAAAGAGATACCGCGGTCCCTGGCACACAGGCAAGTGAGGGAACACGGGTGGATTATAGTCGGTAAAAGTCTGACACGCCCTCCCGCTCCACCAAGAGCGGGAGAAGTTATTTGATGATTTACCACGCAGAAAAAAAAAAAAAAAATAAGTACGTGGTGATCTTCTAAGATGGTTCTCTTCATACGTCTCTAATAGGACTCAGAGGGTTGTGATAAATGGTTTCATTTCCAGCACCATATGTGTTACTTCTGGAGTGCCTCAGGGCTCTATTTTGGGACCTCTTTTATATATAATATTTATTAACGACATCAGTACATGTTTTCAAAATAGATGACCTCAAAATTTTTAGACATGTTAAGAATTCTCAAGACACTCTACTCCTGCAAGAGGACCTGGATAGGCTCTCTGCATACTGTTTAATTAATAAATTACAACTTAGTATCTCTATTTATGTTGCTGTATAAGTTTTCCAAAAAACAAAAATGTTATCAAGCATCCTTACTCTTTAAATACCTAGTGTAATTTTAACTAGAAAAATACTAGTTCGCGACCTTGGAGTTCTATTAGATGGTAAACTACACCTTGACTTCTATATTGATAAAATTATAAATAATGCCTTTCGTATGTACGGTTTTGTGATGAGATCAGCCACAGAATTCGTCCGCCCATACATATTCATATCTTTACAAATCGCTAATCAGGTCTCAGTTAGAATATGCTGTCGCGGTATGGAATCCTTTTTATATTAAATACCTACTCAGACGCGATTGAAAAGGTTCAAAGTAAGTTTTTGAAAGCCATGCATTTCCGTTGTTTTCGTACTTATGCATCCTATAGTAATCTTTTGAATAGATATAAGCTTCATTTTTTTTTTTCTGGGTGGGAAATCATCAAATAACTTCTCCCGCTCTTCGTGTCAGACTTTTACTGACTAAAACCCACCCGTGTTCCCTCAGTTGCCTGTGTGCCAGGGGCCACGGTATCTCTTTCGAACAACCCGCACCCCTGGCAGGCATCGGCCCTTGCGGGCCCCATCAGTTGCTGATGACATCTCTTTGAGGCGCGCGTGGAACACAACGCGCCGTCGACCCGGGCTTGGTCCTTACCGGACAGCGAGCTACCCTTTACTCGCCGTCCGCAAGCCCGCGCCTACGGTGGCCGGGAATCAGCCTGGAATTCCCGACGCCCAGGGCGTCTCCTGCGAAGGCTACGGCTGTGAGGGCGCATGTACTGCATCTCCCTCACGTGCGCCGCCTCCCTCTTTGCGAGCATAACTGCTTCGCTGAAGGAGGCGACTGCTAGCCATGCCCTCTCACTCCGTACCGTGGCCTGGACCAGGGTCGGACGCGAGAGATCGCCGCCACCGATCACCTCCACGAGGACACGGCGATGCTCCGCCCAAGCCGGGCAGACCTCCACCGTATGCTCCACCGTGTCCTCAGGGCGATCTTCGCAATGGAAACACCCGGGCGTTTCCTCCCGCCCTTCAGCTTCATTGTCTTAAAGCAAGACGTATTATTTTAGAGACATTGTTTTATTTGATTTATGTAATAACGCTTGTGATTGTATTGATATTACTAATAAGATTAGCTACGTAGTACCAAGGACAACCATATGCCATGGGGTCCTTTATTTGCCGTATCTTCAAGTCGTACGAATGCAGGTTTGCGAGCACCCCTACTTCGCTTTACGAGTCAATATAACAATCTCTTCCAAGAATTATTATAATTAATTTTAATATTCTCTTTCTTTCTTTTATCTGCATGCCTGTTTAATTCTAGTTTAATTTTATCACTAACACGTAATGTAACTTTATTGTAAGTTTTATAAAATTGTAAGCGCGTGTTAGAATAAAGAATGGGGGTACTATATAAATTTAAAAATGTAAATGTATATATAAAACAAGTATCAAGCTTTGAATATCAGAATGTTTACTGCTTATGTACTGTATATTAAGGTTCTTATGAATATGGTTTGTAGGTTAAGGATATCATGAAGTAAAGCACAGAAAGAGAACACTAGACATTTATTTCAATTAGGCTTGTCAGTGTTGAACCAGAAAGCTAGTCGTCCGTTCCAAAACTAGGTCTTCATGGAGAAGAAGGACAAGAAACTCCATAGAAACAGTATTGAAGTATTTCATCAACACAATTATTACATTGCTATGAATTATCATTATACTACATACATTTAACTTCAACCCTTGGACCATTGTCCCAGATAACTCGGCATTATTACAAATTAATATCAATAGCTAGGAGTAGAACATTCCATTTATATGATTTAACATTAGCAATACTAACAATAAAGTAACTGATACAACAACATTGTTATAATAAGCAACAATTATGGTGTGGGCAGCTCCCACATATCAATAAGTACATAGATACACATATATACAAAACATAAACACATTCATCAAGACACTACATTATCAAGGGTTGTGAATTTGCGCGTCGTCCCGTGGACACGTACCATGGCTAGTGACGTCAGTAACTTACCGGTTCGGCCGGCGAGCGCGACGCGTACGCAACACAGCGCGCCCGCGCCCCCTACCGGCCAGTCAGTCGATGCACCGCCTTGGCTAGCGTCACCCGCTCTCTCCGCGATCGATACGTGATTACTAAGAATATCCGCTTGCTCGCGTCGCTTGTGCTTTTTCCTGAGCTTATCTTCCTTTCTATCTCTAAGACTTTGTAGTGTGTAGTGTTTCCATAATAAAGTATCGTCTTAGTATAACCTACCGAAGTGTTCGTTATTCCGCTCGGACTTTATCTCCATCTACCTTCCTTGACGCATGAACTGTGAGTACTCATAGACTACTAAATTGGTGACCCCGTTCAGAACACGAGAATGAGTGATAACGCAGGAAGCGACAGTAGCGATTCGGCAACGACTGCAAACTCGCAGAAAGGCGTAACCACGAGGCGCCCTAAGAAAATGCGCGTTTCCATTGATACGGAACGAAAATCGGTCGAATATTTACGGAAAATGAATATCAAAGTGCCACCTTTCTCATCGGACGACCCAGAGATCTGGTTCGCGCTTGTGGAAGGTCAATTCGAAAATTACGGAATTACCGAAGACGCAATAAAATTTAACTGCGTCATTGCAAACTTAGATATCGTTCACGCCAAATCCGTAAAAGACATAATCCTAACTCCCCCCGCTCATAATCGCTATGGCAAAATTAAGAGCGAGCTGATCAAGCGACTCACCGCCTCACATGAGAAGAAAGTCCGTCAGCTACTCACCCATGAGGAACTGGGAGACAGGAAACCGACACAGTTTCTGCGCCACCTGCGAGACCTGGCAGGGCCAAGCGTACCAGAAGAGTTCTTGCAGACAATCTGGAGTAACCGCCTGCCACACAACATACAGACTGTGCTGGCATCCCAGCCCTCCTTAACGCTGGAACAGCTAGCAGAACTCGCTGACCGTATTCAGGAAATATCAGTGCCACCGCTCGTCGCAGCTACGTCGGTGCCCGCCAGCGTACCAGGACCCAGCAGCAGCACCACCAGCGAAATCGCTGAGCTAAAACGGATGGTGGAACGCCTAGCCATCAAGCTAGACGAACACACCCGCCAGCCACGCCGCAAGGAACGTCAGGATCAACAGCGCCGCCGATCAGCATCGCGCAGTACAACCCGATCAGCATCGAGCTACCGCACACATCCCATCTGCTGGTACCACGACATATTCGGATCGAGAGCACGCAACTGTCAGAAACCATGCGACTATAAGGAATCGGGAAACAGCACGGGCAATCATCAGTAATGGCGACAGACGATTGCCCCGCCACACCTGGTCGCCTATTCGTAACAGACCGCAGCACGAAAACCCAATTTTTGGTCGATACAGGGAGTGACCTTTGCGTGTACCCTCGAACGCTGGTACGGGAGCGCCGAGCATCAACGAGCTACCAGCTAACCGCGGCCAACGGGACTACTATCAGCACATACGGCTACGCGCATCTCGAGTTGAACCTTGGACTTCGACGGAGTTTTCCGTGGCGATTTGTGATAGCGGATGTTACCAAACCAATTATAGGCGTTGATTTTTTGTGCCATTACAATTTGATGGTAGACTGCAAAAATCAAAGCCTTATAGACAACAAAACATCACTAACAGCACCAGCGACACGAGCTTGCAACGTAAGTAACATCCACTCAGTCAAGGTGCCGTCAGGTGATTCACGCTACCATCAGATACTCTCGCGGGAATACCCCGAAATTACGCGACCCGCAGGTACACAACGCTTGATACCTCACAACACACAACACCATATCCGCACCACACCGGGTCCGCCCGTCTCATGCGCACCTAGACGACTAGCCCCCGATAAGCTTCAAGTAGCCCGAGCAGAATTTGAGGCAATGCTAGCTAACGGCACAGCTAGGCCTTCCGACAGCCCATGGTCATCCCCATTGCACCTCGCCCTGAAGAAGGACAATGGGTGGCGCCCATGCGGTGATTACAGAAAACTCAACTCTCGCACCGTTCCAGACATGTACCCGATCCGACACATACACGACTTTTCACACAACATAACTGGCTGCTGCGTATATAGTACAATTGATTTAGTAAAAGCTTACAACCAGATACCGGTGTGCAAAGAGGACATACCCAAGACGGCCATCACAACGCCCTTCGGTATGTACGAGTTCCCATTTATGACGTTTGGTTTGCGCAACGCAGGGCAAACGTTCCAACGGTTCGTGGACGAAATGATGCGCGGGCTGGACTTCGTCTATTGCTACTTAGATGATTTTTTAATCTACAGCAGAGACGAAAAGCAACACGAAGACCACCTCCGCCAGGTTTTCACCAGGCTCCGGGACTTCGGCATGGTGATTAATGTTTCTAAATGCGTATTCGGCGCACCCGAGGTGACTTTTTTGGGTTATCGGATCGCACAGAATGGAACCACACCACTAGACGAGAAAGTACAAGCCATACGCAACTTCCCCCCTCCCAAGGACGTCAGGGCACTCAGACGATTCCTAGGTATGGCAAATTTTTACAGGCGATTCCTGCCCAATGCAGCCCAAACCCAAGCACCACTGAATGCCCTACTTACCGGGGCATCCAAGGGCCCTACACCCATCATCCTCACCGGTGATGCCCTAACGGCATTCCAGGAAACCAAAGAGAGTCTCAAAAATGCAGCTCTTCTGGCTCATCCAAACTGCCAAGCCAAACTGGCATTGGTGACCGACGCCTCAAACACGGCTATTGGTGCGGTACTACAACAACAACACAATAGTAGATGGGAACCACTAGCATTCTTTTCCAGGAAACTGAGCCCGTGCCAGACCAAGTACTCGCCGTATGATCGTGAGCTTCTCGCGATCTACGAAGCCATTAAATACTTTCGGCACATGCTCGAGGCCAGGCACTTTACAATCTACACCGATCACAAACCGATCAGTTATGCCTTCCACGAAAGGAAGCATAGCTGCTCACCCAGACAATTCCGGCATTTAGACTATATCGCCCAGTTCACGACAGACATTAAGCATATCTCCGGAAAAGATAACGTCGTGGCGGACACCCTATCCCGTGTAGAGGAATTGACTTTACCAATTTGCCTGACCAACCTCAGTACAGCTCAAGACAACGACCAAGAACTGGCTCAGTACCTAGCAGGAGACACATCCCTTCGCCTACAAAAGATTAACTGCGCAGGGAGTCAAAAACCCATTTATTGTGATGTCAGTACAGCAGTACCCAGGCCTTTCGTGACGAAACTATTTCGGCAGCAGGTGTTCACAAGTCTCCACTCCTTAAGCCACCCAGGCCCAGCCGCAACCGCCAAGCTAGTTGCGGAAAGATTTGTTTGGCCCGGAATACGGAAAGACTGCAGGAACTGGGCCAAAACATGCTTGCGGTGTCAACGTGCGAAGGTTACTCGACACGTGACCGCACCATTAGGCACTTACGATTTGCCCCGCGCCCGCTTCAGGTACGTACATATCGACCTCATAGGCCCACTACCAGTTTCACACGGCAACAGGTACTGTCTAACAGCCATAGACCGCTTCACACGGTGGCCGGAAGTCATGCCGATCCCGGACATAACAGCAGAAACGGTAGCAAAAGCACTAATCTCAGGCTGGATATCCAGATTTGGCGTGCCAACGGATATTGTCACAGACCGCGGGCGCCAGTTTGAGTCCGCCCTGTTCCAACACTTGGCAAAAACCACAGGTTTCCAACACAAACGCACAACCGCCTATCACCCAGCATGCAATGGACTGGTCGAACGCTTTCATAGGCAGCTTAAAGGGTCCATTACATGCCACGCAGATAACAACTGGGCAGAGATACTACCACTAGTGTTACTCGGTATTCGCAGTGCATTCAAGGAGGACCTACAAACCACTTCCGCGGAATTGCTATATGGGGAACCACTACGACTACCCGGTGAATTCTTCGATCCCAGCACCGTCGGAACATCAGACATTACAGATTTCACCGCGCGTTTAAGAACATTCGCCGAGAAGCTGAAACCCGTCCAAGCATCCCGCCACGCCAAGCAAAGGGTATTTGTGTTCAAAGAGCTAGCCACCGCAGAACACGTTTTCCTACGCGAAGACGCTTCACGCGCCCCTTTTCAACCAGCCTACACAGGCCCACACAAGGTGATAGAAAAAGACGACAAGGTGTATAAACTGTTGATCAAAGGGAAACCAATAACCGTCACAATTGATCGACTAAAACCCGCTTTCGTGCTTACTAACGAGCAAGTCGGGGACCGCGTTGCAGAAGATACAGAACCCACAGCTCAACCCAACTTACCTCAACGCCCACCCTACAAGCCACCAAAATCACCACCGCCACCACTTAGCAATCCAACCCCGGCACAAACAACCCCGCATCCGTCGACCATAGCACCCAAACTAACACGTAGTGGACGACAAGTCCGCTTCCCGGATTATTATCGGCCCTAACCTGGAATCTGGGGGGGAGTGATGTGGGCAGCTCCCACATATCAATAAGTACATAGATACACATATATACAAAACATAAACACATTCATCAAGACACTACATTATCAAGGGTTGTGAATTTGCGCGTCGTCCCGTGGACACGTACCATGGCTAGTGACGTCAGTAACTTACCGGTTTGGCCGGCGAGCGCGACGCGTACGCAACACCGCGCGCCCGCGCCCCCTACCGGCCAGTCAGTCGATGCACCGCCTTGGCTAGCGTCACCCGCTCTCTCCGCGATCGATACGTGATTACTAAGAATATCCGCTTGCTCGCGTCGCTTGTGCTTTTTCCTGAGCTTATCTTCCTTTCTATCTCTAAGACTTTGTAGTGTGTAGTGTTTCCATAATAAAGTATCGTCTTAGTATAACCTACCGAAGTGTTCGTTATTCCGCTCGGACTTTATCTCCATCTACCTTCCTTGACGCATGAACTGTGAGTACTCATAGACTACTAAAATGGTATAACATCAAATTACTTAATTTATATGACATCTGGTCGATCCATTCCACACAATAACGGCACAAGGACTTCCATCAACTGAACATCTACCGAGCAACTGCCTCGATAACGTCATTATAATCCTTTTTTAACCGACTTCCAAAAGGAGGAGGTTCTCAATTCGTCGGAACCTTTTTTTTTTTTTATGTATGTTCCCCGATTACTCGAAGATGGCTGGACCGATTTGGATATTTTTTTTTTTGTTTGAAAGGGTATACTTTCCAGGTGGTCCCATGATCATCAAGTCAGGATCTGATGATGGGATCCTGGAGAAATAGAGAGAACTCTTCAAATTTTATAGGCACACTTGAAGCAATTTGTGTAGTTTTTGGAAGAGTACTTTCTCGGAGTGGTTCCATTTCAATTTGGTGAAGATCTGATGAAGAACTTCGGAGATAGGCAACGGAACTCCTCAATAAATGATAGCAAATGGACAGGGATTGCTGAAATCTCATGTCTGTCAATTGTTTACGCCAGTTAATAACATAACATCACGCCGGTACGCTGTGAAGGGGTAAGCACATGTGATCCACTAAAAAGTGAAAAATAAAAAACTTTTTTCATAAAAATAAACAACCGACTTCCAAAAAAACACTAAAAAGTGAAAAATAACTTTAATTTCGGAAGGCGGTGACAAAAAATTAAAATACATATCCAAAGTCACCGACTTCCGAAATTAAAGTTATTTTTCACTTTTTAGTGTTTTTTTGGAAGTGGGTTGTTTATTTTTTTGAAAAAAGTTTTTTTATGTACTACCAATGTCAATTTACGTTAAACATTTCCCGCCATTTTGAACATGTTACAGATCGTCACACATTTTGGCTTATTATCTTCTAACACAGATAATATTAAACAAAGGTTATGTAGCCAAACCGTTATACATTTTGTGGTAAGTAATTAAAGAATTTAATAAGAACCGATTTGTAATTTAAGACAGTTAAAAAGTATCAATTTGAACTGACAGTATTGTGCCAGTCATTTGAATCAGCCTATTATAATAAATAACAATAGAAAACCTACAATATATTACAGGTATAATTAAATACTACGTAATCATTTATAGGCTGTAGTATTCACTATATCGCCAACCTGCCTGCCAAGCGTGGCGAACTGGCAATTCCCTCCCCATTTGTAGGAGGCCTATGTCCAGCAGTGGACGTCTTCGGCTGAAATGATGAATCATTTATAGTAAGGACATCTAAGTTATTTTCACAACTTAAGACAGTTATTTTTGTAATCGTGTGGTCAAATTAGGTACCGGTGAAACACGCAAACATTGCCCACATTTATCAAACAAAACCAGATATTTCAAGAATTTTGTATGCAACCTGGGACGTATTTTTTATCTGTGGCAATACTAAGATCAAATGCATGCATTGGTTTACCAAAATTTAACATTTGTCATCGCTTTCTTGATTATACAAACAATTTTCAAGGCGGTCAAAGTTATCTGGACTTTTAGCCAACATTACCCACCATGATTTTAAGCGGAATTATAACCCTTATTTGAAAGCCATACAAATCATTAAAAAGTTTTTGGTAATATTACCCATAGCCTGAGAAATTTACTCTAAATCATAAATATTTTCTTATTAAAATGAATGGGCAATCTTACCTTATCTTTACAGTAATTGGCCCGCAAAAAATACACTTCGTCTTCGACAAGTGTCGACAGGTAACTGAGTGAAGTAAGGAGCGGACGTGCCATTCTGTGCTGCCACACGTATATTTAATTTTCTAACAATATTATTAGTATTGTCGTAAGTTTGGTATTTTTTGTGAAATTAGTAAATTTCCTTAGAAACTTTGTTTTGGGCAAAGATTTCCCTGGTAGCAAAGTTGGAGTATTTCACGGTACTTCTACATTTGTTCAAGGCTTCGTTAATGTGACAGATGACATTATCCACCAAACATTAATAGACGTCTATCTCATCTATGATTTGCTGACGTTATAGCTATCTTTGGTGAAACTGCAACAGAATTAGAAAAAATGCTTCAAAATCTCGCCAAAGAAAGTAAAAAGGTGTGATTAGAAATGAATACAAACATAACTAAAAAATGACTAATAGTAACCAAAAACAAATAAACATAGAAGGAAGGAAGATAGAATACGTCAGTGAATATATCTACCTCGGAAAACTAATAAAATTCGCAACGATAGAAACGAAAAAGAAGTAGACAGAAGAATAAATACAACATGGAAAAAGTATTGGGCACAGAAAGAAATCTTGAAAGGAAAAACAGTGTGACGCTAAAAAAGATTATAATGGATGCATATATCCTGTCGTGCTTAACATACGCATAGTCAAACTGGGACGTTCAATATCAGAATAGGGTATTTTACTCTATACGAGAAAAAAATCGAAAAATATGATAATGAGATAGCTTAATTTAAAAAAATGCGTTAGTTAGGTACATCGTAAAGCAAAAACAATTTTACAAAGTAAACTAAACTTGCACATAGCATCAGCACAAAATCGGGTCCATTCCAAACTCAACCATCCCAAATTATAATAATTATTATTCACAAGTAGATAACTACTTACAGGTAAATATTCCCGCATAATGTTACGCAAAATACTTCTTTGATGAACGGCTGCGGGTCTCGGCGGTTCACGAAGTCACAAGTTGTGGCAGACAGTCTGCCACAGATTGTGACAGACAGATAGATAGACAACTTGCGGCCGACAAGCAAATATTTCAACTCCTCCTTAATTTTCAAAGTAAAAATCACAAAAAATTTCGGCTAGGTGTGCAAATTGCACGCGTCGGAGGCGCGGGAGTTTTGCCACATTATAATGAATGCGTACCTATGCAAATTTTTTGCCCGTTATGAAAATTTCATAATAAACCGTTATGGTATTTCCAGTGTTTTGGTTTCTAAACGCTCAAAAAAGAATTTGACGATCCATAGACAAAAAATATTCATAATCTGTCGTCATCGTCGGTTGAATTCTGTCTGTCAATTGTCATTGAATTTTTAGTTTTTGCTTTATGCTATGTCAAAACCACCGAATTAAGTGAATAATTAGTGATGACATTAGAACATAGACTAAAGTAATAGATTGTATTTTATTTTAGCAACTCAGCCGCGTTCATTACAGATTACTGAGTACATACTGCATTCATCAACAACACAGCAATTTAATAAGTTTTAATTTAACAATAAAGATGATGATCGACGTACTAACGTTTGTTCTAGTTTAGGCGCACTTGCTGCTTATTAAGAGTGAATTCCGCAATTATTCTTGGCAACCTGTAATGTTTTGCGTAAACATTACATAATTTTGGGCATCAATCCTGTCATTAGTGTTTACAAAATGGAAAACATAAAGTCATGGACGGCGGAGGACGAGGCAATCATTGCGACGAACACAGACGCTACGGAATGCAAGCGATGCGCCGTTGAGCTCGGTTACTGGAAGGATGACTACATTTCGTACTTTGCACGGCACACTGACCGCAAGGCGCCCGAGATTAACCGCGGCTACTACGCTCGAGTCAGGGCTATGGAAATATTTATTCATCAGTTCTTAGAGGTTAGAGGCATCATCATATACCGCAGCTAGTATTCACACGTGCTGAAGCGACATCAACAACTGTAACATCGGTCAACTGTTGTTCATTCTCATTACAGTGGGTAGTATTAGAGGTGTTAGTGGAGGAGCTTGTCCGGGGAAGTGATCTTGCTGTACATGGCACTGGCACATGTGACTTTGTCTGTGGTCATTGCTGACCACTTGCAATCAGGAGGGCCGCTTGCTTGCTTACCATGCAACAACATAAAAAAATACTATATTGTAGTTTGTGAATGTATTTAATGTGGACCTAGGATTAATAATCTGTAATATTTCCAGCGTTGTGGCACCAAATGCCAGATAATAAACTTGGGCTGTGGTTTTGACACATTATACTGGCGCCTCAAGGACACGACTCAGGCTGTGGCCAACTTCATAGAACTGGATTTTCCAGCAGTTACTTCTAAAAAATGTCACATAATTAAGCGGAATAAGCAACTTCTTCAGAAAATATCAAATGAAGGTATGGCAGCTTTATTCTTCTGTTTATTCAAAAATCTGTTGTATGCATTGTATCACATGTGTCACTTCAATAGTTGTGCTATGCTGGACAGTTATTTATACTTAAAAACAATGTTATGGAGATTTCCATCACCTTAACAACTGTGTGTATATGTACACATAATTATTTGCAACAAAAATGTTCTACTTCAGTATCTTGTTCTCTCGGCAGACTACCCCAGAAAAAATATGATATTGTTGGATAGACTGAATAACTACTACTAGAGACTGCAGCCTGCACCTCCACTGGAGCAAATTACTCATCTAGGTGATATCAAAAAGTGGTTTTTACAGTTCAGTACCTAAAAAGGAAAAAAAACAACCCTTACAGGATCAAATAGTTGTCCGTCTCTCCGTCAGTCTGACAAAACCCTTTTTCTCAGGAATGTTTAGAGGTGATCATCAGCCTACAGCAGGACATAGACCTCTCCAATCATAGCTTGATTCATGACAACTCTCATTTAGCTGCTACCAGCCACCCTGTGAAGATCATCACTATACCTAGCTTGGGGGTGTCCTACCTTACATTTACCGATTCGCTGTCTCCACTGAAAAACACATCTACCCCAGCAGTCATTGGTTCTACGACTAATATGGCTCATTGGCACTTCAACTTGCTTATTCTGTGAGCTACGTCGACAACACTGGTTATCTGCCGGATAACCATATTCCAGACTAGCTTTTACCAGCGGCTTCGCCCGCGTGGTGGTCGGAAATGATCCCACGGGAACGAATTATCGGGATAAAAAATATCCTATGTGTTAATCCAGGTTATAAACTATCTGTGTGCCAAATTTCATCCGAATCTGTTCGGCCGTTTTTGTGTGGTTGAGTAAACAACATCCAAACATGTAAAGTTGTAAACAAACAAACTTTCACATTTATATTATCAGTAGGATTCTGTACCTCAGAGACTCCAAGCATAGCTTGTTCCATAGCTTGCTGAGCGGCCTTGATTTTATGGAGCAGCCGTACAGTGAGTGTCCACATTTCGGTGCTCCATAGGTCATAACGGGCAGGACGTAGTAGTTGAAGAGTTTGGTCTTTAGGCTCTGCGAAATACGCGACGAGAGTGTATTCAGTGCGCGTGGAGATATAAAGTATAAATTAATAATTATCAAAAATACGTAAGTCTACGGTCCCTTGGAGCTCTAACATCAACCACGGCATGCGTAGCTTAACCGGTTCGATCGACCCGTGCGGTTGTTATTATTTAGCCACAAGCCGCCCATTTCTGGAACATACGTGGGTCACATTGACATTTTTTAGAAAATGAAAAACGGAATGATGTAAAAGCCTGTTAATATTTTTATTGTTTTTCAAAGTAGTCTCCGTTCCTTTCTAAGCACCGTCGCATGCGATGAAACCATTGACTGAAGCAGTGGGCCCACTCTTCCACGCCTTTTTCGAACGCAGCCACGCCATATTCAGGGTTCATAAAACGAATTCCTCTAAGTATATTATATCGTATTCATCACCTGTGACGCTGTCTTAATATACACCATTCCAGTCACCTCCATCATACTTTTGAAGCATGAGCAAGACTTTGCAAGCATGATTTGAGATTTGAGCGGCACCAATATAAACGACGGCGTTTTTGATCTTCTGTTAAATTATTAGGTATTCATCTAGTACAAAGCTTTCGGACGCCTAAATGTTCAAGTAAAACTTTTTATCTAATGCCTATAGTTGCCCGAATCTGTTGACATGTCACCTTTCTATCCGCTTCTATCACTAGCCCGCACAGCACTCACGTTATCTTCAGTAGTCGCCGTAGAGGACGTCCTTCTCGCGAATCTTCACTGAGTATGGTTCGACCACGTTTAAACTCATTAAATCAGTTGTAAATAGTGGCACGGGATGGGGCTTCTTCATGAAATGCTGATCGAAGTTTATCGTAAGTCTTCTTGAGTAAGACCGCAAAGAAAGTCCTAATAAATCATTGAGCGAAAATTTTCTCTAAAAATGTCGATGCACGACAGACACTTTGAAATTGCCACCAATTTGTAAAAACACATGACATATAAATCATAATACCTCGTTTACACTCTCACGCGAGCGGTGAGACGAGCCGCGAGGCAAACCACGAGACACGTGTGTAATCGGTGCGCTCGTGGCTCGCCTCGCAGCTCGTCTCGCCGCTCGCAGCGCTTGCGTCGGAAGCGGTTTTTGGCCACGAGTCAAAGGGGCTCGCAGGAGAAGCGCGCGTGGGCACGCCGCGATTGCGGCGGTAAGTCCCCTCTTTGAGGAGTGGCTTGAGAGGCGGCATGGCGTCCTCACCTTCCGCCTGACACAGGTCCTCACCGGACATGGCTGTTTCGGGAGGTTCCTGTTTCGGATAGGGCGGGAGGAAACGCCCGGGTGTTTCCATTGCGAAGATCGCCCAGAGGACACGGTGGAGCATACGGTGGAGGTCTGCCCGGCTTGGGCGGAGCACCGCCGTGTCCTCGTGGAGGTGATCGGCGGAGGCGATCTTTCGCGTCCGACCCTGGGGGCCTACTCCCTAAGCGAAATCCGTAGTATCGGCCGTCGTTACGAGCGATTCGCTCTTTGTCTAACTTACGATATGTCCGTAAGTGAGACGGACAACGAAGCGCCCGTAACGATGGCCGATACTACGGATTTTGCTTAGGGAGTAGGCCCCCTGGTCCAGGCCATGGTACGGAGCGAGAGGGCATGGCTAGCAGTCGCCTCCTTCAGCGAAACAGTTATGCTCGCAAAGAGGGAGGCGGCGCACGTGAGGGAGATGCAGTACATGCGCCCTCACAGCCGTGGCCTTCGCAGGAGACGCCCTGGGCGTCGGGAATCCCAGACTGATTCCCGGCCACCGTAGGCACGGGCTTGCGGACGGCGAGTAATGGGTAGCTCGCTGTCCGGTAAGGACCAAGCCCGGGTCGACGGCGCGTTGTGTTCCACGCGCGCCTCAAAGAGATGTCAGCAGCAACATGGGGCCCGCAAGGGCCGATGTCTGCCAGGGGTGCGGGTTGTTCGAAAGAGATACCGTGGCCCCTGGCACACAGGCAACTGAGGGAACACGGGTGGGTTTTAGTCAGTAAAAGTCTGACACGCCCTCCCTCTCCACCCAGAGCGGGAGAAGTTATTTGATGATTTCCCACCCAGAAAAAAAAAAAAGGAGAAGCGCGCGTGGTGTTTACACTCGCGTTCGGTCTTTATTTGGTTACAAACGTTTTGCTGCGCCGGTTGTGTGGATGCAATGGATTGGTCTCGAAAAGACACGTTACGATTCATAGAAGTATTTGAAAAGGAGCGGATAATTTAGGATTCAAGAGAAGAACAAAAATCATAAAAATCAACAAAAACTGTATGATACTTATTTGTGTTTGTAAATTAGTTGCGTATTAGTAGAAGCTCAGTAAAGAAAGAGTTGATGCCGTTAATATTTTGACGTCCTCCATAGTCGATAGTTCGAAAACAACTGAACGCGCCGCGAGAGTGTGAACATACATTGAGCAGGTATCTCGACCTGTGGCGGAGACACGAGACGAACGGCGAGGCGAGAGTGTAAACGAGCCATTACACATCTACCGATTCCCAGAGTTCCTCATTCGAATAGTATATTTCATTACAAGTGCGGAAAGGCTGTCATTGCAAAGAGTTCCGACAAATGTCTACCCGAGCCGAGGCGCAGCCGAAGGCGAGGGTTGACAGTCGGAACAAGTTGCAATGACGGTTCCGCAGGTGTACTGAACGACTATTTTTAATACAGTTGCGAAAAAATGAAGCAATTTAATAAAATAATAAAAACACAATAAACTCAACTAACTAATCATTTATTTCTTATAAAAGTAATAGTACACATGTACATTGAAATTGGTACAGTTTTTTAAAGTAACTGGGGAAGTTTTAGGTTGCATATTTACTGTTTGAGACAAACTATTATTAATTTCGTATGATTGTTCATGTATATTTGTCATACAATGGCGTTTGCTAGTTGATGGAATTGGATCTGATGAATTATCATTATCAACGAAGGTAGATGGACGAACGTTCTCTTCAACATGTGAAGAAGACGGACTGGACCTTAAATTAATGGATTGTGTGATTTTTTTCCCAGTTTCTAGTTTGTTGTTTAATGAATCACCAATATAGCTTTCTGCAACTTTGTCTGATTTCCAACCTCCTAGTCGCTTTAAGGACGTCAAATTGGCTCCTGAATCTGCCAATAATGTAGCAGAGGTCCTCCTGAAGCTGTGCCCAGTATAATACTCAGCATCCGGCAGACCAAGAAACGTTGCTATTTCTTTTGGCATATTACCAAATTTGTTTATCCCGATTGCTTGAGCTGTACACTTCCCTTTTTGGTAATTTTGAAAAAAACGGTCGGTTTTTCCTTTTTGGGACCGCTGATTCATATATTTTTGCACTATTCTAAGAAAATCTCCTTCAACAACAAAGCTTCTCGGTATCTTATTTTTTGTGTTCGGAATCTTGATTAGTAGCATTTTTCCATGGGCTTCAATATCTTTTAAAGTAATATTGGCTAACTCCTCTCTGCGGCAAGCTCCAACAACGCCAAAAATCAGAGCAACCTACAAAAAAAGGGATTTGATTAATATTTTTTTAAATAATGTTTTGACTGTATTTTGCGATTTCGTAAACTGAATACTAAAGAAAAATATAAGTACTTATTAATAAATTACCTTTGTGGCTAAATAACGATCATCGGGAGCTTCGTTCAAAAACCTTTCCACTTCATTGGATGTTAATATTTTCGACTTTTTACTTGTAAAACCGTCTGATTGTCGTTTTAAGAAAGCATTTAATTTTGGGTATTCACTTATATCCACGTTGTTCCTTATTTTCAGCATACTTTTTATCATCGAAAATCTCGACCATAACGTAGACGGTTTTAATTTTGCTGAGAGTTCGGAGAAGTATGCCAACATAACATTTTCTGAAAAACTATTTGCTTTTTTCTCTTCTCTCCACGCAATAAATTCGTCGTATGTAGATATGTAACGACTTTTTGACTTTTCCGGTAAAATGTTCTCCGAAGCATTTTGTGCAATTATACTGAGTTCCGGTGGTGTTAATTCAAAAAAAATAGGGTCGAAATTACTCATTTTGTGCAACAAACAACTAAACTCGCAAAGAAAATTTCTGGAAAATGGCGCCAACCGTATAATATAAGCAGAGTTTTTTTTTTCACCCATTTTGGTAGGCAAAGGGAACTATCCATACAGCTTAGTCTTCAGTAGATTTTTTTTATTGATATGAAATGAAAATGAAATTTAATGAGATGAAATGAAATGAAACCTAACCTAACTCATTCAATTAAATCATTAAATCTGATATTGAAATAAATTAGTAGCTTCCTTTTAGAAATATACGTATTTGTATGAATCACAAAAACTCTTTAGTAAAAACTTCATGGTTGGTTTTTCTTTTTAATAGACATTATTTTGACAGTTGGGAAAGAGAACGCACGAGTTCGGGAAAGGTAAAAAAAAAGCACTAGTATGTAATAGCCCACATCCCGAACGCTATACGTCCCTGCAATACACCACTTTTTGAGCAACTGTATTAAAAAATTAAATACAGGTTCCATCGGCTGACTCACTGGCTCATTCCGAGTCGGAAGTAACGACAGTCGTCGGTTCGGTTTCAGACGGCGAGGTGATGATCCGCTCGGGCGACCTGCACGCGGACGGCTACCACCTGCTGGGCTGCGACCTGCGCTGCCTGGCCGAGGTGCGGCGCAAGCTGGCGGCCGCGGGCGCGCGCGGCGCGGCGCCGGCCCTGCTCCTGGCCGAGTGCGTGCTGGTGTACCTGCGGCCCGACGCCGCCGAGGCGCTGCTGCGCGAGCTGGCGGCCAGCTTCCCGCGCGCGGCGCTGCTGGTGTACGAGCAGTGCAACCTGGGCGACAAGTTCGGCGAGGTCATGGTGCGCAACCTGAGCGCGCGCGGCTGCGTGCTGGAGGGCCCGCGCCTGGCGCGCGCGCCGGCCGCGCAGGCCGAGCGCCTGCGCGCGCTGGGCTGGGACGCGGCGCGCGCCTGGGACATGGAGGCCGTGTGGCGCTCCTTCGCCGACGAGGACCGCGCGCGCGTGGAGGCGCTGGAGATGCTGGACGAGCGCGAGCTGCTGCAGCAGCTCAACACGCACTACGCGCTGTGCGTGGCCACGCGCGGCGACATCTTCGCCGACATGGACCTCAACGCGTAGGCGCCGGGGCCGCCCCGTACTTTACGTACCTGCGAATCGTATCTGGTCGTCGTCGATGTTTCGTGTAATATTTCAACGACCACAGTGTCGTTGTAATTGTGTGTATGGTCGATATCGCATAGAAGACGAGTCTACCGTCATTTACGACTCATTAAATGAATTATCGAATTAGTTGCTGCGACGCGTAATGCGCATACAATATGCGTGATAAGACATATTTTGCAGAGATTCACTTGTCCATAAGAGACGTTGTACAAACAGGGTGGAAAAAAAGGCGGTCAGAGATCCATAATTCTTGAAAAATCCTTTAATTTTCTAAATTTGTATATATCTATTCAACGATTTATGAAATATAGCTTGCGTCATCTGGGAACCAAGCTGGGCCGACACAATTCTTAAAAATAAAACTTATCTGTATTTTTTGTCAACAAAAGACAATATTTAGGTCATTGTTACCTGTTTTTTTTATTTTCATAAGATTGTTTAATGGATGTTTTAATGTTTGTTAAAGTGGGTATAGTTGACCCGAATGAGTGACGGTAAATTTTTGTTGTATTTTATTAATTTGTATTTATCTATTCGGTGCCTGGGAGGCAATGGGAGAGATACTGCGGCTTCAGATGTTCAATAAAACGTACAATTCAAAAAAATTGTACGTTTTTTTCGTTTTCTTAGAAAATATTTTTTTCACAATAGACACCGTTTTTTTTAATACCTCTGATTGTTACAATTTTTGGAGCCTCACGGAAGGTTCGTTTCATACATGATATCGAGAGTTCTTATTCCATATTTATATTTAAAAAAGTGGCCTTCTGGCTGAATAAAGCTAAACAAGCAAACATTTCGAGTACCTACTTTTTTATTAAATTGAGATAATTCAATTTTAAAATGTAAGAAGATGCAATCCCACCACTGGCCATCTTTTTTTCACCCTATAAATACACTAATAATATCAATCTAAATGCATGTACTTACCTGCGATAAAATACTGAAAACGTGCAATATCTCTTATTCCAGAACAAAACAATTGTTTCCTATCACTTAAAGTAGCATGTAAATCGCTTAAGTAATTAAAATGGAATAATGATGGAGCATGGCGAGCAGATACGAAAATGTATTTGTACAAAACATTAGTATTGTATACATAGTATACACACGTGGCATGCAAGATGTTACATTAAATTAAATCAGTCATATTTTGCCTCAACGGCGTAACAAATGTACATAAGGTAAACATCACATAATTATAAATGTATCCATTATTCAGTGTTATTACATACCTACTTCATCATAGTATCATCAAGTCGTTCGTGTTCTAATAACAAGCAATGATACCAGTGACATCCGGTGAAATCCGGTTTTATCGGCAAATGCTCGCCGTTGATGCTACGTACCTAGTACTTACTGTAGTACTGCTACGGCGACTGTACGGCACGAATGCGCACGCGCGTCACTACGTTGTGTACAGACGCCTGCACATCAAGCTACCCCAAACTGTCAAATTTTCCCAATTGAACATGAACCTTACATATTTGTGATAAAGTTTGAAATCTATCAAAGAAATTTGACAGATTGGAGTAGCTTGATGTGCTGGCGTCTGTACATCAATATAATAGGGAACTTGTTTGTCATAAAATAAATGGAGAGTGTTTGTTGTAGGTAGGCGCTAGGGTGCTATAGGGTAGCCCACCAAATACAAATTTGATCTGTTTTCATTCTATTTATTATTCCCGTTTACAAATTTATAATTATGCATGTTTTTCTGTGGCATGTTAACATATTTTTCTTTCTTGCGTTTCTTTAGTTTCATTACAGTTCAGTATCAGGTGGAACCTAAGTATGGTACTAAAAACAATCAAAACGATTTGGGCAAATGAAGAGCAGTGGTGGCCCAGTGGTACCGGCCGCCACTTACGAGTTGTAGGTCGTAGGGTCGAACACAGGCAGACGCTTTACTTTGTGTAAATTATTTCATCACCATTGCTCTCGAAGCGGTGAAGAAATACATCGTGAGGAAACCGGCATGTCGTGGAACCAAGAATTCGAAGACATGTGGAATCACCCCGTACTGGGCTCGTGTGGTGGATTATGGCCCGCTCCGTCTCACAGAGAGGAGGCCTGTGGCCCAGCAGTGGCTCTCGAAAAAAGCGTCTTTGTGATGCTGCAGAAGGCAATTTACGTGACGATAAATTTTAAAACAAACTAAAAATATCTGTATTAGTCTTATTTCTATGATTTCGTTGCACACCCGTCGTGACTAGCGCCACTCTGTACACGTTTGTTTGTTGTTTGCCTACAACCTGATACTGACGTGCAAATTGTTAGTGTCCGTTTCAATGGTACGGAGATATAATAAAAAATAAGCCACCAAGATTTTGAAAAATTTGTAAAACTTGATTCCGAAAACCATCAATTTGTCAAAGTTATGGTTAAAAAGTGATAAGGATTTGAACGTGGCCGCGCCGTTGAAACGCGGAGAACCGCGTGGCCACGAAGATTGTTGAAACTAACCGTTGCCGCTTTGCAGAGACCTGAAGTTTTAGTAAATCATAGATTGAATTTGTATAAAAATTGTAATAATAAATAGAAAAAATCCTAGGTTTATATTTTAGGAACTGTAAGACTATACCCCATGGCCGCGCCATTGAAACGGTGAAAAATACGATATCACCGATATCTCGCTGAAATAGCATCGTAGACGTCTGAAGTTTTTTGTAAATTCAAAACGAAAAAACAAAAAAAAAGGCTTTATATCCATTTTTTGTTTTTTCGTTTTGAATTTTTCGATAGGGTGACCATGGCTTACAGTTTACAGGAAACTTTCCACCTATTTGTGTTAGAAATCATATCTCAAATATCTCAAAGATTCTAAATTAAATTAAAATTAAACAATAAGATACAAAAACATGATATGTTTATTTCTTAAAAATCACATAAATCACAGATTGATGTGATTTTAAAGAAATAAACAAGAATTTCTAATACAATACTTAGCTAGAAATTTTCTGTAAACAATAAGCCATGGTCGCCCTTGTCGAAACATTTAAAACGTATTTATTGCGTTACCGTACTACAGCTCCTGAAGTATAACCTAGGATTTTTTTTGTAATTTTTAAAGTTTTGACTAATTCAAATCAGGGTTTTACAGAAAAGCTTCAGACCGCTGCGATGCTTTTTCAGCGAGATATCGGTGATAACGTGTTTTTCACTGCTTTAATGGCGCGGCCATGTGGTTATAGTCTTACAGCTCCTAAAATATAAACCTAGAATATTTATATATATTTTTACAAATTCAATCTATTATTTACCACCATTTCAGGTCTCTGCAACGCTTAGTTTTAAAGATCTTCAAGGCCGCGCGGTTCTCCGCGTTTCAACGGCGCGGCCACGTTCAAACCTTTGCTAACTTTTTAACCATAACTTTGACAAATTTTTGTGTTGGGAATTACAAAATCATGGTGGTTTTTTTTTTAAATATCGGCTTGGCCGCGCCATTGAAACGGACACGATTGTCACGGGAGCGTCTTATTGTTATATATTTGCCTACAACCTGATACTGACGTGCAAATTGCAGGAAACCTATGTTGCCGGCTACCTTAGAGCATGCTCCTTAGTCCTCATACGCACGGGCGATTGTTTCTCGCGATTGTGACTCCCATTATTAAGTCGAGCATCGAGAATCGGCGCTAAGTCGCGCGTTGAAAATCCAGAGCTCTATAAAAAATATGTTGGGCTTAAAAATACTATTTTGATGCGGCTGACGCCGCACGGCGCTGCGTGCACAGACGCTGATATTGAAAGTTTATTGTTGTTGGTCTTCAAATGTTGTGTGGCTGCTAATGGTAGCTTTGTTTAAAAAATATCACAGTGTAAGGTGGTTCCATTTTTTATTAAACTATGTAATGCTATCCAGCGTCTGTATACTGTGTTGGCGTTACTCATTATATTTTATGTATTTGAACCTTGCTTTTGTCATTTTGTCCCGATACTTGAACAATGAAAATCGTTCCGTACTGCTACGGAATAAAAGCGCTTTCGATGTCAAGTTGTTACCAGTGGCGTGCGGTTGATTATACTCGCTGTACTACACGTCCACGTCAGGTCAATGTTCATTAACCATCAGGTGATAGCAGTCCAAAGCCAACCTAAGACATCTTTCCTTTATTAATTTCTAGGACAATAGATACTTGTCAACCTTTATAGTTTGCGGGGTGATTGCCTGGGCATACAGCACAGAGTGCAGTTAGCTGGCGTATTCCTATTTTTGGGCAGCAGTATTGTGGATCTCTGCACACTTGCATCTATAGGTAAGGTCCGTATTGTCCGGTAAATCGAAATGCATTCAAAGAAACTCCGAATGCATAGTCTCCTTTTTCTTAAAGTTCATTAACAAGATTACTTTTCAAGCAGTTTAATACAGTTGATAGCATCAAATCTGGAATTGAACTTAAGTAACTGACACCATCTGCATCACCCAGCTCGATATAAAATATATTATACAATTTTATTTTGTGAGACTTTTTAAGGTAAGATCCACGATGAAGTTTATTAGTTTTCGCATAGACATACACACAAACTCACGCCTTCTTCCCATGGGGGGCTGGAAGTAGGCAGGAACTACGGAACGCCACCTGCTACGATCCTTACATACTCCTTTTGCCTCGTCTATGTCCATACATGTGGTCACACGCGCGCCGCGCGCCGGCTGCGAGTGACACGCAGCTGACCTTTGTCTTAATTGCATTTATATTCATCCCCTTCATGTTAAATGCTTCATCCGTTACAGTCGCCTTGTCATGCAACTGTTCCGCCGACGATGCAAGTAGAACTTGATCGCCCGCATAGAGAAGGCATTTGACAGGCAACTCATTTATTGTCAATCCACACACGCCCTCTTCCCAATATGTCAGACAACTATCCATGTACAAGTTGAACAGCCACGGTGACGCTACACAACCCTGTCTAACACTCCTCAAGATGCAGAACCAGTTCGTGTATGCCCCATTTATCCTAACTCAAGCACTGAAATGTTTGTACAAGGATTCGTACCAAGCGCTAGTCCACACCGTACATGGATGCTGTTGACCACAGTTCCTCCCTACACACATTGTCATAGGCCTTCTCCAGGTCAACGAAAGCACAGTAGACTTTTTCGGGTATGCACCTTAAGGAGAACATCTGATCCATAGCCCATTTCCACTCTAAATCCTGCCCGCACATACCATATTTTCTCAACTGTCACTCCTATCACTCTATTTATTAGAACGTTTGCATACAGTTTTCCGACGACATAAGTCTGATGCCGCGGTATTTTTTTACTCTCCTGCAGGCTTAGCACGAGCACCGACTTGTCGACGGAAGAATAAACATGACTATTAACTAAACAATGTACAAATTGTACAATAGGAGAAGATAGCTATGTTTTTCTATTAATTTTCACTGATAAGCGTTCTAAACGAATCATGATTTTTAAGATAATCGTATAAACTTTGTGACCGCCGACTCCGCCGAGTAGAAAGTTAGTGGTCAGTGTGATTTTGACAGTTTGGGAAGAAATATTCTTCTGAAATAGTCTACATACAAAACGACCTAGACAAAGATCGTTAGAAACGAAAGACAAAATGACAGATTGTAGAAGGAT
This sequence comes from Polymixis lichenea, assembly GCA_949091785.1. Classification (NCBI taxonomy): domain Eukaryota; kingdom Metazoa; phylum Arthropoda; class Insecta; order Lepidoptera; family Noctuidae; genus Polymixis; species Polymixis lichenea. The sequence continues at coordinate 27,698,671 of OX420932.1, read as the reverse complement.
ATCTACGCTGCGATGTCAAAAATGGAGAAACGAAATGTCACTTTGTATTGAAAAAGCACTGTCTATTCTTCGTAGAAATAGAAAACGTCATGCTAAGCCCGCTGAGAGCCTTTTCCCTTACACACGGCTATATCTCCAACATAAACACATAATAAAGATCCGGCACAACAGGCTTGCTACCACCCCGTCACCTTCAGCATTCCAGCAGACACTGTCGTACCCTGCAGCCTTCTCAACTTTCTTCCCTTTCAGCGCTCTTACAATCTCATCTATTTCATTCTCTTCCCCATATAAATTTAACTTCCCCTTTTTAAATTTTATAATGTCCGTCCGTCAATTAAACTTTCGTAAAATCTTTATTAAAAAAATTGTCAAAAGCAGTCGACTGCTTTTGACAATTTGCGATTTGGCGATTTTCTATACTGACTTTCTAGAATGGGTCCCGCTCCCGACTGCTACAATTTATCTGCTTATAAGCATCGCCTTAGCAACTGGCGATTCTTAAGTTAAGTGCAATCGGGTACAACGGCTTTCTTGTTTTAGGGCTTTTCCATGAATACTCAGAAAAGCAGTCGGGTTATTTAGTTTTTTAAATTACTTTTTTTTATTACGATATCACTTTCACAGTAATTACGAATCTAACGACACCTCACAAACTAAAATCCATCGAGCCGTTCAGGCCGCACAGCGTGCCAAACATTTGAATTTGGCGCCAAAAATCCGGCTTTTTGTTTTTTTTTTTTTATATACCCAGAGTCACTCACAGTAAATACGAATCTCACGAGACCTCTCAAACTAAAACCCATCGAGCCGTTCAGGCTGCAGAGCGTGCCAAACAATTATACATACATACATACTCTCGAAAAACATAACCCTCTTTCTGGCGCAGTCGGGTAGTAAGTAAGATAACCGTAAACAGTACCCGGGTTTATCCCTTGGTGTACCCGAGTCTGTTTCGATCTGGGAATGGTCGGGTACACCAGGCTGGCAGTAGGAAGGCACCGCGCGCTGGTATAAAGCCGGCTCGCGTATCTACTGCAACCGGAACAGCCCTGTGAAGACGTGCCACCGGCAGAACCAACCCACTCAAGTTTACCCCTATGCCCCGAGCCGCACCTAATTCAGTAGGTATACGCTGGTCGACACTTCCGTTACCGACTCGAAGTCACACCAGTGTGAGAAACAGGACCTTTTAAAATAATAATTTTTGAATATTTTTAGTGAAGTATTTATGTATTATAAATTACATAAATGACATAATCTATTGTGCCGGACGGGCGTGATCGCTTGGACGCGAGGGGTGTGTGGGGAGGGTGTATGCCTATCCCAGTGTGTGTGTAGGGCTCCCGGTCCGCGCGGCGCTGACGTCCTGCACCTATAGATTCCAGATATCTTCAGGACGGCTACTATCTTCCAGGCTTCATGACGTTACCATATGTACCAACGTTTAAGACTCATTCTCAAAGAAATAGTTTCCAGACTTTCATTTAGGAAGGGGGTGTTCGTTTGACTCCGTAAAGGGGGGTGCCTTACCTGGTCAATAACACAAGTTTTTCATGATTACAGAAAGCAATTTCAGAACACTACTTGAACTAAATCTATCTATTAATTAATTTAAGAATTAAATAAAAATCTTGCCGATGACTACGAATTACCAGAAATTACACGTTTACTCAGGTACAGACGCCAGCACATCAAGCTACCCCAATCTGTCAAATTTCTTTAATAGATTTTCAACTTTATTACAACTACGTTTAAGGTTCATGTTCAAGTGGGAAAATTTGACAGTTTGGGGTATCTTGATGTGCTGCCGTCTGTACTATGAATCTTTACCGTAACGAGAGCCGCAAATTGCTTCCTGTTTTTAAGTTTTATTTGTTCTCTAATTCATTACATCTATGACGGAATTATGCATATAACATATCAGTTCATTAAAATATTTATGGCATGTTAAGTACATATCGTTGCATTCCCCATGAAATTCCCCGTCTCCTAAGATATCCACATCAACTATATCTTTCCATACTGAAAGAATATTTCGAGGAAACCCGAAAAAATCTGAAAAATGTTAATAAATTTATTTTATAAGTTGATTTCCTCGAAAACTACTTAACAGATTTCAAATCCAATTATAGATATCTCAGGCTGGTCCGTAGACCTAAAACAATCTGATATTTAAAACTAACTACTACCAACTACGGCTCGGCTACTACTAACTATGGCTTTCAGGGCGTGACGCGCCCTGAAAGAGGGTTAGCAAAAACACAAGTCTTAAGAATTACTTAAAGTTGTTACGATATGCCTTCGCATTCGATTAGTGGCCACACTACAATTCAGGCACCTTGACATCCTGAGCGTCAGAACAGAATCCAAATCGTGAACAAACAAGTCCACTATGCACAGCAGAATATTATCAGAAGAAGCGTAAACGAAAGTCCAGTCCGAATTGATAGCTGGGGTCAAGTTTAAAATATCCATCAGATGAGCTTAAACACAGTAATGTGATACTATTGTAGTCTTTGGTAATGTGATAAGATCAACGCAAGACTGCACAGAGCACAGTGCATTGAGTGACGGCCGACGGGTGACAGACAGTAGAGGTGAGGCGTAAAACTGGAATAGGTTTTTGGTATAGGTTTTTGGCTAAAACGTAAATACTTACTCCGAGCGCACCAGATAAACGCATCTCGAGTATTTAGATAAGCGTATGGCGTTTGACACGTAGTAGACCATAGCCGCGTCTAGTTGCAAGTTTTGCGACCCACAACCTCGGTCAGTTCCGGTGGAATTGGGAGACGTTCGGTTCGGCCCTCGAAGTTTGCGAGCCGATCATTTGTTTTGCGTTTCTAAATCTAATATCCATAGTTACCAACAGAAAACAAAATCTCTGTGTCTATTAATATCATGTTTATAAAATACGCTGGCAGTCCTAAGCCTGTAGGTAAAGTATGAAGGCAAGTTTTCAATAAGATTTAATTTTAAGTGCATATTTTAAAATGTAGAAAAGATACGAACACCAACGCGTAGTATATACGTTAATAGTCCATAAACCGAAAAATACTCTACTCCGATTACTCGATCTCGTTTTTATGAAGACTCGGTACCTATGGAAAGAAATGGCCTAAATACTCGTGAACCTAGTTTATGGAAAAAATATTTAGGCGGACGCGTTCTTCTAAGACTCCGTATGCATTTTACCTAGTACGTCTCACCTCTAACAGACAAAGCAAAGTGAGCGCGCGGCGCGCGCACAGTTGAAACGTCAAAATAAATGGGACGTTTGAGAAATTAATAACTACACAAAATCAATTATTCGCTCCAGTGTCGCGTCCACGCCAGGAAACCACAGTCGCTTGCGAGCCTCTGCCTTCATCTTCACTACCCCGAAATGTGAACTATGCAGTTCCCTACACACGTTCTCTTGTAGGGACGATGGAATAACGACTTTATGCCCGCGCATTAAGATTCCATTTTCATACGACAGCTGTGTTCTACAATTAAAGAATGGTTTTAAAACTTCGTCTTGAACTTTCCTAGGCCAACCATTTAAAATGTAACCCTTAACAGTAGCCAGGTGAGTGTCGCGAGCCGTCTCGTGACGCAAGTCGTTTATTGTTACCGGTAAGTCACCGTCCACTACGAAATTCACGTAGGCCGCACGATCCTCGCACTCCGCGAGCTCGTCGGGCGCCTTCGTGCCGTCCTCACCCCCTCCGCACGCCCGTGATAAATAGTCCGCGCTGTTATGCTTGCTACTGATATACTCAATGGTATAATTATACGCTGCTAAAAATATGGCATATCTCTGCAAGCGATTAGCAGACACTTCGGGGATGCCTTTATTCGGCCCAAATATAGCCAAGAGGGGTCTGTGATCTGTTCGTAGTACGAAGGGTTCGGACCGACCATATAGGTATTGGTGGAACCGTCTTACCCCAAAGATGATCGCAGTTGCTTCCTTTTGAATCTGTGCGTAATTTTTCTCCGCCGACGACAGCGTTCGCGACGCATAGGTCTTTTTAACCCTACTTCATCCATTTGGGATAGTACAGCACCTAACCCTGACGGCGACGCATCTACGGTTAATATTAACTTAGCCGTCGCGGTCGGGTCGAAATGTGCTAATGTGTGATCGGACGCGAGAACGTTTTTTATTCGGACGAACGCGTCATCGTGCTTACGAGTCCACTCCCACTTTGTATTTTTATTTAACAAATTATATAATGGACCTAATACGGACGACGCGTCCGGCACGAAGTTCCGATAGTAATTAGTGAGGCCCAGAAACGACTGCAGCTGTGACACATTTGTTGGCTTAGGCGCTTGTAAAATAGCTTTGACTTTATCGGGTGACTTCCTAACTCCATTTTTATCTATGACGTGACCTAGATACGAAATCTCATTTTTATAAAATTCACATTTACTTATTTGAACCGTTAATTCAGCATCATCTAAGCGTTGTAAGACCGCGATGAGTCTCTGCCTGTGCTGGTCTTTATTTGTCCCCGTTATAAGGATATCATCTAGTAGAAAAATGATTCCGTCAATTCCCGAGAGCAAGCATTCCATTGCGCGCTGGAAAATAGCTGGTGCGCTGGACAACCCAAACACCAATCGAGTGTAATTAAAAAGACCGCGATGAGTATTGATGCACGTTAACCTCTGTGATTCTTTGTTTAATAAAAATTGGTTGTACGCCATAGATAAATCTATTTTACTAAACTACGCCCCCGTGCAATTTGGCTAATAAATATCGGTTACCGTCGGCAAAGGATATTGATCGATTATCAACTGTTTATTGATTGTGACAGAGTAATCGGCACACAATCTGATGCTACCGCTTTCTTTTAATACCGGCACAATAGGCGACGCGTATTCTGAGTGTTCTACTGGCTCTAAAATACCCAGTGACAATAATCGGTCAAGTTCTTTGTCTATTTTTTCTTTTAGCGCGTAAGGTACTGGCCTCGCTTTAAAAAAAATCGGCTTTACATCGGGTTTTAACTGTAAATTTATTTTATACTTGTTAAACGACCCCAGATTGCCCGAGATGACTTTAGGGGACATGTTTATGAGTTGTTTATCAATATTAGTGCTAGACTCGCATACCGCCTGTGCTTCATCGAACACGGCGTACACGCGCGACGGCGCTAATTCCAGGTCGAACTCACGAATGAAGTCGCGGCCTAACAGCGGCGGTCCGGCCGCGTGCACGACGCACAGTGGAACGAATGTATGGGAGCGGTTGGACGTAGACATGTCCGAAAAAAAAGAGTAAAATTATGCCAAACTAATGATGCCATCTTATTCGATTACTTAATGCCTTCATAACTTGTGGTGATGAATTTCTTCATAACTCCCATATTTCGGGAGTAATTTGAGAAAATGTGAAATTTTACTATGAAAATGAGTGTATCGAGCTCTCTCCCTCCTGATTCCGGGCTTGTTTCAAGTAGCGGTCTCTAATATCATAATGCTAATACTAAGAGCTATATTTAATACTAAGACACATAGTGCGCCAAATGTGCACTTTCTGGGATAAAGAGTGATGTTTATTTTATAACACAATTTTTTTATTTTTTGTTTATTTTGTTGATTAAAACCGTTTTTCTAAAGGTTTACCTTATTACAATAACATTTCTGAGCAGCCAATTAGAGAAGATATAAGCTAATTAGGATATATAATTAGGGACTTAAGGTTTACATATAAAACTGATGCACTAATGATTACTGATAAGAACATTGCTATTATTTAATTACTAAATGGCTCTTAATACACTAATTTAGCATGCATCATTTACTAATTATCACAATAACTAATTACCTTGCAATATTTAACAAAGGATACCTGGGATACCTGGATTTTATATAAATAGGTCACTATTAGTAACTTTAAAATCAGTGTTGATTTACACCTCGTTGTATCCAAGCTAATCTCGCAATGTATTTTCCAAATTTTAATACAAATCTTGATATTCACGTTGCTTTATGCGCACGCGCACATAAAGATTTACGCGACTTTAACTATTTGTTCAGTGTTTTAAAAGATAACAGTTGTGTTCAGTTATGTGAAAGTGCTGAAACAAGTTTAAAAGACTGGTGTCGTCGATTTTGCTACCGCATTTATGCAAAATGGACACAGTCTGGAAGAAGCACAGATAAGTTTCGGAAGAAACATGAGATTTGGCTACAGGCTGCAATTCAATGGCCGGAATTACAGAATGAAAATATGGAACCTTCTACAGAAAATATAAGTGACGTCATCGAGCCCATAATTTCTCCTGCTAAATCTGATGCTTCAACTTGTACACATCCTAGTCCTCGTAAATCTTTTGAGGACCTTAGTAACCGGCAAAAAAGAAGACGCACTGAAGATAGTCTTTCATGCAGCAGTAGCAGCGCTGAAATTATGTTTTCGGCCGAAAGGGCGCTTCAAAAGGCAGGACAAAGCGATACAGCTTATGTTATGAAATACTTGACGGAGAATCCAGAAGAGGCCTCAAAAATCAAAGCCTTCATTGAAGGTAAATCAATTCAGGTACGGGAAATATCCCCTTTGAAGGCATTGGCTCTTTATGTATCGATGAACTTATCGAAATGGCGCTATAACACTCTTCGGGATTTCAACACTCAAGAAGGAGCTCTTCAATACCCGAGTTACTACATGTTGGTTAAAGAAAAAATTAAGTGCTATCCGGCCAAAGAAGATCTCACAGTTACAGAGAGCTCTGCAAAAATCAAATTACAAGCCTTGATGGATTTAACCTCAAGAAGACTTATTAGGTCGTTAGAAACCCCTGTTGATCCCAATCAACAGCTCGTATTGACCAGCAAATGGGGTTTTGACGGATCATCTAGCCAAAGCATTTATCATCAAAGGACGAGTGAAGATGAGCAAATCGATCTTGCTAGTAATTTTATGATTAGTCTTGTACCACTGCGGCTCGTCTCAAAAGGTGTAACAATTTGGGAAAACGAGCGACCATCTTCCACTTCATTTTGCCGGCCAATATTGTTTAAGTTTATAAAGGAAACCAAAGAAAATGTGCAGAGAGAGATGGCTGAAATCGAAGCAGAGATTGAAGCCTTAACTCCATCCACCATCACTGATGGAATTAGTGTCAAACACCAACTGCTGTTGACAATGATTGATGGTAAAATTCATTCCATTATATCCAATACAGCAGCTTCAGTGTGTGACATATGCAAGGCTTGTCCTAAAGAAATGAATAATTTAGAGTTAATCAAAGATAAACACGCAAACGAGGACATGTATAAATATAGCTTAAGCACCCTTCACGCTTGGATTCGCTCAATGGAATGCTTATTACACATTTCCTACAAATTAGACATAAAATCATGGCAAGTAAGGGGTGATATAGCAAAAAGGCAAGTTGATGACAGGAAGAAAAGAGTTCAAGAGGCTGTAAGAAGAGAAACGGGCTTACTTCTCGATGTTGTGAAACAAGGCAGTGGATCCACCAACAATGGCAACTCGGCAAGGAGATTTTTTGAAAACTACACTAAATCTGCTGAACTGACCGGAATAGATGCTATGCTTTTAAGAAAAATCTGTGTGATCTTGCAGTGTATTTCATCAGGAGAGAAGATCAACGTAACTAAATTCCGAGAGTTCTGCTTTGATACTGCTAAGCTTTACGTGGAGTTATACCCATGGTATTATATGCCTTCTTCACTTCATAAAATTTTAATGCAAGGGCCAGACATAGTTCAGAACATGTCAATTGTGCCCATTGGTTTTCTATCCGAAGAGGCATCTGAGGCTAGAAATAAAGATTTTAGAAAATATAGAGAGGGGCATTCTCGAAAGCATAGCAGTATCTCATGCAATGAAGATATTATGCACAATCTTTTACTGTCTTCTGATCCACTTGTTACAAGTATCCGTCCAAAAGGAAATAAGTTTGTAAAAAAATCTTCTTTTAAGGAATTTTATGAGCTTACGGATTCTGAGAAAAGTGATATCGAATTTGTTAACATAAATGATTTAGCGGACATCGATTCTGAATTTGAATTAATTGATGATGATGATGATGACGAAGATAATTAAATGATGTTATTGTTTTAAAATGTGTAACTTAGTAAATTAGAGCTTACATCTTAATTATTTATTGTACTTTTAATGAAACTAGGTAATTTATTATCAACTTACTTAAAAGTCATACTCTCATCAGTTCTTGTGAATATTTTTGTTAATATATATTTCTGTATATATATATAATATATTTATAGACCTCTTAATAAGTCTGTCTGCGGTTTAAAGTAAATACAAATGGGGAAAAAACGTTTTTTTTTTTAAATTTTCATTTCCTTTTATCCCAGAAAGTGCACATTTGGCGCACTATGTGTCTTAGTATTAAATATAGCTCTTAGTAATAGCATTACGATATTAGAGACCGCTACTTGAAACAAGCCCGGAATCAGGAGGGAGAGAGCTCGATACACTCATTTTCATAGTAAAATTTCACATTTTCTCAAATTACTCCCGAAATATGGGAGTTATGAAGAAATTCATCACCACAATTTATGAAGGCATTAAGTAATCGAATAAGATGGCATCATTAGTTTGTCATAATTTTACTCTTATTTTTCGGACATGTCTACGTCCAACCGCTCCCATACATTCGTTCCACTGTGCGACGTACACATTCAGAGTATGCGTACGCCCAAGATATGATATAGGTAATAAAACAACTCCGACCGTCTCAATATTTTGCCCTGTATAACTGAATAACCTTTTGTTGGTGACTGATAACGGCAATTGTTTAAATTTCGACTCGTAGGTATTTTTAGAGATTACACTTACTGCAGAACCACTATCGATTTCGAACTCTAAAGCTAAGCCACTGATCATCACACGCTCCGTCATAGGTTTCCCTCTCACGCACCGAATATTATAAAAACACTCACCGTCGTCGTCTCCGTCGTCCACAGTACCTTCGTCTACGTATTTCACTTTACCCTCACTAGGGCACATTTTACGCAAATGGCCTTTATTGTTACACTTTTTACATTTATACTTTTTGTAACGACACTGATTAGAACTATGATTTGTAAAACCGCACACACTGCACTTTTCCTTTTTAGAGATGTTGAACACGCCGTCGGGGCCTGCGCCGGCGCCGCTGGCGCCTGGTGCTGCCTGCGACGAGGCCTGGCGCGCACAGCGCACGCTCTCTGCCAAGTCGATGGCCTTCGCGAGGGTCAGCTCCCGCTGTTCCTGCACGAAAAGTTTGTCCCGTTCGTGTCCTGGTGCCATGCCCATGATGAATTTGTCCAGCAAGGCCTCCTCCAAATTCTTGAATGCACAGTGAGTTGCCAATCCTCTAATCCTGGCTGCCCATTGAGTGTGCAATTCACCTGGTCGCTGTGTTGCCGAATAGAATACTGATTTCTCTGCAAACCCAAACCTTTTTGGTGTGAAGTGGTCGTCGAGGATTTTCACTATCGCTTCGTAACCCAATTCTTCAACCTTTCTGGGTAGCGCCAGGTCACAAGCAAGCTTGAACGTAGATTCACTCAGGGATGTTAACAATATCGCCCTTCTTTTGATTGTGGCCTTGTCCGTTTCTGAGGTTATGTCGTTTGCGATGAACCACTGATTTAATCGCAATTTGAAACTATTCCACTCCTGTGACAGGTGGTCGAAGGTGGAAAGAACGCCATAAGTCGCAACCGTAGACATTTTTTTGAAAAATGTGAGTCCGTTCGTCGCCACGTGTTAGATACGGAAGTGACAGGGGTAGTAGTACGTCAATCAAACTCGCTAGCATGTTGCACACTAATATATTCAATAAGTAAACCGCACGGCGCGGCCGGCGGGGAGGTGCGGGGCGCAGCCGGCACTCCTGCGCTCGGCATACACAACAGATATATAGGATGGCTATGAAATTTTTTGGATTGAATTTTTTTTCACCTTGATCTTCATTTTGACCCCACCATCGATTTTACCAATCTGAAAAACCCTGAAAACGACACCCATGTTGGAAAATTCTAAAGTTTTCTTGGCCGCCATCTTGGATTTTCATTTTGACCTCACCATCGGCTTTAGCAACCCCAAAAACTCTGAAAAAGACACCCATGATGGAAAATTCGAAAATTTTCGCAGTCGCCATCTTGGATTTTCATTTTGATCCCACCATCGGCTTTAGCGATCCGAAAAACCTTGAAAAAGACACCCACGATGGAAAATTCAAAAAGTTTCGCAGCCATATCTTGGCCTTACATTTTGATCAGCGGCCTCGAAAACCATGACAGGTAACCCATAACTATGTCAAAAACAGTTAGAAAGAAAAATAATAAATATAAGTCCACGTTCACACGGACGTAATAATATCACGGCGGGATTTTTCGCGCGCTGGATTTTCAACTCTCGGTAGTGAGCCGAAGGTTGAGAATCCAACACAGTGCAACTCAGTGGGTTGAAAATCTAACAGTGTGGTTTACTGTTAGATTTTCATCTCTCGGTACGTAACGTAGTCGGTACATAGTTTTGTATGTAGGTATAGGTAAATAAATAAGAAAATAAATAAAAAAGTGCAACTAAAAAACTACGACGATCACTTCCAGTCTGTAAGTAACTTAAACATAACTGGCGAATTGTGGGTGTCCTAATTCACCCCTCTGAAAGAATACAAGCGTTATGTTATGAAGAAATCTCATTTCCGCAAGTTATTATATCTTAAAAAAATATTTACTAGAATAGTAGAACAAAATAAACTTTTACTAATTGTAATCAGTTCAAGTTGATCACCTGTATTGCTCTATTCGGTGACATAGTTAATACTGCTGCCGGCCGCCAGCCACGCCTGGCGCGCGCATCGTAACTAGTTACGTCTCGCTACTCGTTTCGGGGGCTGAGGTAAGCTTTAAATGCCTACTGCGCTGGGCTCACCTCGCCTTAATCTAATTTTCACATGAAACAACTCTCGAGCGCGTTCTTAATTATTTGTCCAGCTTCATTACTATTTGAATTTGTTACTTTAGACAATAAATAAAATTTCATTCTATATTCCTAATCTCTATTCATGTGGATATTTCATAACATAACTAGTTACTTCTAAGAAGGAACACATAACTACATGAGATAATTTTCCTAAAAATTTCTGGAACATGAAATCGTTCTTGATTATATGACCACAACTGTATATACCTAAACCCTAGCGGAAAGGTTCAATTAGGCCGCCTACGCCACGCGCCGTCAGGAAAAGTACGACAATACACTGACATTGATACAGCTCGGTTAGTCTACTCTAGTTATTTTCATAGTGGTATGTCCTACGGTATTCTGCTGTCGGGTAAAGCCGACATTTAAAATACCGATATTTAAAATACTTTTGTCCTTCAAAGACGAGCTGTTCGAATCATTTACAGACCAGCACCCTAATTGCGTAACGCACTATCAATCAGAATCTGAATCATTTTGAAGATTATTTCTAATCCATTGCTTGTAATGTTTGAAAAAAATTCTGCTCAACAATGTAAATAACGCAATGAATGTTGTTGAACTGTCAAAATTAAAGCGATTCCTACTGTTAGTGAGTTACGCAATTACCCCTCAGTTAGGCGCCAGAAATGCCGCGAGGGACTTTGGTAACGATATTGGTATTTAGCATCTAGTGTACAGTGGCATCGCAATTTGGCTTACTACACGAATACGGAGCCCTTCACTGTACGTCGTACACCACGCATTTGGCTGTTTTTTTTGTTATTGAAATGCCGTCAAATATTGGCCATCATGTCATTTTGTTATTACACAATTACACGGAAAAGGTTTTCAAATAATATACAAACACATCAAATGCTTAAATTAAAATTTAATAATAAATTATATGAAATGCAACAAATGTAACGTGTATAATAATAATACTATAATATATCTCTCGTGCGCAACGCTCGTGACGGATGTACTAACAACTATTAAGGCCCACATACACGAACAAGATTAACCTCATTCGTGTGTAAAAATTAGATAACATTACAAAATCACAACGCGTGCATATTTCGTTGTTAGTAATTATATTATGCAACCTTAATAATATAGTGATCAACTATATTTAACTAAAAATACCTCTATTAAATGGTTAAATCACAGTGTACTAAACATAACTTACGATATGTAGCCATCAGTGTAAAAAGCTTCGCTTTTACACAAATACTTGCGTGAGTCTTAACAAAGAAAGTCTTTGTTAGAAAAATATTAAGGCAAAGCTCACAACGCACGCGCAGCGCAAAGGCCACGCGCCTGTCGTCACTGTCAGCAGTCCGGCGCCGCGTGCAGCAGTTCCGCGTGCGCCTGACGTCACTGTCAGCAGTCCGGCGCCGCGTGCAGCAGTTCCGCGTGCGCCTGACGTCACTGTCAGCAGTCCGGCGCCGCGTGCAGCAGTTCCGCGTGCGCCTGACGTCACTGTCAGCAGTCCGGCGCCGCGTGCAGCAGTTCCGCGTGCGCCTGACGTCACTGTCAGCAGTCCGGCGCCGCGTGCAGCAGTTCCGCGTGCGCCTGACGTCACTGTCAGCAGTCCGGCGCCGCGTGCAGCAGTTCCGCGTGCGTCAGCAGCGCCGCGAAGTACTGCGCCGCCAGCCGCGCGATGTACTGCTCGTGCGCGGCCCGCGCCGGCCACCAGCCCTCCAGGAAGCCGATGTGGCCCCCGCGCGCCGTCACGGCCAGCGCCACGCGCGCGCCGCGCCGCCCCGCCGCGCGCGCCTCGGCCACGGGGATGGCGGCCAGCGGCTGGAAGGGGTCGTCGGCCGCGCACAGGCACAGCAGCGGCACGCGCACGCGGTCCAACTTGTCGCGCAGCGAGGCGGCGCGGTAGTACGCGTCCACGGAGCCGAAGCCGAAGTGCTTGGTGGTGAAGGCGGCGTCGAACTCGCGCACCGAGCGCGCTCGCTCCACGACGCGCCAGTCCCACGGGCCTTCGCGCAGCGGCGCATGCGCGCGCAGCGTGCGGCGCAGGTTGCGCGCCATGTGGTACGACAGCAGCGCGTTGAGCGGCGCGCGCTCCATGCACTCCGAGCCCTTCACCACGTCCAGCGGCGACGACACCACCAGCGCCGCGTGCACGGCCGCGCGCTCGCCGTGCTCGGCCAGGTAGTGGCCCAGGATCAGGCCGCCCAGCGACACGCCGGCCGCCAGCAGCGGCACGTCGCCGCACGCGGCCCGCACGGCGCTCACCACCTCGGCCAGGTCGGAGTGGCTGACGGCGCAGTACAGGCGCGGCGTGGTGAGCGGCAGGCCGCCCAGGCCGCGGTTGTTGAACACGACGCAGCGCGCGCGCAGGCGCGCGGCGGCGGCGGCCAGGCAGCGCACGTAGTCGGCGTCGGCGCTGCCCGTGAGGCCGGGCAGCACCAGTAGCACGGCGCGCGGCGCCAGGCCGGCCGGCTCGGCCAGCCAGTCCAGCGCCACCTGCCCGCCGTCCGCCAGGCGCAGCACCTGTCTGGCGCGTCACGCCCGCTCGCACGTTGCTTTTATTCAAATTATACATATCGCACGTCGGCAACAAGAGTGTCACAACTCACAACACATAAAAATACGAAAGTGAGATAAGTATCCCATGAGAAAGCTAATCACAAACTTAATTTGCTGAAAAAGTCTTAATTACAGTGCGATTCCTCGCCAAGAGATGGCATTTAATACCCTTTTTTACACAGCCACTTTCCGACGAGAAGCATAAACTCTGTCACATCACACTTAATACAGAAACAATGTGCATCTAGTGTGTGTAGTCTGTCATAATTTGTAACAACCCGACAACAAAACATATATTTCCTTTGTTTTCGGCAATAAGTTACATCATGTGAAATGCCATATTTTGAGTTGTTCTCACAAGTATTTTAAAATAAGAGAATAGAACAGTCACATCCAGTGAATATTACTGTATTACCTACCATTTATATTAGAAACAAATAAGGTATCACTACCTACAAATTTGTTTAATATTACTTGATTTCTTTAAAAAACCAATAAAATTAATTAGCTGGCAAAAGTGTTTTATTTCATAATCTTTGATAAGTTTATCGAAAAAAGTGACACCATTAGAGAAATTTATAAGTAAAATATAAAATGGAAAAAATATGTTTAAGTTTTAATTTCCATTGAAATATAACAGATTATCAAAGTCTTCTTAAACTTATCTTGAGTTCTCCAATGTGCTCTTTCAGAAAAATTTAATGGAATTATAAGCTCAAAAAACAAAGATTGAATTCCCAGAACCTACTGTTGTGTTGTGACATTCTCATTGCTGATGTCTGATTAGAGCCAGATATTCATTTAAATTTTTTAACAGTTCTTCCTTATAAAACTGTCAGATATAACCTCAATCAGCTCTATTTCTTAAATGGTTTGATTTGATTTATTAGACGTAACACTTTCGTAGCCCAGTTCGAAAATACATTTTTACTTATATGTCATAAATTTTTAAGCAAATTTGCATAACAATCCAACATTTGGGCCCATCCATGTGATGATTATGTAACGGGAACCCTATGCACAAGCACCCGGATCCGAGTTCACTTTAGGATATGCCCACCAGGCGTTGCCACAATTTTAAGTTGGCTTCTGGATATTTACCAATTATAAAAATACTTATTGGGAAGTTCCCAAGATATGCTCAATTACCGTTTTTAAAATGGAAGAGATGATGTTTCTATTGCCATTTTATTTTATTTCTAAAATACCTTTCACTTAGTGTATTTTCAACAACAATGAGGAGGCACCACCAATAACTGCCAATTGTCAGATGAGTCATATTAGTCTAAGGTACTATGTCTAAACTCCAAGCAATGTTAATAAACATGGTCCAGGCCACTCATGTTTATACTTACTATTTTTCAGCCACTTGGCAATCCTATGGGCTCTGTCATCACATAATTTATACTTATGAAATTAGGAAGGACATTTTTTTGTATGAATATTAATATTATGTGAACTTTGTACCGGCGATATTTGACGGGCGGCAATAAACGCGAACGTAATATCGAGCCAAGGACCGTCTGCAGCCGCGACTCGACGCACCACGGCGTCGGCCAGTAGTGTTCGCTCAGTAGAGGCACGTTCTCCTCAAGGAACCGACGGAATTCACCATGACCGCATATTACTAGGGGCTTCTGTAACAAAACGGATCATTCAGTTGTCCTGCACGTTGATGAGTAACCGAAGTAGTGCTGCGATAACAAAACCACCGAAGTCAACATCGATAATCAAACAACACGGCACAACTTGAGTTTGTTCAACTTATCTATTTAATGATCTTTACCTTGACCACTTCCACTAGATAATAGGTTATGTACAATATTGACAAAGAAACACCGACTAACAACTCCTTTTTTATTTCAAATATGTACATAAAGATACCTAACATGATTTGTGTAAGACAATACCTATAAAATAAACTAATAATAAAACAAAATAATAAAAAAAGAATATCAAAGTAAACTCTCTGTTTTGATAAAGTCCGGTATGCCCACAGACTAAAGTGACAAATGACAACTACTGACAAGTGAGATTGACAATCTCAGTCAGTGTTGTCACACCTGATGTTAGAAAATCGGTAGATGTCAAAAATAGCTGTAGAAATAGGTTAAAAATCCACCTAGACTTTAAATGAAAAATTGGTAGATCTACCACTCTAATTTCAGTACATTTTCTGAATTAATAATTCGAGTAAATTAAAAGGTTTTCTGTTCGAAAGAGGTTTTATTCTCTTATTGGTGATGTTTGTACAAATGTTTACTAAACAACATTTGCGGCCAGTTTCTTTATCAAAAGCTTAGAATAATAACTAAAGCATAGAATTCTGTAACTATTTTTATACTCGTTCTATCTTATGGCACGAAAAAGAATGTGTGAAGGAAATAAATGATTTACTCTTTGTTTTACTTTTTGGCATTTCACGAGATGAACTGTCATTTGGTTAGATTGGTTCTAATTCAAAGATAGTACTTTGCTTCAATGTCTGACTATTCATTAGTGTTCCCAACTTAGTGGATTTGCCACTAAAACTGGTGGTTTCGACCTCCCTTTTAGTGGCGAAATATTGCTTTTAGTGGCTGGTGGTTTTTTCTAGTGGTTTAGTAGATTCAGTTTCAATTACTGAAAATGCTATCACTCAACCATTAAGCCACTAAAACGTTACGAAATATATTATTTTTACTTCA
Source organism: Polymixis lichenea (assembly GCA_949091785.1). Lineage (NCBI taxonomy): Eukaryota > Metazoa > Arthropoda > Insecta > Lepidoptera > Noctuidae > Polymixis > Polymixis lichenea. Next base: position 27,682,495 of record OX420932.1, on the reverse strand, counting down.
TTAAACTTTTACTGTGTTGGCAACACTAATCCGTCAGAATGACGCGACCTGAACATGATGACGTCAAACGATACATCCCGCCAAGAAGCAGATAAAAGTGGAGGCAACACACTAAATACCTAAGTGAAGACGACTGTGGACTTACGCTCTCTTTCTAAATACATACATAAGAAAGAGAAAACGCATATTACTGTTTCGTTCTTATGTGTGTATTTAGAAAGAGAGCGTTAGCCCACAGGTCGTCTTCACTTTTTTATTTGGATTGTGGCCTCCACTTTTATCTACAAGCTTCTTGCATCCCGCATAAATCCGCATAATATACAATACTTTTTTATTTATATTTTATATATTAGGGAAAATAAACAGTTACACATTACAAAATTACACAAAATTTGAGATACAGAGTGAGTAAATGTATAACCCACGACAATTTCCACATATTATCAAAAAAAGTTATAAAACCATGCGATGCGCGTGTTAGATTGTTGATTTTGTTATTGTATCCACAAGCCTTTATTGGTACTATATTGTAGTCTGTGATCTATTTTTTGGAAGATATCTTGAAGGACGGATATGAATAACTTCGGCGAAAGTGGGTCTCCCTGTTTCACGCCATTTTCTATGGGAAATTCTTCTCCCTTCCTTTCTAGTTCTATTCTGCTCACACTTATGGAATTTATACTATTTTTTTATAATATTTATGTATTTTTCATGTACGTCGATAATTACAAGTGCCTTCCATAAAGATGTATGTGCAATACTATCGAACGCTTTTGAGTAGTCAATAAACGCTACGTAAAGTGGTTTGTTGAATTCGTTATACTTTTCTATTAATTGTTCTACAGTGTGGATATGGCCAATAGTGGAATAGTTCGATCGAAACCCTGCTTGTTCAATTGGTTGGTTTTAATCAATTTTTGAAGCTATTTTGCTAAGCAGAATCGAAGAAAATAGTTTGTACATAGCGGATAATAAACTAATGGGTCTATAGTTTCCATATGAGGTTACAGGTAATTAAAATTACATCCTGTATATTCGAGCCGTTTGGGGTTGAATTACTTGGGCCATGAGGTCCGAGTGCCCACTTGGTTCACCGAGACATTACTACGCGGTTAGTCAACTCTTCACGTGACCAAAGGGCTGGCCTATTCTTTGGCCAAAGGATCAGTATCGCCATACAACATGGCAATGCTGCCAGCATTTTGGGCACTTTTCCCATTGTCAGCGATACGGACGAATTTTTTGATGCCCTGTGATTCTTTTCACTCTATTTGTTGTTAAATACATCATGTCATACTATTAATTATAATTGATGAAAATCATGCATAATTGTAATAAAATGATATTCGCACTAACCTTTGTATAAAAATATTGAAATGTCGGTACAATTTCTAAAAGAATGATCGCGCTGTAAAAAACAGTTTCTTTTTTGGGTGGGAAATCATCAAAATCAAAATCAAAATCAAAATATTTTATTTCACATAAACCTGCAAGGGCACTTATGAAACGTCAGAAGCTAGGTGCACGGTTCCAATTTGTCGCTTCCTATGGAGAAGAGCCGGCAAGAAACTCCACGGTTACTCTTTTAAAAATAATTGGATTTTATAATGTTTTCAAATTACAGTGATATGAGATATGGGAGGACAGTGCAGGCCTGTCAAAAAGTACCAGGTACTTATAGGAATGAAAATAAAGAATAGAAACTGTAGGCCTACAACGTTCTCTCATTCACAATATGTAAAAGAATCTACATAAGTAAAATTAACCTATTTAAACCAAGTGATATGATTTCCATGAGAATCACTAATAAATACTCGATATACAAGGGTTGTATAATATCAAATAATGACGAGAATATGTCATTAAGTGTAAAAAATAAAATAATTAAAATTAACATTGTAATTTGGAAGCAGTTAATAGACGCTCACAAAGTTATGGTGCTAATGAGTTACCAGGGAAGCCACATGTGCAGAAGGAATTAATGCCAAACTTCCTTGTCTTTAACGTAGTCTTTTATCTTATAATATGCTTTTTTGATAAGGACACGTTTGATGTGAGTTTTAAACTTTCCATCGCTAAGTTCTGTAACCGATTTTGGCAACTTGTTATAGAAGCGGATACTGTTTATTAGAAATGACTTGCTAGTTTTAGTTAATCTACATTTTGGAATCACAATTTCATCTTTACTACGTGTATTTAGATTATGGAAGTCGCATCTTTTTTTGAAAAGACCTAAATTTTTGCGAACATACAAGATATTTTCTAGGATATAAAGAGAAGGCAGAGTTAGTATGTCAACTTCGTTGAATTTGTTTCTAAGAGACTCGCGAGGCCCCATTTTATAGATTGCGCGGATTGCCCTCTTTTGTAGAATGAAAACTGAATCTACGTCAGCTGCCGACCCCCACAGCAGAACGCCATAAGACATAATACTGTGAAAATAAGCAAAGTATACTAACCTAGCTGTGGCTACATCAGTCAACTGCCTTATTTTTCTTACTGCGTTAGCAGCTGAGCTTAATCTACTTGAAAGAGCTCTAATGTGGGCACCCCATTGCAATTTTGAATCTAAAGTAATTCCTAGAAATACAGTTTCCGAAATAGCATCTAGTTTCTTGCCATCAAGTTTTAAATTTAGCCCTACTTGGGGTACATTTGGTAATGAGAACTTAAGACATTTAGTTTTGTTCGCATTGAGTAAAAGATTATTAGCCGCAAACCATTTCGAGAGAACAGCTAGACTATCTTTGACATGTAAGACATCCGTATCTTTTCTATCTATTCTAAAAATAAGAGAAGTGTCATCAGCGAATAAAATTATATCCGAGAAGTTAGCCATCAGGTAAGGAAGGTCATTAATATAAACTAGAAATAAAAAAGGGCCAAGAATTGAACCTTGAGGCACGCCCATCTTAACTAGAGACCCCGAGGACGTTGCCCCGTTAACATTTACTTTTTGCTGCCTGTTTGATAAATAGGAAAGCACAAGATCAGCAGCTCGTCCACGAAGTCCGTAGTGGTGTAATTTACAGATGAGTCTATTGTGGTCAACGCAGTCAAACGCTTTTGAGAGGTCACAGAAAATGCCAATTGCATCCTGGGACTTCTCCCATGATTCCAAAATGTGACTGATGAGTTGTACTCCCGCGTCAGTCGTTGACCTACCTTTCGTGAAACCAAACTGTCGACTATGTAAAATCCCATTTGAGTTAAAATGTGACAACATCTGGTCCAACATGATTTTTTCATAAATTTTGCTCAATGCTGGAAGCACAGATATAGGTCTATAATTAGAGGGATCACTCCTACTACCCGATTTGAAATCAAATAACTTCTCCCGCTCTGGGTGGAGCGGGAGGGCGTGTCAGACTTTTACCGACTAAAACCCACCCGTGTTCCCTCAGTTGCCTGTGTGCCAGGGGCCGCGGTATCTCTTTCGAACAACCCGCAGCCCTGGCAGGCATCGACCCTTGCGGGCCCCATCAGTTGATGCTGACATCTCTTTGAGGCGCGCATGGAACACAACGCGCCGTCGACCCGGGCTTGGCCCTTACCGGACAGCGAGCTACCCATTACTCGCCATCCGAAAGCCTGTGCCTACGGTGGCCGGGAATCAGCCTGGGATTCCCGACGCCCGGGGTGTCTCCTGCGAAGGTTACGGCAGTGAGGGCGCATGTACTGCTTCTCCCTCACGTGCGCCGCCTCCCTCTTTGCGAGCATAACTGCTTCGCTGAAGGAGGCGACTGCTAGCCATGCACTCTCGCTCCGTACCATGGCCTGGACCAGGGTCGGACGCGAGAGATCGCTGCCGCCCATCACCTCCACGAGGACACGGCGGTGCTCCACCCAAGCCGGGCAGACCTACACCGTATCCTCCACCGTGTCCTCAGGGCGATCTTCGCAATGGAAACACCCGGGCGTTTCCTCCCGCCCTATCCGAAACAGGAACCTCCCGAAACAGAAGTATCCGGTGAGGACCTGTGTCAGGCGGAAAGTGAGGACGCCATGCCGTCTCTCAAGCCACTCCTCAAAGAGGGGACTTACCGCCGCAATCGTGGCGTGGCCAACACAGATCGTTAAACGTAAATAAAGACTCTTGCGACCTGTGCTATACACGGTGACATATTAATGGTTGTTTTCCCGCGGCAGAACATGCCAAAAAGAGAAAAAAAAAACTTGCCATAGGGAGTCCCTTCGAACCATAGGGCAAAAGTAAAAAAGAAAGATGTTTTTGTTTTAAAATAATTAAAAAAATATTCATCAACTCGGAAACGTGAGAATCAATAGTAACACTGGAGGTAACTTGTGCGTAGGTATTACTCGAAACGCACGCGCCGCCACGCCGACAAAGGGATCAGTGATGCATAAATGTTCAAAGCAAAATAAATTCTCGCACGTCATGATACGGCTTAAACTACAAACTAACAACAATTACAATCCAAGCAGCGCGCCATCTTCCTATTGGGCGGGCCAGCGGCAGCGCACTTAGTTTTCCCGCGGCGAATGTCGTACGCGCAGCACGCGTTATCAGTGCAATGGATCGTCATTGCAATTTTTGCAATTTGGAGTACGTCGCTATGGTGCAACTGTATGGTAGGGCTGATTATGACTCCCATGCTGCCCGGCGACTTTACGCGGAGCTGCAATACTTGGAGTCGCTTCGTCTTCGCGGGGTTCTGAACCCCCAAATCCTAGTACTAGAAATGTTACGTAACGATATCCTGGAATTCTTGGATGACGTTCCGCTAGCGGTGCCCATAGGAAATCTGTATTATCAGCATGACGGGTGCCCGGCTCACTATCACCGCGCCGTGCGCGAGCACCTGGACTCGGTGTTTTCCCAGCGCTAGATCGGACGCGGCGGGCCAGCGCCTTGGCCAGCAAGAAGCCCGAACCTAACTCCGTTACAAGTTTACTTGTGGTCTGAGCACAAGCACCAGGTGTATCTTGAGGAACACGAAACTCGCGACGCGTTAATAACTGCGATAGTGGACGCTTTCAATATCGTAAGAAGTGACAGACTCTTATTAAAATTGAAAGACAATCAATTAAAACGTGCTCGATTGTGCATTTCACGCAGTGGCTTGCACTTCGAACAATTACTCCGTTACCGGGAAGTGTAAGTACCTACTCGTACTTTTGTAAATTGTGAACATTTAAAAGTAGTTAAATTCATTAGGATGATTGTAAATAAGTTGATTCAATTTTTTGAAATACGCCTCAAATACTTTTTAATATCTAATTCTAAAAATTATAATAAACTTGTTTTTATTTAATTTCTTGTTTAGTAAATTGCAGCTAAAAAAGTTTTATGACGGTCCTAAGCCCGTAAAAGTATGAAAGGAAAATTTGAATAACTGGTTGGGTAAAGCTTATTATTATCAAGAATAAGTTGTCAGCTGATTGAAAAGCACGCGGATCAACGGCCGCGCGGCCGCTCGGCGGCGGCGCCCGGCTTGCGCCGAGCCACAAAATACAGAGAGTACAGAAGTCAATCTACATACAGAGCGCGCTCGAGCAACGCACACATAGACAACGCTCACGGACACGATATCTCGGACGGGTTGGGAACAGCGCAAGCGCGCGTGCCATCCCCTGAGACACGCGTCTGTGAAGTGCCAAATGGAGGAACAAAAAAATAGTTACTATAACTGTTCAGTGGACGGTTGTTATTCAACATTAAACTGTGAATTGTCGTTTTTTAAGCTACCAGTTGTTTCAGAGAGGTAATCTAGGTATTTGCTTGTGTTTCGATGGTTCGTTTTAACGTAACACAGAATAGTTAGTTGTAGGGAAGCGAACATGATTTTGTGGCCTTGTAATATTTTTACAAGTTATATTAGGTATTTATTGTAGTACCTATAAACTAAAAAAGTACGCTCATCTTTCTCATCCTACTAATATTATAACTGTGAAAGTTTGTGAGTATGGATGGATGGATGGATGGGTGTTTGTTACTCTTTCACGCAAAAACTACTGAATGGATTTGGATGAAATTTGCCACACAGATAGATTATAACCTAGATTAACACATAGTATGCTTTTTATCACGGTAACGCGGTATTTGTGATCATGGCAAGAATATGTTGTAAGGTAGCTATTAAGCTCGATTTATACCTACAATATGTAACAAAAAACCTGTTGTTCCTTTTAGGGACGTATACACTTACCTACAAGCACAACATTGATGAAGTTATAATTTTAAAAAAATAAGCATTGGCCAGTGAGTTCATTATCAAATAACTATTAAAATCGACACATTCAAAAAATGTTTACAGTTTCTGACTTTACAAGTATCTTTATTTCGCATAATAGCCTACGAGCTCGGCGGCTTTCTTTGATCGGATAGAAGATGCCGCCAAAAACCTACGGGCGCCTGCGCCGCGCCGCTTCGGTACCACGTGCCTAACACCCCCTTTTTACCCCGCCACCCGCCGCCCTGCGAATCACTTCCTTACTTCCTTAGTCTACCGCGCAGCTTACTTCCGAACGGATGTATACGTTGACCATGCCTTATTCAAACGTAGAATATTTTAAGATGTTGATGTGTCTAGGGAAATGTGACTGCAATTATGCAGAAGCACGCAGACTCTACCAAGAACGTTTTACGAGTCTACCATTACCATTCCAATGTTTGCACATACGTACGTTCAATACCGGCAGTGTGCGCGGACAAGACCAACATCGACCTGACGCAGGCAGACCGAGGACTCGAAACAGTGACATCGTGGAGCAAGTCTTGGACGCTCAGTGCGACACGAACTCGGAGTAAACCATATGCGCGTTTGGAGAGTTCTCAAAGAAGATGGCCAGCACCCTTTTCATTATCGTCGCGTCCAATCAAATCAAATCAAATCAAAATATTTTATTTCACATAAACCTGCAAGGGCACTTATGAAACGTCAGAAGCTAGGTGCACGGTTCCAATTTGTCGCTTCCTATGGAGAAGAGCCGGCAAGAAACTCAACGGTTACTCTTTTAAAAATAATTGGATTTTATAATGTTTTCAAATTACAGTGATATTAGGTATGGGAGGACAGTGTAGGCCTGTCAATAAGTACCAGGTACTTTAGAGGAATGAAAATAAAGAATAGAAACTGTAGGCCTACAACGTTCTCTCATTCACATTATGTAAAAGAATCTACATAAGTAAAACCAACCTATTCAAACCAAGTGATATGATTTCCATGAGAATCACTAATAAATACTCGATATTACAAGTGTTGTATAATGTCAAATAATGACGAGAATATGTCAGAAAGTGTAAAAAATAAAATTAATAAAATTAACATTGTAATTTGGAAGAAGTTAATAGACGCTCACATAGTTATGGTGCTAATGAGTTACCAGGGAAGCCACATGTGCAGAAGGAATTAACGCCAAACTTCCTTGTCTTCAACGTAGTCTTTTATCTTATAATATGCTTTTTTGATAAGGACACGTTTGATATGAGTTTTAAACTTTCCATCGCTAAGTTCTGTAACCGATTTTGGCAACTTGTTATAGAAGCGGATACTGTTTATTAGAAATGACTTACTAGTTTTAGTTAATCTAAATTTTGGAATCACAATTTCATCTTTACTACGTGTATTTAGATTATGGAAGTCGCATCTTTTTTTGAAAATACCTAAATTTTTGCGAACATACAAGATATTTTCTAGGATATAAAGAGAAGGCAGAGTTAGTATGTCAACTTCGTTGAATTTGTTTCTAAGAGACTCGCGAGGCCCCATTTTATAGATTGCGCGGATTGCCCTCTTTTGTAGAATGAAAACTGAATCTACGTCAGCTGCCGACCCCCACAGCAGAACGCCACTCACTACTTCCCTCCGACTATGAGTCAAGACTGAAATACAGTAGACAGGTGCCACTCGACAAGATCGAACAAGATAGTGATTTCTTGAATTGGATACTGTTCACCAACGAATGCTCATTTGTTAGAACAGGTGGTTTTAATTCGCACAATGAGCACGTGTGTTCGATCACATTTACGTGACAGACGCGGCGACTTTGTTTTTGTTGATGTAGTGAAGTGTTAAATGTAGTTTTAGTTGTAGCGCTGTAGCGCGGGGCGGTGAGGGGGAAAAACAAATATGTACACAAAAATGAGGTGCCGTACGCAGCGGCAACGTCAGCGGTATTCGCCAAGCGGTTCGCGGCCGATGCGCGCGGCGCGGGGCGCTGCTTGAATATGAACAAATGTACGCGCGAGTTGATTGTTGAGGTGCACAACTCAGAGCGGTGCGGACAGCGGCGGAGCGGCGGACAGACTGGCAGCTTGCCGATGAAAATATTTTAGACGACATTGTAGCGGAAATGAACTCCGATATTTATTACAGACATTTTAAACCATACGCTTAAATCGATTTTTATTTAAAATAAGAAAATTAATTTAACAAATTAAGCTAGCATTTGCCAACGGCTTTGCCCACATGGGTTGATTATGTTATCACTATTACATATTTTGCTTTCGTGTTTTGTTTCAGGCGACACAACTGGCTTACGTAACTGTAGGTTGAGGAGATCTAATTGAGAGAAGTCTCTCAATCAATCTGTAAGTACAGATTTTAGGATTTGTGAACAGCATTTCGAAAGAAAGTTTATCTTGTATCAAAGTACAGAACAAAAAAATATATAAGTGATGATGCATTTACTTCATTAAACATTCCATCTCTCGACACGCACTTGCCCGGTTTTTTATTTGCACTAACCGAGTGACAGCCCTATAGAAGTAGGTAAGAATTTTAAGCTCTATTAGGAAGCTTTCATTCTACTCGCTTATTCTGTGCTTCATACACTCCGTGGTTCTGTGTAAAGTGTAAAGTTTGGAGGTTTGTGCTGCTAGCGCCACTAGTGGTGAAACTTAGCATATTCTCTCTTTAACTAGATAATCAATGTTTGAACAATGTTTTAGGTTTTTTTTTAACGTGATTTTTTTTTTGTACGATAATTTTTCCCCTATTAATTACGATTATTTTGACGCAGTGATGGCAATTTAGCCTCTTCGGGGTTAGATCTAGCCCTTTTTGTTCTTGTTCAGCCCCGAATATAATGATTTAGCGCCTAGCCCGTAACCTAGCCCTTAATATTATTCCCTGTCAAAACCATTTAAAAATAAATTGAAAGAACAGGATGAACTTCTAGTCCCGAAATTCCATACGAACTGGCCTTACCAAGTTAAACCAAACTTACTAGTTACTATTTATAGGTAAGCCCAGATGTCCTTTAAAAAAAATTGTATCCAATTTAAATTTATACTGAACAAGGCTGCGTGCAATGAGGCCCAAGCCCAACAATCAACATCGTCAGCGCAAAGTGAAACCCTTCGTGAGGAATTAGATGAAGACTGTTATTTAGATCTTATTTTTTTGAATAAACAATATTTTATCATCCAGAATGATGTATCTTATCAATAATTTCCACAATACTTAGTCATGAAATCCATTTTACTAAAGAATCTTTAATTTAATTATTCGTTATTTAGTAAATTAGCCCTATTTAAAAAAAAATGTGCCAATCTAGCCCTTTTACTCGATTTAGCCGCAAAATCTGACTCCCAGTTGGCAGCACTGTTTCAACGTAAGAAGTAGATATGGGTCGTATTAGGTAAAAACGATACCTAATCCACCTTATCCTAGTATTTAAAAATACCTAATCCATTTACCTAATCCGAATATTTGTTCAATATAGCCGCTGGCTTGTTACCGATATTATGTATCTTATGTGGATTGGGTAAGAAATATTCGGCATGGAGTATGGACGTTCCGTTTCTGATATATTGTGGAATCCACCGTGATTATGGTCAAAGGACTAAAGTTTCAAGTTTCACCAACAGATCAAACCGTGAACGTGTTTTGTCGTAGTGTTTAGTTAATATTTTTTAAATGTTTTTTACCGTAAAATTAAATAAAGTCTTCGCTTAAATTCTTTAAAAGGCATTTGACGTTTTGTTTACGGCTTTGTGCTTAATGCGGATGGAAACATGAGAATATTTTCAGAATTGTGCGCTAATATAATGTAAGGAAAAGAGAGAGAAAGAGAGAAAGAGAGAGAGAGAGACAGACATTTAGTTGTTGATACTGTCGTCTTCACATTTTCCATTGTGATTTTGTTGATTTTTTTGTGTTTAATTTTTACTGACAACTATGTTTTGTTGGAACTTTTTTTTTGTCCAAAGCACAAAATTATCGTACATTAGACATTCATTAGCGTATATTGTACCATTGGACAAATTATCGTACGCCCCCATCCACATTCCCAATCCAATATTTATGCCTCACGCCCAGTGAGAAGTCGATAATTTTAACTTTTGGACTTGGCAACACTGCTTTCAAGTCAACAGACTCATCCGGACAACTAATAATTAAATATTTCTGAAAATGGGTACTAAAGATTTATTAAAGTTTTTGAAATTTATAGACAGCATAACTGATATGGAATTTGATAATAGAACAAGTTTACCGTCACATTTGCCTCCTAATATTCCAAAGTTGAGTCGGCCTCGAACTGAAAATTTTCAAAACTACGATGATGTAGACTTTTTCAGAATATACAGGATGTCAAAAGACACAGTGATAATATTATTAGATCAAATTAATGAAGAGCTGGAATTCGATAGTGACAGGTAAGTCCTAGTTTTTTCCATCCAGACAAATTTGGCATTTACATCAGAGCTGTTATTTTATAAATCGATGATTTGCATAGGTTTTCGGTTAAGAAGACTTTAGTTTACTTAAAAAAAAAATACTTACCTAAATAGTATACCTATATAATTTACGGAAAATTAAATCATCTTATACTCATTACTAGCATATATAAATAAATCAATATAATGCTTACAATGTTTACTCTTCGCTTTCAGGCATTCAGGAATAATGTGAAAAACTTATTTATCACTTTTCAGGAATGAAAGTGTGGCTCCAGTGGAACAGTTATTAATAGCACTCAGATTTTATGCCACTGGAACTCATCTCCAGGCCATAGCTCATACACATGGAGTCAGTGTACCCACTGTTAGTCGAGTGGTGAAGAAAGTTTCAAAAGCTATAGCGAAGCTATACCCAAGATACATTCAAATGCCATCATCACAGGAGGAAATAGATTATTGCCAGAGGGAGTTTTTTAATATTGCAAAGTTTCCATTTGTGGTTGGTTGCATAGATTGCATTCACATTAAAATCCAATCTCCAGGTGTGTACTTTATTTTCAAGGTGCAAGCTCCAGCGTAGCCGACCAAATTCAAATTGTCTGACGCTTTTTATAATTTGCAGGTCTGTGCCAGGTTGTATGTTGAACAAAATATGATTCGCAACCACAACATGTATTTATTTACAGAATATAATCATCAACACAACCCTCTAAGTTAATTTAATTCCATGGAATGACCATTTCATGAAACAAATATTTTCAATGGACGGGCTACCCTGGAGCACCTGTACTATTTGAAACAAACATTCTCAATTGACAGTAAACTGAGTTAGTGGAGGTCCAATAGGCAGTTGCTCCACGTAAAATATCTACTGGAATTCTGCTGCATCCTGTGGACTGAAGGCTGACCTCAACATAGTTGGGAAAGGCTAGACTGACTTTCTATAATGGAAAGTGTTATTCGGTGCAGTCAGTAATCTTAGCACTTTGATGATAATAAAGCTTTACTTCAGAAATTGTTTATTAAAAAAAGTTGAAAGGAAATAATGTACAACAATAGTGTACTGGTTTACCATCATTATTGCCTCATTATTTCCACTAATTTGTATGTTTGTGTGCATTTCAAAAGATGAATGTTTAATATGTTAACAGGTGGAGATAATGCAAAGCTTTTCAGAAACAAGAAAGGGTATTTTTCTGTCAATGTACAGACCGTGTCTGATGCAAAACTGAAAGTGAGGCATGTGGTGGCACATATGCCTGGCTCCACTCCTGACTCAGCCACTTTCAATAATAGTCAGTTATGTCGAGATTTTGAAATGGGAGTTTATGGAAGTTCATGTTTGCTGGGTGATAGCGGATACCCACTTAAGGTACTTAGATAAAATAATTATAATATCAATTTGTTCATTATTAGTTTAACTATAATATGGTGTTATACCTAATTTATCAATAAAATGCATATTTCACAAAAAAATATGCCTATCTAAAAAAATCCATTTGTGACATGTTTGACTCTTCAGTTGTTTTGAGTCTGCTGATTGCTTACCCGTAACCTTTTTTTTTAACAGAAGTATTTACTGACGCCATACTTACATCCAAACACAGAGCGACAGGAGCAATATAATCATAGCCAAACGATGACAAGGAATACAGTAGATAGACAACATGAATTGTTGAAACGCCGATTCCCCGCCCTTGCTGTTAGTTTGCGAATCAATCTACAAACAGCAGTCAATGTGATTGTAGCATGTTGTATACTACACAATATCTGCATAGATACAGGAGAGAATATTCCACCTATAGACATGGACGTCAGTAATACAGATACCAACATGAAAAATGGACAAATTTATCAGAATTATGATGACCCATATAATGATTGTGATGACAGAAGAACTGTAATCACAAATATTTTTTTTTCAAACGAAGTCCCAGCCTCTGCTGGGACTTCATCATTTGCGACGTAGGCGAAGTAGCCTCAGCGTATGTTGCTACGATCACGTCTTCAAATACCAGTAAGTCTGAGGTAAATATATTATATAGTACAGGGCCCAGAACGGAACCCTGTGGAATGCCGGCTTTAATTTTTCGTAGCGTAGATCTGGCATCTCTTTGTTTCACTTGGAAAAGCCTGTCTTCGAGGTAGGACGGAAGCTTATCTTTCACTTTGCACAGTAGCCCTTTGTGCCAGACTCTGTCGATTGCTTGCTGCACATCTAGGAATGCTGCCGAGCAGATCTAGTGAGGCACCCGGTGCATTTGCTCAATTGTGGAGTGCTGTTTCCGAAACCCGAACTGGTGCTTGGGTATAATATCGCAGTGGTCCATGACTTTTTTCAACTGGACTAGAAAGATTTTTTTCCCATAATATTGAGAGAACTGCTCTTATGCTTATTGGCCGGTATGATGAAGCTTCATGTAGAGACTTTCCAGGTTTGTGGATCATAAAGATTTACGATACTTTCCAGATTTTGAGAAAATATGATATTCTTAGGGTACCATTGAAGAGTGACGCGAGAAATGTTTTGCATTTTCTGGGGAAATTTTTTAGAATTGTGGGAGTAATTAAATCAAATCCGGGGGCCTTGTTGGAATTTAGTCGTCTAATTTCGCTCGAGAATTCCTTTGGGGATGTGGGTTTGAGTGGCAGGCACAGCTGGAGATCCTGGCTAAGTATGTCATCAACGTCAGATTCATCGCCACCATCGACGGCTAAAACACGGCTTGAACACATTTTCTAGATGAATCGCAAATTCATCTGCTTTCTCAGCGTCAGATCGTGCCCATGAATTTGAGTATTTGAGGGGATGGAGATGTTCTTGCGGCCTTCCGAGGGTTTTAGCAGCCAAAGCCACGTTTCACCCTTTCCCTGAGGTGACAAACTTGCCAGAATATTTCGGAACGAAGAGTTGGCCGATTCTTGTAGTAACGTCTTCAGTTGTTTCACAGACCGGTTAAAGACTGTTTTATCTGTAGGATGCTGAGATTGATGCCAGATTCTTCGTAAACGCCGTTTTTCTTTAAGGTTTGCTTTAATATCTGCTGATTGGGATGACATCGTTGGAAGGTTTAGAGTTAAGCAGGGTGTGTTTTGCCATGCAGATACTTGAATCAGGTTTGTGAGGTACTCGCAAGCATTGTCGATATCTTCTGGGGTCTTCATGGGAATGTTTAACTGAATTTTTCATCCAAGAAATTACGAAACCCTTGCCAGTCAGTTTTCCGATTGGATAAGGAGTCCGATGGCTCTGCGTATGTATAACTGAAGTGCTCAACGTGACGACGTGAGCCTTGACGGATCATCGGATCATACGCTAGTAGCGTATGATCCGATGATCCATCAAGGCTCGATTCTACAGAGGGGTAAAGATGACTGATGCCTTTGGTTACAAAGAAGTCTAGCTAGTCCGGAATTTTGTAGTGATCCTGATCAGTTAGCCAGCTCGTCGGTTGTCCAAAAGATATTGGTGTAAGGTGGTTAATATCTATACAGCTTTTGAGTGATCGGCCTCTTGGCAGAGTCATGCGGGAACCCCAGTACGCATGCTTTGCGTTCCAGTCCCCTCCCGATATGAATTTGCTTCCTAGTTGAGAAAAGTAGTCTTCAAACATTTGCTGAGTGATTTTGTGATTAGGTGGGCAGTAAACGGCGGAGAATATAATCGGGCCTGCTCTATCGTCTAATCTGATGATAGTAGCCGGGATATGTTGGGTGGCGTACTCCTCTAGTATGGTGTGTTTAAGGTTTGATCTGACTACTATTGCAGTACTCGCATGAGCTTTCCAATCGCCAGGATTTGACGTGAAGTAAATGTTGAAACCTTTTATTCGGTAACAACTATTTTTGGAGGCATGAGACTCAGAAACTATAACTATGTCAAGTTTATTATTATGAATGACTTCTTCCAAGTATGTTCGACGATAATCCATTGATGTTCGACGTTGCAATACGAAAGGCACTGTTCAACCGTGAAAAAGCAATAACATCACACAGCGTCAGCGTTAAGAGCGACATACATCTTTTCCACGCGCCGGCAACACCAGGACCGCCAGCACTAAGAAGTGACCTACTGAGATCATCGCTTCATCGGCTCGATACACATACAACACACATAGAAATAGATATCAGTGTGTATTGACCACAAAACTTGTATGTAATTAAGTTAATTATTGTAATAAATTAGTCATCAAGCTGGAGTCGAGTGTGATTCATCTCCTATAACCTCCTCTTTAGGCGCGGTCGCAGCCAAGGACGTTGGGGGTGTCACAGACAAAGACTACCTACATATTAACGGGGGGTTATCCGAAATTGCCTGTTTCAGAATCAAGATTAAATTATCAAATTCGTGTATTTAGGCCCTGAAAAAAATATATGTCATAGATAAATCCTTGTTTGAGGGAAATTAAAGGTTCAAAACACGATCAATTGCAATTTGCTCGATGAAAAAATAATCCGAAGCAGGGTCGATTTCGAAACCAGTTTCCGTCTCATTTCCTAATAACAGCACAAAATTGTGTAGAAATTGCATGTCCAATAAGGGAATCGTATTTAGGAGGGAAATTAAAGGTTGAAATTTTTGGTTTAACGGGGGGTTATCCGAAATTGCCTGTTTCAGAATCAAGATTAAATTATCAAATTAGTATATTTAGGCCCTGAAAAAAATATATGTCATAGATAGATCCTTGTTTGAGGGAAATTAAAGGTTCAAAACACGATTCATTGCAATTTGCTCGATGAAAAAAAAATTGAAGCAGGGTCGATTTCGAAACCAGTTTCCATCTCATTTCCTAATAACAGAACAAAATTGTGTAGAAATTGCATATACAATAAGGGAATCGTATTTAGGAGGGAAATTAAAGGTTGAAATTTTTAGTTTAGTAGATTTTTTTTTGAACAAACTCAAAAACAGTAAATCGGGCCAAATCGGCTCGCGCTCAGAGTCCTGCGGGACGTCATAGAGGGTGGACCTGTGTCAAAATTTTCAAAAACTCGCTCACCCTGCGCCTGTACAAAACAATCGAATAAAATAATAACAAATTAAATGATGCAATCGGGATAGCTCACAAAAAATATCTTGTAATTATATTATAGTTTTAATTCATAAAATTGTTTTCGAAAATGTGAATATTTCTAGTAAATATGATGACGTTTAATTGTCATCTTAAAATAGTGTTGGCACATTACAAATTAATATCGATAAAATAATAGTCAGGTGAGAGTCGTATGTAATGTTTTATCGTCGTTTATGAAGAAGTTTGTACAAAAAACATTTTTCTAAGATTTTTAAAATCAGATTCATCCATGTCAACTATGATATTTACTCTCCACCGACCTGTCTTCGCTACTATCATCCTACATTAATATCTTATCGTAAACAATTTGTCCGCAGTGTGTAGCAACACAAGATTTTTTCTAGGATCGGTGATTTTATCATATTGGCTCTCAGTGAACAACATTCAGTTTTGAATACCAAAAGTCACTGTCACTATACGATAAAATATTATAACGTGCTTGAAAAATAGCGCCGTGTGAACGCAGTGGTTATGCGCTAACAGTATAACTTGGTACTCATGTTCCTAATCAAGTTCGTCAAAGACCTATCGTATCGTATCTATGCCATATACTTGGATCTATGCCACTTTTGTCTTGGTAAATGGTCCAATGGGTCGATAATCCGACAAGACCGGGGACGGATAAAAAATATATACAAATTTAATTTTGATGTCTTAAAATAATAGATTCGATAAATTATAGCTGGAGCAGTAGGTACGTCACTAGACAATAAAGTACGGCAATTGTTTCTTCATATGTGCTCACAATATTTACGGTTCTTTATGAGCGGTGGCAAACATCAAAAACGAAAGAATTTGGTTACAGTATACGCGAAACAGTACGACGATTTTTAGCCGATTCTACTTTATAAAAATCTGAAATTCAGGATCTTTGAAAATTCTGCCACTAAAGAAGTTAAATAGTGGGTGAAAATTTGTATGGAAATCTACATTTTTGTCGCAGAGAAATACCGTCAGGCACACGCCTTGTCTATTAAATCAATTTTTTAAAGTTACTGATTACTAACGCTTAGCCTTAACCTCTGGGTCTGAGAAGCACGAATTCGGTTTAGAGATATTTATTTTCTCAAAGAACAAATTGCACAATGGTTTTATTTTTGTTTTGGATGGGAAATCATCAAATGATTTATCCCGGTCTGGAAAGCGTGACAGACTTTTACTGACTAAAAAAAGCCATCTTCAAGGGAGGCGACGGGTACTTACCGAATAATTACCGTCCCATTGCAGTTCTGACTGCCCTATCTAAGGTACTAGAACGTCTTATCAATAAAAGACTTGTACACTACCTAGAACATTACAAACTAATATCACCACAACAATTTGGATTTCGTAAAAACAAGTCGACCTGTGATGCAGTTCAGGACTTAACTGATAATATCGTACAAAACCTAAACAGTAATAAAAAGGTCGTGACAATATTTTTGGACCTTGCGAAGGCGTTCGACACCGTCCCCGTTCGTTCTCTCTTACTCAAACTTGAAAGGATGGGTGTCAGGGGGTTACAACTTGATCTCTTTCAAAGCTACCTCACAAATCGCTCCCAAATAGTAAAGATTGATTGTCACAGCAGCAGTAAGCTTCCCATTTACTATGGCGTTCCGCAAGGAAGCATTTTGGGTCCCACCTTATTTCTCATTTTTATAAACGACTTATGCAATTTAAATATCCCAAATGCCAAGATAACGTCTTACGCAGATGACACTGCAATAACTTTCGTCGCCAACACGTGGTCTGAGCTCGAGGGAAGAGCACAGCATGGCTTTGATGTAGCGCTAAACTGGCTTTATTTCCATACGCTTACACTTAATACCTCCAAAACCAAGTTCATTACCTACTCAATCAGTTCTGCTACCCAACCAAATCCACCGTTAAATAAAACAGATTGTGTAGCACATCAAGTTACCCCACTTTGACCTTGAACGCGTTATGAGCAACAACAGCGAGAATCGTGTCAAATCAAATCAAATCAAAATATTTTATTTCACATAAACCTGCAAGGGCACTTATGAAACGTCAGAAGCTAGGTGCACGGTTCCAATTTGTCGCTTCCTATGGAGAAGAGCCGGCAAGAAACTCCACGGTTACTCTTTTAAAAATAATTGGGTTTTACAATGTTTTCAAATTACAGTGATAATAGGTATGGGAGGACAGTGCAGGCCTGTCAATAAGTACCAAGTACTTAGAGGAATGAAAATAAAGAATAGAAAATCGTCTATAAATCTAGTCTGTAAGGCCTACAATGTTTCCCCATTCACAATATGTAAAAGAATCTACATTAGTAAGATCAACCTATTTAAACAAAGTGACATGATTTTCATGAGAATCACTAATAAATAGGTGATATTTGAAGCGATGTATATTATAATGTCAAAAATTACGAGAATATGTCAGAAAGTGTAAAAAATAAAAATATTAAAAATTAACATTGTAATTTGGAAGCAGTTAATAGACTCTCACAAAGTTATGCTGTTAATGAGGTACCAGGGAAGCCACATGTGCAGAAGGAATTAATGCCAAACTTCCCTGTCTTCAACGTAGTCTTTTATCTTATAATATGCTTTTTTGATAAGGACACGTTTGATGTGAGTTTTAAACTTCCATCGCTAAGTTCTCTAACCGACTTTGGCAACTTGTTATAGAAGCGGATACTGTTTATTAGAAATGACTCGCTAGTTTTAGTTAATCTACATTTTGGAATC
Source organism: Polymixis lichenea (assembly GCA_949091785.1). Taxonomy (NCBI): domain Eukaryota; kingdom Metazoa; phylum Arthropoda; class Insecta; order Lepidoptera; family Noctuidae; genus Polymixis; species Polymixis lichenea. The sequence continues at coordinate 27,664,073 of OX420932.1, read as the reverse complement.
ACAATTTCATCTTTACTACGTGTATTTAGATTATGGAAGTCGCATCTTTTTTTGAAAAGACCTAAGTTTTTGCGAACATACAAGATATTTTCTAGGATATAAAGAGAAGGCAGAGTTAGTATATCAATTTCATTGAATTTGTTTCTAAGAGACTCGCGAGGCCCCATTTTATAGATTGCACGGATCGCCCTCTTTTGTAAAATGAAAACTGAATCTACGTCAGCTGCCGATCCCCACAGCAAAACGCCATAAGACATAATACTGTGAAAATAAGCAAAGTATACTAACCTAGCTGTGGCTACATCAGTCAACTGCCTTATTTTTCTTACTGCGTAAGCAGCTGAGCTTAATCTACTTGAAAGAGCTCTAATGTGGGCACCCCATTGCAATTTCGAATCTAAAGTAATTCCCAGAAATACAGTTTCGGAAATAGCATCTAGTTTCTTGCCATCAAGTTTTAAATTTAGACCTAATTGGGGTACATTTGGTAATGAGAACTTAAGACATTTAGTTTTGTTTGCATTGAGTAAAAGATTATTAGCCGCAAACAATTTCGAGAGAACAGCTAGACTGTCGTTGACATGTAAGACATCCGTATCTTTTCTATCTATTCTAAAAATAAGAGAGGTGTCATCAGCGAATAAAATTATATCCGAGAAGTTTGCCATTAGGTAAGGAAGGTCATTAATAAAAAAAAACTAGAAATAAAAAAGGGCCAAGAATTGAACCTTGAGGCACGCCCATCTTAACTAGAGACCCCGAGGACGTTGCCCCGTTAACATTTACTTTTTGCTGCCTGTTTGATAAATAGGAAAGTACAAGATCATCAGCTCGTCCACGAATTCCGTAGTGGTGTAATTTACAGATGAGTGTGTTGTGGTCAACGCAGTCAAACGCTTTTGAGAGGTCACAGAAAATGTCAATTGCATCCTGGGACTTCTCCCAGGATTCCAAAATGTGACTGACGAGTTTTACTCCCGCGTCAGTCGTCGACCTACCTTTCGTGAAACCAAACTGTCGACTATGTAAAATCCCATTTGAGTTAAAATGTGACAACATCTGGTCTAGCATGATTTTTTCATATATTTTGCTCATTGCTGGAAGCACAGATATAGGTCTATAATTAGAGGGATCACTCTTACTACCCGATTTAAAAACTGGTACTACTTTACTATGTTTCATTAAGTCAGGAAACGTACCGTGTGAAAGAGATATATAGCTTTTTGTCCGTTCTTACTTGTAATATTTCTTGCTGCAGGGCGTACATGAGGGTATGTGCGTATGTGCGTCGTGGTGTACAATAAGATACTATGCGATAAGAAAATTTAGCGTAGCGGTTGACTTGAATAGAATCTTAATAATGGCATGGTAATAAAAAGAAGCGGCCCGCTCACGGCCGGCTCAATGCCCAAACTACCTATCTATGAAAGTTTATAATCATGTTTTTTTATTTAATTTCTTCATTTTTACATATTTGTGGGAAATACCTGTAGGTAAGTATTAAGTAGGTATTACTTACTCATATATTTAAACAGGTAGGTAGCGAAATTTCACGCTCTCGATGAATAATGTTTAGTAGACAGGTAGGTAATCTGATGTGAGAAAAACAGTTTTTTATTTTATTTCACGCAGTTTTTAATTACCTTTTCCGGGTTTTGTTACCTACTTACTGGCGGGCTGGCGCTGCTGGGGGTCACCTGTTTTCGTGCGTGCCTAGCTCTTCAATTCCAAGTACTTTTTACGAAATTGAATGCTGAAAGCCCATGACACGATCGGCTTGAAATTTCGAAAAAATATAGATCCTAGAGAACCTACCCCATCACCACAGATAGTCTAATACTAGTGTGAAGTTTTTATCAATTATACCTACATAAAGCCTCTTGTCAGTCCGCTGTGTTTGAGATTAACGTTTAGTCCGTGACACGATCTTATTACCAAAACAATAAGGTTGAACTTAGTTAACTTAACGGAATTACCTATACCTACCTAACGAAGTTTGCTTTTACATACAAGTTCAAACTTACTGCGCAAGGAATAAGATACGATTTCTAGGGGTCCCCTATGTTGTTTCGAACGCCGCTGTTGCGACACACGCTGTTGCGAATTATTTTTCCACTGCCTCACAGGTTCGAAAGCTCAAGGACTCGAATGAAGTAGTCGCGAAAGACGCTGTTTCGAAAAACATTTTCACTGCCTCATACGCTCGAATGTTTGTGATTTCGATCTATTTAGTCATAAAGTGTACAGAAAAATATTTAAGCAGTAATTAAATAAAATCAACAAATTCGGTGTCAACATCATCATTTAATATTATTATTAACAAAGTAACAATCAAAAATATTAGTACCTCAACTGTACATTTTTTTCTATGAGTACTTAACACAAAATCTAAGACTGATCTTTATAAAATATTGTCTAGGTACCTAAGTGGTATTAATTATTAGTGGTATTTTTCAGAAATTAATCAATTGCACATGTGTTAGTATTAGTTAGTATATACGAGTACTTAACGCTAAAGCTCTTATAAATTTAGGCGGCAATAGCATTCTTTGCAACTCTTTGTTTTTTTTTTGAGTGGTGTCTGAGGTAAATTACCCAAAATCTTCTCGATTTTCTGTCTTTCTTGCTCTCTGTATGATTTGCTGCAGAGCATTCTTGTTAGGTATCGAAGATGTGCTACTTGAAGGCAACGAAGATAAGTTTTCACGAATTATTTTACCTGGTGAGTCATTGCTCTGAACGGCTGATTTTTTATATTTTCCCTTAAATTCAATTCATCAACGCGATCTGCAAATTACAAAATAAAAATATAATAATAAAATAAATTCGTTGAGGTTATATACGTTTATATATATACGAAAAAAATAATCTATATCCTGGTTCAGGAGCATAATTCTGACTGGACATTTCCTTGATTATAAAATGTTCATCACTAACTATTCGGCTACTAACAGTACTTCGACAATTTACAGCGGCATTTTATTCACGCCACACCAATAATGTACGTTTTTTACAGTTTTATTGTGAGACATAATATATCCATCTATAATTAGATACTCAAATCTCAAATCTCAAATCTCAAATCTTTATTGCATTCCATAATGTGTACAGGTGGTGGGTATTAACATATGTGGAAACAATTATGGACCCTGTAGGGCACAGCAACATTTTAAATTCTAATTAGAATAGAGGAAGAGCGCTTTAATTATTTTCTTATAAATTCTTAATATTGGTCTGTATTTTGAACACTAATATATTAAATTGTATATTATTATTGTTAGTTACGTATTTATTTACATATTTCTTATTGTAATTCGTATATTTAGTTTCTATATTTTAATAAGAATTTTATTTTTATTTTAGTCACGTTTATATTATTTAATTATTATTTATTATTACTATTAATTAAATTATTATTGACATTACTGTGCTATATTATATTATACCTAATTATTATATGTCATGTATGTGTGTATTATTGTTGAATTTATCAGATAGATATTCGTCTATTGTGTAATAGCATTTATTTATTAAGAATTTTTTTAACTTATTCAAGAATATATTTATTTTGTTTTCTTGTTTTATACTTTCTGGTAATTTATTATATATTTTTACAGACATAGAATATGGACTAGAAGAATGCAATTTAAGGCGGGAAGGAGGCAAATTAAGTCTGTTTTTATGGCGCAGCGAATATTTAGTTTGTGTTTCTTCCCGTGTTTTGTAAGAATCTGGGTGTTTGCGGACTAGTTTACATAATTCCACAATATAAATACTCACTAGGGTTAGAATTTTGTGTTTCTGGAAGTACGGTTTGCAACTATCTGTTTGTTCGATATTAGTTATTATTCGTATAAGCTTTTTTTGTAGAGTAAATAGTGAGGGTGCGTCAGTACTGTTGCCCCATAAAATTATACCATAGCTAAACCAAGCGTGGGCATACGCATAATATGTGGTTAGAGCGGTTTCCTGATTGGTGGTCTTTTTGATTTCACGGAGGGCATATGAGAATTTTGATATTTTTGTTTTAACTTTCTGTATGTGCGCTTTCCAGTTTATATGTGTGTCTATTGTTAATCCAAGAAGAGAGAAATTGTTAACTGTTTCTAATGTGTGCTGTTTAAATGTGAAGTGTATATCTAATTGTTTTTTTTGCCGAGGGTGAAAAGTTATTAATTTTGTTTTATTAAAGTTAATTTCAAGATTATGTTTGCTCATCCAGTTACTTGTCTTATCTAGAATAGTGTCCAGTGTTTCACTCAAATTAACCGGTGTCTGACATGAGGTGAGTAGAGAAATATCGTCTGCAAAAACTACACATGGGCCGTCTATGATTTTGGGGAGGTCGTTTATGTATACAAGGAATACGAAACAACCTACGACACTTCCTTGGGGAATTGAAGCATATATTGGTCTGACGTCTGATCTTACCAGTTGTGTTTCTTTTGTTAATTGATTGTAATATTCAATCTCAACCAATTGCTCCCTATCTTTTAAATATGATGCAAACCAGTCATAAGCGTTCCCACGAATTCCAATTCCATGTAGCTTATTTAAAAGTATTTTAAATTGGACCTTGTCGTACGCCTTTGTCATATCGAGTAAAATTCCTATTGCATACTGTTTGTTGTTGATTATATTCAGGGCTTCTTGAATGTACTTATACACTGCTAACGTCGTCGATCTATTTTTACGAAATCCATTTTGGCAGTCGTCGAATATCTTATATTTTTCACAGAAGGAATTTACGCGATCGCACATTGCTTTTTCGAATACTTTTGATGCTGTGGGTAGAAGGGCAATTGGTCTATAATTATTTGCATCTGTTTTAGCGTTCTTTTTGTGGATAGGTTTTATTAAAGATGTTTTTAATAGATTGGGGAACATACCTTCTTCAAACGATTGATTAATTAACTACTACTATTACTTTTTCCATAACGAGTAGTCACATGACGAATAAACCTATTAACGCTCATTTTTCAATGTTTTCGCCATCACACTTTACGTTGGAATAAGATATTGCAAAAAAAACCTTAATCGTGGGTACATCTAAAATCGTATTTAGAAAACCATATACTTTGTGATGCTTAAATATTTTTCTGTACACTTAATGACTAAATAGATCGAAATCACAAACATTCGAGCGTATGAGGCAGTGAAAATGTTTTTCGAAACAGCGTCTTTCGCGACTACTTCATTCGAGTCCTTGAGCTTTCGAACCTGTGAGGCAGTGGAAAAATAATTCGCACCAGCGTGTGTCGCAACAGCGGCGTTCGAAACAACATAGGGGACCCGATTTCTAGGGTTATGAATTTTCAAATTAAATTCGAATCTATGTATTATTATCGTCACTTCATTACATTCTAAATATTTTGTAAGTAAATGAGAATAAGAGTTTCTTTGTTTGTTACGCATCATCATGAAGGACATTGGTTCCCATAGGAGGTTACTATTCGGCTACACCCGAATTCTCATGAGAATACTTATTCCTATGAGACCTCAGGTGAAGCCACATTAAATTGGGCCCCATATTATAAAAATATCTTGGCGGGGTCTTTTGCAAAAAGGACCGTGACGTTTTTTTAAGTAAATGAATATACCGTCGGGGTCCCGTATAATAGATGCGGCGGTAGCTAAAGCTACCCCCTGCTTCTGGTGCCTTAACTACACCACCGATCATCATGGAATTTTGCATACCTACCTTGATAGGTAGGTTAGGCTTTATCACCGAGAGGAGGCCTGTGTCCCAGCAGTGGGAACATTAAAGGCTGATTATGAATCATCATCATATCTCTCGGTAATATCCACCTACCTATCAGAAAACGACAAAGGATAGGTTCTTACGGAAACGCGTGTGAAACCGCGGGAAAAGTATAAAAATAAAATGAGGAATAACAATCTTAATCTTTTTATTTTCAAACATTAATATAATTTGAAACTTAAAAACAAATCCTACACCTACTCTAAATTAAAATATACTTACAATAAAATTCATAAAACCAAACTATACGAGTACCTAGGTAGGTATACAATAGAATAAAAACAAGTTAATAATATTTTTTTTACAAGCTTATATTTTTATTGATTTGTAACAGATTAAATAAACAGTCTCTAATGACCGCCAAGCAACATTAAATGCTGGCGCGAAACAACTGTAAAATGTTACCTATACCTATTCCATTTAAAATAAGATTAGACATTTAAACAAACCTTTTTTACGGTCGATTCAACCGATTCTGCTTCTATTCCGTAGGCATAGGGATAGCATTAAAAGCAAAAAAGTGGTTACAATACCAACTGTGTTTCTGCAGATACCATTTATCATGCTGCCAACGCAATAGAGTTCAAAATCAGTTGAACGGACTGTAAAAAAGGTTTATTTAATTGTCTATTCTTATTTCAAACGGAGTATAGATTGTTATAATTTGACTGGGCTGTCTATGGCTCGACACTCACTCGCTACGGCACGTTCTGGCATGCCGTGGCATCCCGAATTGTGAACCTTAACTTTGACAAAATAAGGTCTCAGATCATATGCGCTTACTAAAATCCCTTGTCGTTTCATGCCGCGAGTGGGTGATGGCGCTAATTTAAATTATCACCAACAATAGCAAAGGAAAAATCTTAAGAATATAACAATTTTATGAAAAGAAGTAAAAATAGCTACTTAGTTTATTATGACAGAACATTAGCGAACGACATGTCTGGCGTCTTTTCCAAATCGAGCAATGGAAGAATAAGCGTTTGAGAAACAATGGTTGGAAATAGCATAATACCTTTATTTTGATAAATAAAATAATTACAATATTAAATTACTGTAAGGGGTGGTGCTGCAGGGTGGTTGTGACGAAAACACGGGCGAATTATGAAAACACGTTTATTAAGGTTTTTAAGGAAAACGGAACAAAATGGCCGCGTGCGCAAAATAAAAACAGTGCGTGCGCATTGATTCGCGTTTGGTGGCAGACTGGCGGGGGGTCCACAGTGTGACAAGCATGTCAGCGTGTCCCGCCTCTAATCTACTAACTAAACTACTTACTAACTAAAACTTAGATTATTACAAATTATTAGAAACTATTGAGCGCGTCGCTAACATTCCCCACCCTAGTGCTGTCACAGCACTCATCAACTAGAGTGATAGGAGCGACGCGTGCCGCGGAGCGGCGCCACGTCCGGGAGCCCACCTTCACTTCCACGAGTCTAATACGACCGTCCTTACCTGGGAATACTTCAGTGATTAGTCCCTTTGGCCACGAATTGCGGGGAGAGTTCGGGTCCACAACCAATACGAGGTCGCCCACTCGTAGCGGTGGCTGCTCTGTTTTCCACTTTCGCCTGGGTAGAAGGTCAGGCAAAATTTCCTTTACCCACCTGTGCCAGAACATGTCAGCCAATCGTTGACTTGTACGCCAATGCCTGCGTAAGTACAGGTCGGAACTGTCAAAGGCTCCGACTACAGGTAAGTTTGACGACGTACCCAGCAAAAGGTGGTTGGGGGTGAGGGATTCCACGCCCTCCGGGTCTACCGAAACGTGCATCAAGGGACGACTATTTACTATATTTTCAATTTCCGCTAGAAGTGTGATCAACACCTCGTCCCTTGGTGCCCGTTCGAGCAAAACAACTTTGAGCGACGACTTGACGCTGCGAATCAGTCGCTCCCATGCCCCACCCCAATGGGGACTGGCGGGAGGGATGAAAGTCCAGTCCATCCCATTGTTGACACCTACGTCTTTCAGTACTTCTTGATCCAGGTCCTGCATAGACCGTTGGAGCTCCTTTTCAGCTCCTTTCAGATTTGTGCCATTGTCGGAGTATAAGTGACGTGGCCAGCCACGCCTCGCTGCCATCCGTCGCAGTGCCATTATCAACGAGTCCGTCGTGAGAGAAGCAACAATCTCAACGTGAATAGCGCGCAACGTTAAGCAGGTAAAAAGGACACCGTACCTTTTTTCTCTCCGTCTGCAGACTGTTACCTCCATCGGTCCAAACAAGTCTAACCCACAATGAGAGAAGGGTCGCTGATGATGTGCCACACGAGACTGAGGTAAGTCTCCCATGCGAGGAACTACCGGCCTGCATTTCTTAATGCGACACAGCATGCATTGCGACACAACCGTCTTTACGGTAGGCCTAAGTCTAACTAACCAATATTTTTCCCTCAGCAGGTTAACTACTGTTTCCTGATTTCCATGCGCCGCTTTCACGTGGTAGTGCCGAACAATCAGTCGAGCCACAGAGTGCCGGCCGTCCAATATCACGGGCCTCTTTATCTCCATGGCGACATCTACAGCAACGTCAATCCGACCGCCCACGCGGAGCAAACCATGCTCGTCTACAAACGGTGAGAGACTAAGTAACCGACTATTTTTGGATAGCGCCTTACCATTGCTAATCGCAGCTAAATCCTCAGCAAACGACTCCCCTTGTGCGTGTTTCAATAGCTGCCGTTCTGCGCGCTCCATCATCTGCACACTATAGCCGCTGCCAGGAAGACCTTTGCACCTGTCAACAAATTTGAAAACAGCGGCTGACGCCCGTAGAAGGCGCAGCCAAGAAGAAAATCGAACCGGATTTGGAACCGGAGAATGAGTTGAGTGTTCCTGTACAACAGCTGTTACCTCCTCGGCGTTCGTATCCGGTTGGATGACATCCTTGGGCCATGACGTGTCATCAAAGTGCAGGAAAGTTGGACCGGCTAGCCACTCTGAATACAAAGCAGGATTGAAAGTTTCCCGTGTAGCTAAGTCAGCTACATTAAGCTTCGTAGGAACGTATCTCCATTCGTCAACACGTGTCAATTCGTCAATCTCCCCAAGACGGTTCGCTTCGAACGCTTTATAGGTACGCGTATTGTTACGAATCCAATGGAGAACCGTAGTGGAGTCGCACCAAAAGAATCGACGTATAGGAGTTAATCTGTGTTCCTTACCAATGGTGTTGGCTAGCCTTGCCGCTAACAATGCCGCTTGAAGCTCGTATTTAGGTACTGTCAAAGGTTTTACAGGCACCACTCTGCATTTACTCGCGATAAATGAAACAAATATTTTACCCTGCGCTTCCCAGCGCCAATATGCTACTGTACACAGCGCTTTAGTGGATGCATCACTAAATACGTGAAGATGTAAGTTACTATAAACAGACTCACTTTTAAGCGAACTCGTAGCACTGCTATCGGTCGCTACGCTTTCGTAGCCCGTAGCACGAGGCTGCGTAGCACTCTGAGATGCAAGCCGCGTTTGTGGCGGCGGCGGCGCGGGAGTGGGTATTTCCATCTCGCTCGCGCACGCCACTGTCGTAGCATGTGCAGACATCGCGTGGCATCTTGGAATGCGAAGTGCACTGATAACTTTAATTAGGTCAATCCATTTTACCCACCTTTCGTAAATGTTATCAGGAACTTTATCGTCCCATCCAATATTCAGGCGCCAGGTATCCTGCAGCAGGATTCTTCCCTGAATAGTAAAGGGGGCGAGAAATCCTAAGACGTCAAAAATAGACATAATAACCCTTAGCATAATCCTTTTTGTAGGTCGTTCGTTGCCCTGAGTGATATCTTTTGGGATGCGTTTTAGTGTCACATCAAACCCCAGCATATCATATCCAGGGAACCAAATAAGTCCCAGTGTTCGCTCACCTCCATATTGCTGACCGACCTTGAACTTTACTGCAGTAGGACCTAAGGTCTCCCCTGGTATGCTGTTTAATACCGCGACGCTGTTGCTCGTCCAGTTTCGGATTTCAAACCCACCGGCCCTGTGAACGTCACTGATATCACTCACCATGTCAATAGCAGTACTTTCGTCCGGCAAACTATCTATGTAATCATCCATGTAATGCGAATGGTAAATAGCATCGACTGCGGTCGGCAAGGATGACTCATAGCGGCGTGCGTTTTTGTTTTTAATGAATTGAGCTACAAATGGTGAACAATTAGATCCAAAAATTAAGGATGTCATTACATACGTTTTGATGTTTTCTGTAGGGCTACTTCTCCACAGAAACCTTAGTGCGTGCTGATCCTCGGTGTGAATTTTAACCCTTAGGAACATGTCCCTTATGTCACCTGTTATTGCGATTTTATTTTCCCTGAAGCGCAGCATTATACCAAGCAGTGATGACAAAAGATCAGGTCCTGTGAGTAAATAGTCATTAAGGCAGGAACCATCTACCTTACCTGCAGCATCGAAGACCAGCCGAAGCTTCTTTTTGTTTGGGTTGTCAACACCGAAATGAGGTAGGTACCACGTATTCGATGTGACGTCATTTACCACCAGTTCCCGCGCGTAATCATTTTCTAACAAATGACGAACGCGTTCCTCATACCTTTTGGCAAAACCTGTATCCTTTCCCATTTTCCTTTCGATACCTTTCAGCCTTCTTAGTGCGTTGGGGTACGAGTCCGGCATCATGCGACCTGGCTCCTTCCAAGGTAAGCTAACATGCCAGCGTCCGTCAACGAGCACCGCTGATCGCTCCAGCAGATCGATGGCGCGCAAATCGTCAACATTCTGGCGCGGCTTACCTGACACACCCATTGTATCCAATGCAAATGAACGTCGAACCTCATCATGGATTTCTTGAAGTAGACTTTCCTGCGATGAAATGTCACTTACCTCTTCGTTCTCCGTGATGGTCAGGGCGGCCTCAGCGCAGGCGGTGTGAGCGCCGGCGGGCCCCCGGGCGGCAGCGCCACTCCGCGCCACGCACACCTTTCCATGTACACACCAACCTAGGGGGGTAAGTGTAGCGGACGGCTCATTTACACTACCTAACTTTATCTTCAAAGGTACAATTAAGTTATAATTATCTTGACCAATTAATATATCAGGTTTTGAATCTGAGGTACACAATTTATCTTTAATATTCTTTAGGTGAGAATACTTAATACAATCCATAATAGATAACTTTTGAATAGGCAAACTTAATTCTTTTACACAACGCATTCTTATATTATTATGTAACCTATCATCATATCCAGCAATGTCCACATTCACAATCGTACATTTGCATACCATCGCGTCATTAGTCCACGCTCCACGCACCGACAGCGTCTCGCGACGGCCGCGCAGCCCGACGCGCTCGGCGAGGTCCGCGCTTATCAGCGACACACTCGATCCGTCATCGAGTAGCGCGGTGTCGTTTACGATACCGTTAGGGCCGTGCACACGAATAGGTAACACTTTCAATAACACTTTATTGTCGCATTTGTCACTCGCGTTAATGTACGTTATCATTTCCGAAGACGCGGTAGGCTCGTCTCGTTGCACGTCAGCCGACGTCGTTGTACTCCCGGTTGACGCATTGTTGATAGCAGCGTTGATGCGCTGACGTTGTTGACTCGTAGCAAAATGCAGCAGACGATGATGTTCTTCATTACAGCCATCTTTGTCGCACACTGGAGCTGAACACATTTTTCTATCGTGTTTGGATATTAAACACTTGTAGCACAGGCCGTGTTTCTTCACAAATTGCCACCGTACTTTACGTAGTGCTTTCTTAAATTGTTTGCAGTCGCTGAGATTATGTACCGCTGCGCGACAAAACAAACAATTAGCGTTACGCTCTTCGTCTTGAAGTAGCACGGTCTGTGCGCGTGTGCTAGTACTTGTCTTGTTTTTAGGATGATGGTCATTTCGAAAGGTAGTAAGAACACTTCCAGTGGTGGAAATCTTTACAGCTTCTTCATACAAAAAATCAGATAAAATCACCAATCTTGGTTTCTTTCCTTCGATGATCATTTTATAGCTGTAGTCAGACCACTTAGAGATAAGCACTGCGGGGAGCTTGGACAGAATCATTGAGACGATAGTGACACCATGTAGATACTCCTCGCGTCCAACTGCTCGTACTGCTTCCACCACATTTTGCACTTTCACAGAAAATGTGACGATATCATTATGATATTCTTGTTGCAGCGACTGAAGCTTCTTTATGTCTTGGAGTATTATGGAAATAATGCAGTCGGGGTTACCAAACCGTAGCTCCAATGTCGATATCACTTTGTCAGGCGACGTGGCGCTTATGAACAATGCGGCGACTGCATCTTTCGCTTGCCCTCGTAGGCATTTTCGAAGCCTCCATAGGTTTTCTTTCGGCGTGAATTTACACAACGCCGTCGACTCGTCGTAGGCTTGTTTGAATTGAAGCCAATCCAACTGGTCACCAGAGAATTCAGGTAAATCTCTTGGTGTGCTCATGCGGCTGAGCAAACTGGCTTGAGGCACGTTGTTTGCACAGTTAGTAGAAATATCCTTCAAAACACTTGCCAACATATGAACCGCGTTGTTAAGCACAGTAACGGAGTCGCCGGGTGGCAGCAATGGCGGTGGCGGCGGCGTTGCGTCGCGCGGCCGGCCGGCCACGTGCTCGGCGTATAGCGACGGTACTCGTGCGTGCAGCTCACCCGTTACGATTCCTTTCTCGGGGGCTTGCTGCTCCAGTAGGGGTTCTTTGTGGTTACTTTGATGGATCACCCAATCCTCCAAATCGATGCGAGGAAGTTCCTTACCATCAATTAGTGAACTGTATTCCAACTGTTCTTCCTCGTCGTTGTGCCGTGCGTTCCCAGTCGGTGCTGCCAATTGGACATCCAAGTTTTGATCAATGAGCGCGATTTGAATAGCAGCCTTTTGTTTAGCGGCTTCCAGTTGCAACAGTTTTTTCCTGCTTTCCCGCGTAGATTTGCTCGATGACGCAATAGATTTTACCGGCATTTTCGCGACGTGAGGCAGCGGTTCCGATTTCATGCTGCTTCCCGGCACATCGGAAAACAAACGTTTCGACACGATAGGTTCGCGTTGCTCAGCTTGAGTGTTTTCTGCAGCTATATTCTGTTGCAAACCACGTTGCTCCTGCAGCATTTTTGCTCGCCGTGTTTTTACGCCTGGAGTGTGGATCATTGTAGATCGGGCTCGAAGTACCACTTTGTAAGGGGTGGTGCTGCAGGGTGGTTGTGACGAAAACACGGGCGAATTATGAAAACACGTTTATTAAGGTTTTTAAGGAAAACGGAACAAAATGGCCGCGTGCGCAAAATAAAAACAGTGCGTGCGCATTGATTCGCGTTTGGTGGCAGACTGGCGGGGGGTCCACAGTGTGACAAGCATGTCAGCGTGTCCCGCCTCTAATCTACTAACTAAACTACTTACTAACTAAAACTTAGATTATTACAAATTATTAGAAACTATTGAGCGCGTCGCTAACAATTACTACATAAGGATTGTAAAACTGTGCTACTATGTATTTATTGTGAAAGTTTGTGAGAATGGATGGATGATGTTTGTTACTTTTTCACGCTAACGGATAAACAGATTTCAGTGAAACTTGGAACTTAAACAGACCATGACCGTATTAACACATAGGATTGGTTCCTACGGAAACCCGGGTGAATGAAGTGCAATAATTACTAGTGCCCTCGAATCGGAGTTGTCATCTAAAGCTAAGGCTACGGCACTATACACCGTGCATTCAGTGTCCGGCACAGTGTGCCTCCCTGGGTCATTAAAATCTTTTTGGCAGGGCGGCGACATTTCTTTCAGGCGCCTCCTGACGATGTTTATTGAAATCTAAAACAAAGAAAATGTTGTCAATTTCAATACATAAGATTCTTTATTATGACAAATTGTAGGTACGGGACGGGCCAAATTAAGTAAATGGGTATGGGTATGGGACGGTTAAAAATATTATTCTTCTAAATATAATAAATAATCTGTTGTACTGAGAACTTCCACTTTTGTTTAGGTGGGTTGCAAACCGAACATTTATCTAATAGTAATATTTTTTACTAAGTATTTCAGTGCGGCGCGCGTAAAACCGGTTTGAGTGAGCGCCGAGCGCCCTTTTTTGTTACAACTGCATCTCTATTATGTAGTAGGTATTCCCTTTTTTAATCAATTTTGTTATTCACTTCTTAAGAAAACCATGTCTAATGTAAATAATGATTATGTTAAGGTGATAAGAGTGATTACAAGCTATACATGGACTCACGCTGTACGAAGTTGAGGTTACTTGTGTGCTCAAAAAAGAATTGGCAGTGATCATATCCGCATCGTCTGCTGACCATATTCGTCTCGTGGCTCTCGCGCGTTGGTGGTGGTGGGCCGTAGAAGCCCACTTTCTTTCCACCGTCGAAGCCAGAAGTAAGCAGTGTTTTCTGGAACGAAACAAATAGCTATAGTTTATTTGCACATTATTACTCAGTTTATTACTCTAAGCAAACATGTATTAAAACTTATATATAATTCCCTGCAATAATATAATCTGCCTAGCCTTTTCCCAACTATGTTGGGGTCGGCTTCCAGTCTAACCGGATGCCGCTGAATACCAGTATTTCACATAGAGCGACTGCCTACCTGTCCTCCACAGCCCAGTTACTGGTAAATTCAATTACCCTTTGTAAGACTGGTTGTCAGACTTTCGGGCTTCTGACGATCCTTAAGGACTGTCAAAGAGGCACAAATAACAGCCGGGACTAACGGCTTAACGTGCTTTCCGAGGCATGGAAGGGTGTTATGTAAAGATGGTCATCCATCCACGGACCAACCGAGTCAAGCGTAGCTTAACCCGATCTATCGACCCGTGTGGCTGTTATTACTTAGCCACAAGCCCATACAGTAATAGCTAACTTATAATTATTAAATTATTTATTTACACACAAACATCGCTACCGTTACAGGGTTACACCCAATCCGATTTCGTGGTAACTAGATTGTAACTAAACTTGGAGCTGCGTGTTCTTCCACGAGAACACGCTTGACCCAGCAATGTTTCTTGACAAAAAGCAAGTGCGTGATTGTTGGTAAATATTTACTTTAAAATCCAATCACTACCTACTGGATTAACTTTTGTTTAGAATAGTTATGACTTATTGGAATCAAAAACAATAGTTCATCGTTTATCTTCTAATATATAAAATTTCCATGTCACAATGTTAGTTACCGTACTCTATTTTTGCCAAATTTTATATGCGTATTCATTAGGTCTGAGAATCGGGGACTGAGGGAACACGGGTGGGTTTTAGTCGGTAAAAGTCTGACACGTCCTCCTGCTCCATCCAGAGCGGGAGAAGTCATTTGATGATTTCCCACTCAGAAAAAAAAAATGTTAAAAGATGGTGTTTACGTATCGTGCAGTAATGATAATAACATTGCTTCGGGAGGGTATTTATGCTACAGTTATCGTTGTCGTAATCGCGAACGTGCTGTAGATGTAGGTACCTAAGTTTTTGATTTCGCAATGACCACACTGTATAAAAGCCCGACCTCTTAAAAAGTTACAAAGTTTATAATCATTTCTACTTTGGTCGTGAAAACTTTGATACCTACTTAGGTACTATGACACGCTCATCTAAAAAATCTACGAAAATATGATGAGTGGTTCTCGGGATTTTGTAGGTAACCAAATAACATAAACATAATAACAATATCTATAGACTTCTTGAGACAACCTTCTCATTTCGAAACTCGGAGAGAATTAACTTAGCTAACTAAGTGAATCTCCCAACATCATATTTCCATTTCGTTCCATTAACAAAACCAGTAGGTACTTTTTCGATAAATGACAAATGATAAACTTTTTAAAATCACTGCAAATCTTATTAATATTTGGAAATCATGACACAAGCAAAAGACATAACACAAAACAAAGCAATCAAAGTTATATTTAATTACAATTAGTTAACACCACGAAAGAAATTTACGCTAAAACTAAACTGTTTAACTTTCAAAAACTTTATACTCATCGTCATCACACATGCATACTAATAAAGAAAATTTTAACAAACAAAATGCACTCACAAACATTGAAGTAATATGTGTGCTCACAAATCACTTTCAAGCACAAAACTCGCCACTACAACACTAGGAACAGGGATAGTATAGAACTGCCTTCGATTAGGACCTTGTACGGAAGAACTATTCAGTTTGAGGGAGCGCAGCTTTACAATAAATTACCGAAAGAGATCACAGATACTAAATCATTAAACATTTTTTAAAGTGGTTAAAGTTGTATTTAGTAAACCAACAATAAATCTGACTGGACTGGACTTTGTCTGAAGTAAAAATAATAAATTCTATTTTATTGAAATCACTAACCACTTTATCGATCGAACAACCAACTATGTATACGTTTTTTTTTTCTGGGTGGGAAATCATCAAATGACTTCTCCCGCTCTGGGTGGAGCAGGAGGGCGTGTCAGACTTTTACTGACTAATAAAACTCACTTGTTCCTTCAGTTGCCTGTGTGCCAGGGGCCGCGGTATCTCTTTCGAACAACCCGCACCCCTGGCAGGCATCGGCCCTTGGGGACCCCATCAGTTGTTGCTGACATCTCTTTAAGGCGCGCGCGGAACACAACTCGCCCTCGACCCGGGCTTGGTGATTACCGGACAGCGAGCTACCCATTACTCGCCGTCCGCAAGCCCGCGCCTACGGTGGCCGGGAATCAGCCTGGGATTCCCGACGCCCAGGGCGTCTCCTGCGAAGGCCGTGAGGGCGTATGTACTGCTTCTCCCTCAAGTGCGCCGCCTCCCTCTTTGCGAACATCACTGCTTCGCTGAAGGAAGCGACTGCTAGCCATGCACTCTAGCTCCATACCATGGCCTGGACCAGGGCCGGGCGCAAGAGATCGCCGCCGCCGATCGCCTCCATGAGGACACGGCGGTGCTCCGTCCAAGCCGGGCAGACCTCCACCGTATGCTCCACCGTGTCCTCAGGACGATCTTCGCAATGGAAAAACCCGGGCGTTTCCTCCCGCCTTATGCAAAACAGGAACCTCCCGAAACAACCGTGTTCGGTTAGGACCTGTGTCAGGCGGAAGGTAAGGACGCCATGCCGCCTCTCAAGCCACTCCTCAAAGAGGGGATTTATCGCCGCAATCGTGGCGTGCCCAGCACTGGGTTGCGCCAATCGTACTCTCCACGTCACCATGAGATCCCGCCGGAGCTTTGTCCGCTGTACCGCGATTTCCCGCGGCAGTGGAGTTACGCCCCGGCGTTTGGCCTCCTCGCGCCACTCCCAATTGTGGGCGAGGACCTTTGCCTCCAGATCCCATGGCAGCAATCCGACGAGGAGGCCCGCCGCCTCATCGGAGATCGTGCGGTATCCCCGTACCATTCGGATGGCCATGACCCTATGGGCCGCCTTCAACCGGCATGCTGGTTGGCGCCTCAATGTAGGCGCCCACACTGGTGCCCCGTATAGGTCCATGGCCCGCACGACCCCCGCGTAGAGCCTCTGCAGGAGGCGTTTGGTCCCCCTAGATTTGGCAGGAGCCACTTTAAGGCAGCCCCGGCTGGCTCCAGTCTGGGAGTCAAACGTCGGAAGTGCTCCGCGAAGTCCCACCGGCTGTCGAGGACGAGTCCTAGGTACTTCATCGTCGACCCGACGCCGATGTGAATGTGATGCCCTCCCGCCGTTATCTGGGAACCCGTCGGTGGCGCATTCCAAGGACCATGAAACCACATGGCCTCGGACTTGTGCAAGGCCACGTCGAGTCCCAGCTGCCGGATTCTTTCTACGATTGTCGCAACCCCGTGTGTCGCTAAGTCGGCCGCCGTCTGCTACGACCTCCCTTGCGCCAGGACCAGCATGTGGTCAGCGTAGCAAACTACGCTGACGCCGCTAGGGAGGTCGGCGCGCAGCACCCAGTCGTACCAGATGTCCCATAGATGCAGCCCCAGGACCGATCCCTGTGGGACACCGCACGACATCTCTCGCCGGTTCCATTCTCCTAGGTGACCGGGGTAGATGGCGGCCCTGTCCGTCAAATAGGCCTCGACCACACGGCATCTGGTGATACCAGAGTGCCTCCCTGATGCAACTCCAGGGCAGGATGTTGAAGGCATTGGCGATGTCTAGAGACACCGCCAAGACGACCCCACCCCGGGTCACAGTATCCCCCGTCGTGAGGGCTTGCACGCGCATGATGGCGTCCACCGTGGAGCGCCCCCTGCGGAAACCAAACTGGCTCTCCGCCCACACTCTCTGCCCACCTTGTCAAGCAGCACGATGGGCCAGTAAGCGGACGGAGAGTCCACTGGGCACTCCGGCTTCTTGATGAGGACCAGTTTGCCCGTCTTCCAGTGAAGTGGGAACCCTCCTCCAAGCATGCCTTAAGAGCCCTCTTAGTCGAGGCCCGAGAGCCTCCAAGGCCCGGACCCACGCTTTTCCAGGCAAGCCGTCGGGTCCTGGGGCGGTATTCTTGGCATTCAGCCCACGTACCGCCACTCTCAACTCTACCTCGGTCACTTCTGGAGCATCGTCGTCGTTGTCGGTGTGGTCCGAACTATGTATATTTAAGATATTTTGTTATGTTCCTCATAATTAAGTGAACCATGTATGTTCTTTTGAGAAATAAATTTCTCTAAGCCGAAATTTCTATTTTCCATTATACTTTTGAGATATTTTTGCCTTTTCGTGGCTATGACAGATTTTCCATTTTTTTAATTTATTTATTTATTTATTGACACCAAAAATATTAACATAACAACAACCATTTTTGCTTAAAGAATTTGTAGGCTATAATGAAAACATTACAACGTGGGAGCATCTGTAACCGAACTAGGTATAAAAACTGTATCTCGGCTACAGCGCCATACCTCTCTGATAACAGGCTGGGAAATTTTTAGCCAACATTCCAATTTTGTTAAAAGTAGGTAATATAAGTACAATACTTGTTAAACAGTATTTTAAATTAAAAAAGAGAAATTGATTACACTTAAGATGAGATGTAGAGTGTGGGAGGGAGTAAGCGGTGTGTTTGTGTGTATGGTGTGGGTGCGGGTGTGTGTAAAGGTGTGGGTGTTTGTGTGTGTTAAAATACATGTTAAGAAAGTAGTAAAAGTATTTAAGACAGTAATTAGCTTAAAAGAGACCTGATTACGCTGGTACGATTAAAAGATTTTCAGATTCATCATAAGAAAGTGTCAAAAAGAACTCCTTTACCTTATTTTTACACTGAGTCTTGTTTAGAGAACAGATACGCAAGATTTTGTTAATTTTTCTATAAATAAAGGGGCCCAAGAATACAAAAAATCTTCTAATGAAAGACGTGTGAGGTTGGTGTTTACGAGTACACACCATTTGATTTCTACGCCTACGTTGCGTAAAGTTGGGGTCATAGTTCATTTCTTTATGTTGCCTTATAACGATAGTAAGTAGGAAGAGCTGTCGTACAGTAAGTACTTCACAGTATTGGTATAATAACATAGTCGAAAATAATCGAGGCTTAAAAGTGCAAACCTTGAGGATAGCGCGTTGCGCAGTCTCAATAGGTTTTATAACAGTTTTTGGAGCTCCTCCCCAGGATGAGATGCAATATGTTATGACAGACTGGCATAAAGCAAAGTAGATTTGTTTTAATAGCAAAGCATCCACAACATGTCTCAACTTTTAAACACTTTATATGAGCTTTCTGACTCGAGCGCTTAGTAATTGTATATGGTCTTTAAAGCTTAAATATTTGTCTACAATAACCCCTAAATATTTAATGGTATTTACGCGTTCTATTGTTTCGCAAGTGCAATTTATACTTAGAGAGCATTGGTGAGACACTATACTGTAGTTACATTTAATTAGTGATGGTAGACGGATACTAAAAGTCATAAATTTTGTTTTGTCATTATTAAGAGTCAAGAGGTGAAGTCGAAGCCAGTTGTTAACAGTGTTAAATCCGGTTTGCGCAGCATTAAAAACCCCGTCCCATGTGTCGGCGGAAAAGAGGAGAGCTGTATCGTCAGCAAAGCACTTATGTATCCCCTTCTTTTCCTGTGTACCCCTGGCTGTTCCCTTGGTGGTACAGCGGAAGATCAATTTTAACCGCTGTACCCTTGGCCGTGAAACCCAAGTAAATGAAACGAAAAATTCCACAATTTTTAGAACCCTCATAACTTGGGTTTGGATTATTCTAGCTAGATAAACAAGATTCTCGGGATATGATGCCAATATTACCTAAACAAGGTTTTTCTTTAGGTATGAACTCAAAAACTCAAACTCAAACCATTTATTTTAAATAAACCAATTACAGGCACTTTTGAATTGTCAAAGAGTCGGAATGATGAAGCTAGTTGTCCATTCCAAAGCGTAGTAGGTACCTTTGGAGTAGAACGGGCAAGAAACTCCATGGACACTCTTTTTTTCTTTTATGGTTTAAACCATCGAGCCTGTTTCTAAAATAACAAACTTAATTGTAATCGAAAAACAGCTCCTTTAACAAAACTGACAACTTAGTCCAGTGCTAAATTGTCATTTTTGTACACAGAGTAGGTACTTTTTTATATTTTTGTATTAAGAAGCCAAATAGAAGAAAAGTAGGGAATGCAAAAACTGACTAATGGCCACACTATTTTGCAACATGATAACATTTAGTAACTTTCTATAACTTTTGCGGCTTTTACTATAAATTTTTGTTATCCGTTGTTGTCCAGTGACACTTGTAAGCATTGCTCCACAAAAAGTAACTTTGGTGTGGATGCACCTTTAGAGTTTTAGGCTGGAACTAAAGTTAGATCGAGTTTTGTATTAAGATGGATAAAGTTTCAATTGCGTAGCTTACAGCGGCGAGGTGTCAATTTTTCTAAAAGAGAAACCAAAGCGAAGTCGGCTTTAACTTACTAACTCATCATTAAAGAATACTTATTAATATAGGAATAATTTAGGCTAAAATTAATATAGGAATGAAAAGAATTAAATACAATCAAATTGAACAGCTGAAAACCAAATAAAATGTGTAATATTCCTCTATCTCGTTCTCGCTGACGCATTTTTTTTATATCTGGCTCTGTCATAATCATAATCATAACACTCATAACCCGTTGTACAGCGGCTTGCTCTCGTATAAATTAAGTGCGGTGCCACGTGACCTAAAGTGCCATAATTACGGGATCGCTATTGTATGAATTTTTAGTTCCCAATTTAATACAAAAAATAAAATAAAAACCTTTCATTTCAGACCCGTCATGGGTCTGAAATGAAAGGTTTTTATTTTATTTTTTCCATTCGGTTAGTATATAAATGACTTAGAAACTAGTGTTAGTACTTATATCTACTGGAGAATTAACAAAAACTGTATTTATTATTACGCCACAGTTGCAAGTAGGCGTACCCAATGTCCCAGTTTGGGGCTGTCCCACCTGTCCGCTATAGCATTCAGGATGCTGTTGTGGCTAGCGCGTGCCCTGCGCTTGATGGAGGCGCATCGCTTGCGCATGATGGTGTGAAAACCATCTATTCCCGCCTCAGCGAACATGCCGGAAGCACTGCAGTAGCGCGGCAACCCCTTCAACACCCTGAATGCATTATTGTATTGAACGCGTAGAGCGCTGTATGTCCTCTGCGTGTAGTTAACCCACAGACTGCATGTATAGAACGACTGACAGTACGCCGCAAACAGTGTAGCCTTTACTTCAGTCGTACATTTTGCAAATCTGAGAGCCAACATGTTGCAGCGGACAGCCAACGCCCTGCGCTCACGCTCAATATCCAGACTGTCTTTCAAGTCTTCGGAAACCCAGTGACCCAGATACTTGAAAGAAGTGACTTGCTCTAAGGAGCTTCCGGAAAGTTTTAACTGAGGTACAGGGTAAGTCTTAGTGTCCGCCTTAAAGGTTAGTCCCTGACTTTTCTTGACATTGTATGAGCCCATGAGCCTCCGCGTACCTCTCACACGTTGTAAGAGTACCTCCCTGAGCTCCAACACCAGCAGGAGCCCTATGGACGACGTCAAGCAGTGCAAGTCAACGATCTCGTACAAATCGTCGACCCGAACCTTCCCCGCAACGTGTGGATCCGTGGAAGAGTCGTCGCTACGTACCCAGGCCCCGACAACGTCGTGCGAACGGTGGACGTGCAGACCAAGGGAGGTGTTCTGCGCCGGCCAGTAAGGAAGCTGGTGATCCTGCCCCTGTCTACGAAAAACGAGCCCGCACCGGAAATTGATGCGACGCGGTCGCACGGCGGGAGTGATGTGCGGGACAAGTGATAGAACAGTGTACATAATAGAATAGTGTATATAAAGTGATACATAGACGCTCATAAGACAGTACAAAGTGAATAAGTTTACTATAGTTTAATAATTCGTATTAGTTGTGTAATTGAGAACTAGGGTAAGCAGTAGCTCAAGTGTTTATGTTATATTTTATATTGTCTTAGTTGATTTTATATTTTTCTTAGATAGTTCTTATTACATAGAGTCCGATTATATATAGTTTTACTGTAATAAAGTTAGCAAAAAACGCAAATAATGTAGCGCGGTCCTCGTTACGGTAAAGGGTCGAGGTAAAATGTTCAATACAATATGTAACAAAAACCCTGTTGTTCCTTTTAGGGACGTATACACTTACCTACAAGCACAACATTTACGAAGTTATAATTTAAAAAATAAGCATTGGCTAGTCGAAAGTTCATTATCAAATAACTATTAAAATCGACACATTAAAAAAAAAATTAACAGTATCTGATTTTACAAGTATCCTTCGCACAATAGACTACGAGCTTGGCTGCTTTCTTTGATCTAATCAAAATCGGTTAAACATTACAAATATTCATAATTAAATATTTATTTTAATAATTTTTGATGAACAGTTTTTATAAATGACTTGCTTTATTACGTATGTATACCGATTCTGAAAACGTGGGTAAAAGGAACAACAGGGTTTTTGTTACATATTGTATACTTAGTGCCTCGCTCTGATTGGCTGATGCTTTACGCGCGTTTTTTAATGATATTGTGCCTATCTCTAATTAGCTGACGCCTTTACCCGCGCTTTTTAATAATTATGATTGGTCAAATCGATATTTTAAATCCTTGCAAAATTGTATAAAAATAGGAACATTTTTGTCATTCGCAACATTCAGCGGCGAGCTACCTAGAATAAAGTACTCCAAATATAGAAGCAAGAAGTCTCCAGTGGTTTCATTCCTCGCCAACCCAGCACACAAATGCGGCTATAGGCCACAAATACAATGTTGAACAATATTAAATCAACTTTATTTAAAAAAAATCAATGGGTTTTTATTTGGTGTTTTTACAGAATACGTTCACTGGAAAATAACCGGTGATTCTCTGGTGCTCATTGCTCCGGTGCAAACCTCTAATACTTAACAAAGACTCGGATACTTACATGTCTTGTGATTGTAATCGGTTTTCAATGAGCGCCGGTGATTATCGGTTTTGTCAAAAACCGGTTTTTAAAGGTTTTTATGAAACCGGTTCACATCACTAATTGACAGTTCACTCACTGTCTGCTCTGTTCTAGAGATGGGTTGTAACAGGTAAAACACGATATCTGTTATCACTGTTACTGTTACTCAAAAATAATAGATCCAAATATCTGTAATTAAATTACAACCTGTTATTTTTGTACGGACGATAAATACGTATTCAAATCTCAATTGAATATCTTCTTTATTTCGTTTTGTTGTAAGTCGAAAATCTTTTCCGAAGTCCTGACCAGGAAAGAATGACGGGTAATGAGAAATTATAGACATCCGGTCAGTCTGTAAGCCGACCTCACAGAGTAAACTGAGTATATAGGCCGACCCCAATATAGCTGTACAAGGCTAGGCAGATTGATTGTTTTTGATTGAAAATTTCGCTTCAAATATATTGCAGGTCGCATAGTAACCATCTATATCCACGAAATGGTCCCACACAACACTAACTCTTCTATTTACATTAGCCATTGTTTATATAACGTTTTACTATTCACAAACTAACTACCAAATTAAAAACATATATTACTGCTACAACCTACAACCTATACTAAACTAACTAACTAGCTAACTATAAGACGAATAACCTAAACTAAAAACTATACTAATACATAAATCGAATATAAACACCAATACGCCGTAAACACTGACAAACATTTTCGAAAAAATTACAATTACAATTCACCAGTTCACTTTTCGTAAGACGCAAAACAGAATAAAAATTTCAAAAATTCGAAATTTTAAAAATGTCAACAAACAAAACAGCCAAATTACTTTCAATTGAATATCATCTTTAATACTATCACGATAAACTCGTACATTTAAGGAATATTTTGCGACCAATTCTGTGAAACGTCAAACCAAAGACAATGTAGATAAAATAGAACCGTACACGATCACTATTTTTTGGGTTGCATCTTTTTTCAAATTATTATAGAATTAAAATATTGTTTATTTCAAACCTGACAAATTACTCTCAATAAAATTGATTTCATCTTTATTGGGTTATCAAGAAAATCGTTTAGACCTGGAATATTTTGCGATGAATTCTGTCAAACCAAAGATAAAATAGTCTTAGGAATCAGAAGCGTAATTAATTTTTTAAAAAGAAAACACGAAACGACCTACAACTATTTATTTAAATTACGAAAACCGTTACAAGAAAATAGTTCAATATGTTCACTAGTACGCGTCCGTCCCATCCGAGCTCCGCCGCAAAAGTGCTCGAAGCGAGAGAGTACCGGGCTCATGGTGTGTCACCCCCTCCACTGACAGCGTCATCGCAGCGACGTGATGTCCCCGCCCTGTCAGCTGTCAAATCCTCTAAGACGGCCTCTCCTGACAGGCTGAACGTCCTCGTCAGCTTGACTTCCTGGCCGCAACTCCTCATCCGTCTGGCCACCACTGGATGGGTTCTCCAATGGTAGGCTTCCTTGCGCCTGGTCATCATCATTTGACTCGTCACCTAAAACATACCAACATAGAAAAATCAACACAGCATTCTGAAAGTTTAACTTGGAGCTACCCATTGTAATGAAACTACAAGCGTTTTACCACAACTTCAAGCAATAACATCAAAATGGATAGCAGATAGGTTATCGTGACACCAATAAAAGAGTTCCGGACCTCAATCATTACTGAAACAATAACAAAATCACCTGGCAACCACTATCGGGGTTCCAGTAATCAGAATCACCTGGCAACCACTATCGGGGTTCCAGTGACCAATATCACCTGGCAACCACTAATCGGGGTTCCAGTGACCAATATCACCTGGCAACCACTAATCGGGGTTCCAGTAACCAATATCACCTGGCAACCACTAATCGGGGTTCCAGAACTTGGCCACAAGTAAAAAGCTACCACAATGCTGCTTTTACTCACCACTACCGAGATGATCGAAGAATACTTCGCAAGCATCCGGGGTCCACTCACCACGCCACTGAACCATATGTTCTGCGGCAGTCTGGGTTTTCTTGCCGTATGAGCCAGCAAGCAGCTCGAGCTCGTACCGGTGATGTGGGAGCGCTCGTACAACCTTGTACGGACCACGCATCCCAGAGTCCAGCTTCCCCGTGCTCTGCGAGCCCTTGCTCACGAACACGAAGCTGCCCACAACAAATGTACGCGGCTGACGGCGACGCTCGTTGACATACGCATCCTGCCGCTGCTGATTTTCGGCAAGCAGCTCGGACGCCCTCTGTCTTCTCAGCGTCAGAAGAGCTTCTCGGTTAGGATGCGAGTCGTTCAGCGCGACGTCTCGCACAAGAGACCTCAGCACTGGAGTAGTCCCTTCAACGCCAGTCAACAGCTGTAGAGGTGAGGTGCGGGTCGTGGCTTGCCTCGTTATGTTCAAGGTGAGCTGCACCTTCCACAATGCATCGGACCACTGCGCACCCTTGTTGTTCACCTCTATCCGCAGCATGTTGAGGACCGTCCTGCAATAACGCTCGACCTGCCCGTTTTCACGGTGCATTTCGGGTGTGATAAAATGTATGTTACAGCCTAACTCAGTAACCCAATCTTGAAATGAGGCGCTTTCGAACATTCTGCCACGGTCACACACAATTGTTGACGGAGTACCGAATAGTGAAATGGTATTGGAAAATACACGTTTTAGCTCGGCGGTATCTTGTCTGTACAGGGCGTACAACAGACAGTACTTAGTAAAAGCATCTACTACGAGGAGTATGTATCGGAAACCGTTTGACTCCGTTAGGGGACCAAGGACGTCAGTGTGAACCACTGAAAAGGGTACCTCCGGCTTCGTCCAAGATTCTATGGGTAGCCTAGGAGCGCGAGGGACTTTCTTATGTGACAGACACACAATACAGTGACCAACATATTTCTTAATAAAAGCCCTTAACCCAGGAAACCAAAAATGACGCAATATAAGCTCAGTAGTTTTATCTATTCCTATATGATCATGATCATCGTGAAACACCCTTAACAAACTAAGCCTATGCCCTTTAGGGATAAAACAAAGGAGACGAGAGTCTTCTCCAGTTGGTGAATACTTGTAGTACAGCAAATCGTACTTTATTAAAAACCGTGTAGGATCCAGTTGACCATCTATCAACTTTTGCATCAAGCTTTGAGTTTCGGAATCAGCCGCCTGAGCAATCTTCGCCCAATTTCGCGGATTTCGGATTTGGAGAACAGTAGCGGGCTGTCGGCTCAAGCGAGAACTGAAAGTCTTGCATGTAAACCCACCAACGGGCCACACGAGGCAACAAGTCCTTTTTACGCTCAGTCAATTTCAACGAGTTACAATCGGTTACTATTTTAAACTTTATGCCTATTAAATAATGCCGAAAGTGTTGTAATGCGCGAACGATTGCCAACGTCTCTAGTTCATAACTGTGGTAACGGGACTCGGCGCCCTGCGTGGATTTACTAAAATAGCCCACAACTCGCTTCCGTCTACCCTCATGTTCCTGCAATAGAATTGCACCATAACCGATGGCACTGGCGTCCGTATGAAGCTCAGTGGGAAGACTGGGATTGAAGATTGCTAAAACGAGTTCCTCAGTAAGACTTTTAATAACGAAATCACGTGCTAAGTCTTGTTCCGCACCCCACACAAAAGGCTGGCCTTTTCTAAGTAATTTGGCAATACAAGCAGTTTTCGAAGCGTACCCAGCAATGTACCTCCGAAAATAACCCGCCAAACCCAAAAATTGACGAACGCTTCTTACATTAGATGGCTTAGGAGACTTTACTAAAGCTTCAGTCTTACTAGGGCTCGGCCGTACCTGACCATGACCAATAAGCCTACCTAGGTATTCTAACTCGGTGTCTAAGAACGTGCATTTTTTTAGATTTACTGAAAATCCCGCCTCAGTGAGTGTTTTTAATACTTCTCGCAAAGTTTCCAGACCGTCACTGACAGAATTCGACATTATTAAGACATCGTCAATATAAATCAACACCTTACCGGTATCCAGCAGGTGCTTCAGGGTTTTCGAGATGATTCTTTGATAGATAATAGGTGCATTAGCGAGACCATAGGGCATTTTCAAATATTCGTAATGCCCTTCAGGCGTTACGAATGCTGTTTTACTAATAGAATCATCATCCCTCATCGGCACCTGGTGGAAGCCTGTTGCCATATCAAGACTTGTAAAGAATTTAAAGCTGCCAAGCCTGTCAATGTGGTCGTCGATCAACGGTAGTGGAAATCGCTCTTTAATAGTGATAGCATTTAGAGCTCTGTAATCGACGCACATCCTATCAGACCCGTCCTTCTTCTTAACGAGGATGATAGGACTCGCGTAATTAGACTGTGACTCACGAATAATTCCCTTACTAATCAAGTCATTGATCATCTCGCGAACGCGATGCTTTTCGTCTACGGAGAGTTTATAAGGTCGATAGTAAATTGGGATGTCACTATTAATTTTTATTTCCATACAACCCGTGTTTACTGTAGAGGTCGCTGTACCGGTAGTAAACGTATCGGAAAACTCGTTTAACAGAGCTAACAAACACTCTTTTTCGTCACCTACTAAGGGCGTCCTTATCTTAGGGGACTCTACAGTCGACACACTGTTTACATGCGAAACTCTAACTAACCGTTGAGAGTTACTTGATCGAGTATACGTAACACCGCTACGATTTAAAACATCAATGCCAATCAAAATTGGAGCCTGAATACAGTCCGGTTTGTTACAGTTGTTTGATACAGTTGTTGTTCACAAACAAATCTACTTCCAAAGATAATTCGGGAAATTCGATAAGAGTGCTTACATACGAAGTGGACTCTATATCTTGACTTCCTATACCACGCATACGGCGATAGGTGGGAATTTTATTTAAACTAAAATGCTTTAAGACTGAATCTGAAATCAGCGAAATATCAGAACCAGAATCAATTAAAACGTCAACCGGTACGTTCTGTATAACCGCGGACATCACATTGTTTTGTCTGGAGGAGACTCTGAGCAAAAATTTACGTTACTCGAATTATTTTTATTATTTGATTTAGATTCGACGCGTTCCTTAACAAAACAAGTTTCAACTGAATGCCCGATCTTTTTGCAGAATGTGCAAGTCTTAACGGGTTTAGAATTCGACTTCGTCGATTGAGAATTTGAGCTAGTCGATTCGGTTTTTGATAAAGATCTATCAGAATCCGCATCGATTTTCACCGACTTTTTAGGGCAAACGGCCTGTTTGTGACCTACGTTTCCGCATGAAAAGCACACTAATCGATCATACTGCGGGACCTTGCGTTTACGCGGATCAGGGGAATTTGCGTTTGATGTGCGAACAGGATTGTTATTAACAGGTGGCGCACCCTTAGGCTTTGAGTATACTGACAAAAATTCTACTAATTCCTTTGACTGTAGTTTAGCATTGGCGGTCGCGGCCTTCACTTGGGGATCGGAGATGCCACGGATCACAATAGCAGTTTTTAGTTCCTCTGAAAGCCCCTTAACAATGTTCAGTCGCAACAGGGACTTCCGCGCATACTCAGCATAAGTAGCGAATCTATTAGAACTCACACTCATGACATCATATAGCACAGTAGCCATATCAACTTCACGTGGGCACAATGATCGGAATTCAATTTTAAAATTGGACCACGACCGATCACTGGTCACCCAATCGTTGAGCCACGTCTTAGCATCACCCCGCAAACACCCACCAATGCGTCCCAGGCATTCCCGATCGTCCCACTGACATATCTGGCGCCCACGATCGACTTCCGCGCACCACATGTCAAAGTCATGCACATTGGGGTCAAAATTAGAAATGTAGTAATGCTTAGATCTTACTTGAATTAGGGAAGAAAGTGCCCCCACAATCCTGTCTGCAGCGTCAACCTCCCGCGATGTCTCAGTGGTCACGGATCTATCCGTAGCACGTGTTTCCGTATTACCGGTAACAGGTGCCTCAGCAACCACCGAAGTTGTCAGCGGCGGAGTACCGCCCGGATGTGACGACATGGGAGTTGGCATACGCATAGTATTCGAAGGCAAACGTTCCTCTAAAGCGCTCAATCGAACCAGTATTTCATTTAAAGGGTCGCGTCGAGGGCTATCCCGACGCCCATACGAACTATCCCGGCGCCTACGCGAACTTTGAGAGTACTCTGATCTATCACGACGACGCCTAGGAGATCTACTACGCGATTGACGATAACGATCACGACGCCTTTTATGAACATCGCGACGGCTATGCGAATCGTTTTCCAGAGAAGTACGCCTCGGTGTATGCTCACGCGGAGTGCACTCGCGACTTGACATGATTATAACTATAGGCAACGTAAATTACCCCTACGCGAACAACAAACTTAGAGCGAAGTAAAAGAATTAACACGTGGTTGTTTAGTTAAAAAAAAAACGCACGAGGCATAATCTAATTGAGTAAGAAGCACGTGGCGAATCACATTAAAATGCACAAAAACTTATCACGAACTAAATCAACAACACGTGGTAAAAATAATTTTAAACAGTCTCAAAAACACTATTTCCGGTTAAAAAGATGGCGAACGATATAAATCGCGTGTTAAATAAACGAATCCCACTTCTGATCTTAGGAATCAGAAGCGTAATTAATTTTTTAAAAAGAAAACACGAAACGACCTACAACTATTTATTTAAATTACGAAAACCGTTACAAGAAAATAGTTCAATATGTTCACTAGTACGCGTCCGTCCCATCCGAGCTCCGCCGCAAAAGTGCTCGAAGCGAGAGAGTACCGGGCTCATGGTGTGTCACCCCCTCCACTGACAGCGTCATCGCAGCGACGTGATGTCCCCGCCCTGTCAGCTGTCAAATCCTCTAAGAATAGGCATTCGGACAAATTGCCATAAAGAAAAATAATTAAAATTTTTGAAGTTTTTTGTAATGGTCACTGGGCAGTAACAGATAAGTAACACGACCAAATTTAGGAGTTACTTTTAGAAAATGTTGGTTCTTATCAGACCACCAACTGTATTTTACGGATTATAAATACTAAGTGCTTCTCTTTTTAGCGTAGTTTAACCGCTTTAGCAAGAGTGAGAAGTAAACATATCGAAGTAAATAAAAATAATAGGTGTGTCTCTTTTTAGCAAGGGTCATTCTTTAATGAGGAAGAGAGAGACCTGGATATTTTCCTTCCTTTGTGTGCGTGAGTGTGTATGAAAGTAACAGCCGTGGTAACAGTCTGTTACTGTGTGGAGACTGATTGATTGAAATAACAGTAACAGGTAACAGCCGTTGTAACAGTCTTTGAGGGTCTGTTATTTAAGTAACAGATAGTTATATTGGTAGGAACAGTTGTTATTTGTTATTTTTAAAGACCTGTTATTTATATCTGTAACGATAAATACGCCTCACTCCTACTCTGTTCACTGTTGTGGTTATTTGGTTAATTCGTGCGTTGGTGTTTCGTACCAAACCACAGGACATTGTAAACCTTTTGATTTGTTGTGAATTTCTGATTGATGTTTTGGTTTCCAAAGTAACTTCTCTTACACCAACCTAACCTAACCATGTCAACATTTGATACATTACCTGTCATCTTGGTCAGCGCAATAAATGAGACCGCTGCTACAAAGCTTATTTCTGGTTTGTAAGCATTTACTGTATCAAGTAGCACATTTGGGGCAAGTGTGCTACTTGATATTTAAACTCGAAGTTATTTGTACATTAAATTTTACTAATTGCTCTGTTTTAGAACTAATAGACAATGATGTGACGTGTGATTATCTGAAAGATACAGAATGCCTAGACCGGGTTTGGAGACTGGTTAACAAATACTATACAGTTAACGTAAGAGTTCACGCGCTGCCGGACTACGGACGACTTGAGGTGGACCCGGACACTATAGAGGCGCACGTCATACACATCACAGAGGAAGAGGTAAGTTTTAATGTGGCATATCGTATACAAATGTTACTCTACTGACACTGACTGACTGAATTGAACTGTACTAAATTGAAACTGTAATACTCTTAATTACTGTGATTTATTTACCTATCCCACAAGCCAATCTATTTAGGGATCAATTTTGCGAGGGTACCATTGGGCCGGAGCTGTTACGTTCACAATGTTATTTGTTTTATTCTAATCTAATTAGCCTCTATCGTCCCATAGCAGGTCAAAGGCCTCCCTCTCCCTTTATCATACAATTCTGTGTTTTGCTAGTGTTGGCCAATCCTTCCAGGAGTGTTGTTGGAGGAAGGAGTTACTTTTATTCATGACATGAAAACTATAATGTAAGTTAATAAAATATAATAATAAGTAACTACATAGGTACAGTTGTGGTCATATAATTAAGATAGATTTGAAGTTTTTGACATTTTTATCTAAATCATGTCATGTTTAGTTGTGTTCCTTCTTAAAAGTAACTGGGTTATGAAATAGCCACATGAATAAAGCAAAGGGGATTAGGATATAGAATAAAATCGCTAACTTCTATATCCTAATCCCGTTTGCTCTATTCATTCAATTTACAATTCATACAATGATAAATAAATACAATACAATTCTTTAGAGTAACAAATTCAAATAGTAATGAAGCTGAACAACTAATTAAGAACGATTTATTAAACTGCTTGAGAGCTGTTTTATATGAAACTTAGAATAAATCACATTAATGTGAAGTGCGTAAAGAAAAAAAGGAATTTAATACAGTTTTGTACTAAAATGAATTGTTAGTAGCATGTCCACGGCTTCTAATGATTGCTTTACATACACTGGCGAGGCATTGACTCTATCAATTTTTGAAATTTTGCAATAGAGTTAGTGCATTTTTCTAAGAAAACACCATACAGCTTTCTAAAGTTACCACACTGTGGATTTGAAACCTTTTTCTTGATTTTGCACCGGAGATGCTCTATTGGGTTTAGATCTGGGCCGTTAGCTGGCCAATCTAAGACAGAAAATGATTGCATGGTGAGAAATTTCGTTAACAGTGCAAGTGTATGCTTTGGATCATTGTCATCCTGGAATGTCCAAATAACCTGAACACGTCTTCAGCATAAGGTAACATTGTTTCTTCCAGTATAGTTTTGTATTGGAATTGATCCATGTTTCTTTTTATCAGCTTAACAGGTCCAGCACCATGTCCAGAAAAGCAACCCCAAATTTTCACATTTTCCCCATCATGCTTTAATAGCCGCGTACTGACTGAGCGAGCAGCCTCGTTTGGCTCGGGCCGCGGCACGCTCGGGCGAGGCAGCGCGTGGGTTTGCCTCGGGCGAGGCTCGTCTTGACCGACCGAGGATTTGCCTCACGCGGCTGCCTCACGAGGCTGCTCGCTCAGTCAGTACGCGGCTAATGTCATTTTTGTGTACCCAAAGTATACACGGTTAATTTTAGGTCGTTCTGGAACCGAAAGCCATGAACTCGATCATCGAACATAAAACGATTGGGACTATTTTTTTCAATAAATAACAATTAAAAAAAAATCACGAAAAATTTATTTGTGAAATAATGAGAACTCGAAGTAACGCTATATGCGTGTGTATGTGTAATGTGTAAAAATATGAAAAGCGACTTTATTTCTTAACAGTAAACGGTAAAAATAGAAATTTCACCAAACTGGGTAAGTAGGTCCAGTTTCCCCCCCAGTGGGGTTCCCGCATTGTCGTTGCGGGGGGGCTCAGTAACCGTGGTCACCCTCCCACGGTGAAGCGAAGAGGAACCCCAAGGTGGGGCCGCTCGTCAGGGCTTGTGCCTCCAAGCCGACGACGTAGCGGCCAAAAAGTAGGTTGCGGTGAGGTGCATCGCAACTGAGGCGGGCCGCGATGTCGAATGGGAGGCATTGCGGCTGAGGGTTACAGGCTGCGGCGGAGGAGGAGTGCTGGTACTTCTGAGTAGCGCTCTTCCCTTCCGTAGCCTGGACGGGGCCGCCACCGTTTGATGGCGGAC
Source organism: Polymixis lichenea (assembly GCA_949091785.1). Taxonomy (NCBI): domain Eukaryota; kingdom Metazoa; phylum Arthropoda; class Insecta; order Lepidoptera; family Noctuidae; genus Polymixis; species Polymixis lichenea. The sequence continues at coordinate 27,630,995 of OX420932.1, read as the reverse complement.
GCGGTGGGGCCGCAGGGGAAGAGGAGTGTCGGTATAGCGTTGGCCGCTCTCCCTATCCCCTGCGGCCGAAAAGTGGTTGGCGGCGGGGCCACTGTACTGACCCGTCGCAGGAGGACGTCAGCAGCAGCTGGTGGGGCCCGCAAGGGCCGATGCCTGCTAGGGGTGCGGGTTGTTCGAAAGAGATACCGCGGCTCCTGGCATACGGGCAGCTGAAGGAACATGGGTGGGTTTTAGTCAGTAAAAGTCTGACACGCCCTCCTGCTCCAACCAGAGCGAGAGAAGTCATTTGATGATTTCCCAACCAAAAAAAAAAAAAAAGTAGGTCCAGTTTACTAAAATTATTCTGAGAAAACTATTGTCTCGTGTTCGACCAGACTAGCGTTGCAAAACTTCGGAATAATTCGCAATAATTCGGAAACATTCCAAAGTAAATTTGGAAGGAATACTACCGCAGCAAGAATACAGAGTAAAATAAATATTGTATAGATGAAGTAAGTAACCTACATTTTATTACGAAATAAGAATTAAATGATTCCCAGTAATTACGAATATATTTATGCGTAGGTAGCTTGAGGAGACTCCCCATATATCAGATATTGTAGCGTGCCGTTTTTGAATTAACGCCATCTAGCAGACATCTTCGTGAACCGCCGAGCTCCACGGCCGTTCATTCATAAAATCAACGAAGTATTTTTAGATGCCTACGTACCTACTATGCGGGAATATTTCCCTATAAGTAGATAACTACTTGTGAATACTTATTATTTTTGTATGGTTTAATTTCGAATGGGCCCGGTTTCGGGCTGATGTTATGTATGTGTTATGTACAAGTTTAGTTAACTTCGTAAAAGTGTTTTTGCTTTACAATGTACGCAACTAATGTATTTTTTAAAATAAATAAGTAGGGAGGGTTACTTGCGTAATTTTTTACGACGATTTTTTAGCAAAAAGTTTATTTCCTTTATAGAATAGGCAGTATTCAACTAGAACAAAAAATTAGAACCTATAGAACCAATTGAAATAATATAATACCTAGTTACCGTTTTACTATGTACCTCGATACATAATACTAAATATGTATCTAATATAAACTCATCTTAGTACCTACCAACGTATTTATCTTTATATGTACATATTATTCTCGCAAAATAACATTTGTACAACCAAACCGCATACAAAAACTTATTACGTAAGTACATATCTAAGTAGATGCAAGAAACATTCGGAAGTTTACTAATCGAAATAATGAATGAACGCGTCAGAACATAAAAACAAGAAATATGTCAATCGTCGCATAATTGAAAATAAACCACAGTAGAATGACTATAGAGTTGTTTATTGTGTACTCTTTTTACGTATTTATTACTTTTTTCGTTTAAAGCGCACACGGAATAGTTTAATGAGCAAGTTCCGCTACCCGCCGCTAGATGTCACTATAATTCATCAAAGCTGTATTTCGTTACACTTAAGATTTATATTTGCTTAACGAGGTCATTACTATTTCTCCTCCTATAGGGATGTACCACTATCGTTTACTTATTTATCGACATTCCGTTTTATTTTTAAGCAAAATACAGCAACAGCTAGAGTCAATAAATATTACTATGTTTGAAATCAAGTGTTTATATAAATATATTCTAATACATACTTACGATTTATAGAAAGTATATTTAAGATTTGTTATGTTAAACTAATGATGATGAAAACATACAGTTGTGGAGTTTCTTTCTATCTTATGCGATAGATATTAAACTACGGGATTAATTACTACGGGTAAACTAAAACCGCACACGGGTAAAATTTTTCCGATATAGCATAGAACAAAGAGAACATTGTAAGTTTAAAAATATAGATAACTCATTATCGATAACGGTAATCTCTAATTGAGTAGCTGAGTGTAACATATTGTGCATTGTTGGAATCTTCGAGAACAATATGTTTGAGTTTAAAAGAAAGTAGGACTCTAAAATGAGTAGGATAAAGTCAACTTTTACTTGTCTTGTTTAATAACGCGTTGTTGCGTCGCCAACTAGCGGTCAATAGTCGAACTCTAGCTATATTTTCCTTGTAATAATAATTATTCTCTGGGAATATTACCGAATTTTACTCAAACATCCCGAATGATTCGCGAATATTACGACGGGAATAATACGGAATATTTCCCTCCAGCAACTCTAGACCGGACTTTACAAGAATGCACAACCGAATTTCGCGGTTAAAGTGATAAAAATAAGGTCTTAATTCGGTTCAATATTTTCATAGAAAAGGGCACCTCCAACTAGTAATGAACTCTATGTGACAGATTAAACGATTTATTTGTCTGTTTGAATTGCCATGTTTTAGGCAGTATTTAGTATTTATCATAGCATAGGTAGGTACTTATGCTTATTAAGTACCTATTAGCGCGATTGGTCGTCACTCGATTCATGGCCTTAAATACAACTCCCAAGCGTACTCGTCGTGTCTAGTTGAATAGGTACGAGTACCTACTAGGTGATTTCGTGATGCGAGAGTGGTGAATTAAATGGCAATTAATTTATTTCGTTTACGAGGAGATGTGATAGTGGTAAACACCGTGCCGTGCTTTCGATACAACGAGAGATGATGGAGGTAAATGTACTTACACCAACCTAAATCGTACCAGAAATGAAATACCTACTTGTAGGTACACATGGCTACACCTCAAGTTATATATTTCCAGTATAAGCAGATTTCGCACTGAATAGAATTTCTGTACAGTGCGAGATCAGCGTAAACTGGAAATGTATAGCTTGATGTTTAGCCGTGCGTACTTGTAGCCGGTTAATCGCCCGACGTCTGTTGACCCACCGCGAGACCCACCGCGAGCGCGCTGAACTGACGCACACGCACAGCTGTGCCGCGCTACGTCATCACAGAGCGGATCGCGTACGGTCTTGCGTTTATGAATGAAATAGTGGAAGCGCCACTAAAATTTAACTCGGATGACAGAAAAAAAAGTGATAAATTTCTAAGTGATAATTTTCTTTTCTTTATTAGATGTTTAAAAAAAAAAACAATGCCAATAGTGACTGTTACTCGTCTGGAGTTTGTTTCGGCTCCAGAACGATGTAAAATTAACCGTGTATAAAAAAGACACTAAAGCATAATTGAAAGCTTTATTCGGAGGGCATTGTACATGCGTTTTCCATCAGAACATACCCTGTTTATTTTTGTCTCGTCAGAAAAAACTTCATTTTTCGACTGTCCAACTGTCCAGTTTTTATACCTTCTTGCATATGTAAGCCGAGCTAGCCTATGGCAGCGTTTCAACATGGGCACCTTCCTTGCTATCCTTCCGTGCAACTTTTCCTCCACCAAACGTCTTTTAAAGCCATGCTATTCCTGCGCAGTAGGCATTTAGCGTTACCTCCCTCCCCGCGTGGCAATTCGCGCGATCGTGTAGGTAGTTTAAATGAACTCGCTGACCCCGGTGTGCAAAACGCTTGCGTCACGGTAAGAATATATCAGAAGGGACAGTTAACTTTGTTTTACGGAATTCGTGGTAATATTTCGGGGGATTCGTTTTTAGGGAAATATAAGTGAAGCAACATAATTTATATTATAATCTATCTACAACCTACATTAAACTCCTTTTCTTTCATGACTATTACAGCGCCTCTGCGCTTCCGCACTCCGCTTACGATTCGGATTTTCGAATTTCTGTGTGATTAGTGAACTACTGGAGTGATTTTGATTGGAGTTTCGGTATACTATTTATACTGTAGGTTTAGTTTTCACCAATCACATAGGGGATGTTTTATAACTAAGTTATAGTCTACGCGTACGAAGTTTTATTATTTAATACTGACTAAATAAATTTGGATAAACCCTGGATAATACTATTTTACTAGAAATAAAACCTACTAAATTATACAATAATAGCTATATTTACTCATTGTAATTAAAAGCAAATGCTATACAAACAGACATTTGACAGATTGTCAAATTTTAGAAGATAATTGTCGAATTTTCTACCATGGGTGACGTTTCTGGATTTTTAGAATAGAATAGAATAAAATAGAATAGGTCTTTATTTGCTTAGAATGTAGGTACATAAAAAATAAGTTGTTAAATTATATAATAGGATCCATGTACAGTCGCCGTCAGATATATTGTAGCAGACAAGGTGACCAAATACTTCTGAACAATTTAAAATGTCAATAAGTTCCATACACTACAAGTTAACATTAATATCTGAACATTCATTACTTCATTAATATCTGAGCAGATGCTTGTCAATAATTTCTATACAAACAACTAACCAAAAATATCTGAACACTTACAACGTCAAGTGTATCTACGCAGACAAACACTGAGCTTAGTTATAAAGGACGAACCAAAAACGACTATCGACTTCACTATCTGTGGTTACTCCAGTCATTTGGTAGTTTTACCTGGATAGTTTTTAAACTGGTGATTTTATTGAGGTCGACGTGCTCTCTTCGAATTTTCACATTGTCCCCAGAGTTCTACCGCAAAGGCATAAATGACCATCCCATGAGATGGCAGAAATGAATATACAATGAGGGTGAATACTTTCATAAAATAAATTTATTTTACCTTTCATCATGCAAAATAACATGGTCAAACGGCACCCAAAAATCGCAACTGGATCACATCATGACGCCACATGCAACAAAAACACTCTTTCATTTCATAAAAGGTGAATGGGCTTCTGGTTGCATCTCCGACCATAAAATAATCTGGGGACTGGTAAGACAAAACAGAATTGTAAACAAAAACCAAAAAACTAAACACAATACCCAAAAGCAACAACAGTGTACGATGGAAACAACAATTGAGGCCAAGCCTTTCAATCATAAACAATGCAACTATGCCGCGCTCAATAGAAATTCTACGAAAACAAAATACCAAGAATGCATAGCAAAAAAACTAGCAAATATAGGAATCACCCCAACAGACGAAAATATAGAAATACCCTGGAACGCCATTACGGAGGTGTTAAAAGCAGCTGCCCAAGAAACTCTGACATTTCAGCCAATGTACTCAAGGGATCATCGATTAGCCCTTGCTAACTTACAAAAATCCAAATTCTTACACAGCAGACAACCGGATAACCCCAATAGGCATATCCGAGTAAAAGAATGCCAGACAACACTCCAAAGGGTTAAACATCTGGAAGAACAAAAAACATGCAGAGCCTGTTTCACCGGAATAGGAAAAATTCACCCTGCAAAACGCATGCAAATGCTCTACTCATTCTACAGGAAAAGCAAACAGCAAACAAAACGCCGAACCAAATCCGCGTACATACCAATGTCCAAATGGGAAAAAATATTAAAAAACTCTGAGGGCTTTCATATACCAACGGTTAATATAACAAAACTGATAATCGAACCACACTGTGAAGGACCGACGGTGGATGAAATAACGGGAATCATCAATAAAATGCGAAACGGAACAGCCCCTGGAACGGACCAAGTGGTCATCGAGCTGTACAAAGCGATGCCCCAAATACTACAGGAAGCTGTAACTAAACACATGAATAAAGCCTGGACACAGAACACAGTACCTGACACGTGGCTTGAGACCGTCCAGGTCCCAATCCCAAAAAAAAAAAATCCTAAAGACGCAAACGATTTTCGCCGCATAACGATTTGTAACACGGGCTACAGAATTTACGCCTCATACTTACTAAAAAAACTAGACGATACAATAACGGAGTTGGGTAATTACCAAGCAGCGTTCTTAAACAATAGATCAACAGATGACCACATTTTTACGCTCAAAAGGGTTCTAGACGAGGAATGGCGAGCAGGTAACCGAATTTATGTACTCGCCCTCGACATAGACAAAGCCTTTGACAACGTTGATTTCAAGGCATTAAGAGATATATTACTAGAACGAACCAACAAATCGATGACCAACAGGATAATCAAGGCATGCTTAAATGAAAGAACATGCATCAAATGGTGCGGTCAACAAAGCAGTTGGATTGTCAAAGGAAAGGGAGTTAAACAAGGGTGCCCCCTATCCCCTCGACTTTTTACATTGGTCATCGACGAAGTTCTTAGATCCCTCGAAGATGAAACCCATTTAATCAAACTAGATCAGGACCGCGAAATTTCACTGCCCTTGGTATTATCATTTGCGGACGACCTTATCTTTATTACAGATGATCTCGAAGGCCTAGAATGCATCTTAAACCACATTAAACCGTTACTAAATAGCGTAGGCCTCCAAATAAATGAAACAAAAACAAAAATTCTAATTAGGGACCCCATAACATCACAGCAAACGACCAACGTGACCCTCAACGGAATAAGTATACCAACAGTGGACGTAATCAAATACCTAGGAACATACATAACATCCGCATTAAGCAGAAAAATCACAATCAGAAAACGATGCCAACAGGCCACGAGAAATGCCAAATCACTACTACCATTCATATTAAACTCAAAGATGGACTGGAAGTTAGCTAGACTTATGTACCGAATGGTTATCGTACCTTGTATGATTTATGGCTTAAAAGTATCAACCCTCACCAAGGCGAACAGATCAAGACTCAGAAGATATGAACGAGCTATCATGAGAGACTTGATTAACCACGCCAGGAATAAACCAAGAAGTAAGAAAATGCACCAAATCTTAGACGGCAAAACTGTAACAAAACGCATCAAGAATCACAGAATGTGCTACTTAGCACACCTCCTCAGACGGGAAAAACCACACTTATTGCATGCAGCAATGCAGTATAAGGCGAAATCTAAGAAGGTCGGACGACCCATCTACACATGGAACGACAACCTAAAACAGGACATGAAATACTTCGACATGGGAATCACGTTTTGGAAGGACATGGCTGGAGACAGAAACAAAATCAAGAAAGCGGCTAGCGATGTCTACAAAAAACCGGAAACCGATAGCAGCGAGAACTCAGAAGACGACTATGACAACAACAACACAGAACATAGCGAAGCAACGGTATAGAAAAGAGCTAAGAAAACAATTCAACCTACCCAAGAATCTCGACTTGAATCAACATGCCGGCGACGTCGTGAAAAGATGCCCTCCTATAAATAAATACCACCCGTCTCTCCACTAGTCCAATGCTTACTCAAGGATGCATATCCGGTAGGCTCGCAATCCTTTCCTATCCTATGGGCACGTCTACCTGACCATTACCGCGCCCCCCGGTCTACTTCTTGATATGCAATGGCCTCTGTAACACCATGAAGCATGAGGCTCCAGGGGCTAGTGCAAATCTTGGGGTTCATTCGATTTATCGAGTCTGGTCAAGCCACGCTGGGATCGGTGCATTTCATATTCATATTCATATTCATTTACCTTAAAAAAATGTTTGAATTTTTCAGTACAAAACGGCAATTTCATATTTACGCCCCTAATACTTCTATTGAGTTCTGCCGGCAGACTTTTCGTAGAAGGGAGAGAGGGGGCCTGACACAAACGACGCGACGCATTCCCATAAACCTACAACGCATGTAAAATATACGAAAAATACATTGTTGGTGTAGATGAATAATAGTTTGCGGCTCTCGTACGCCAAAATTGATTTGAATTGAAGGAAATTTTCTCTAGTTTAATTTTGTTGATTAATGTGTTATCGTAAAATGAGTTGGAAAGGAGATACTGTCAAAAAACTGCTATTAGGCGCCATTTTTCCAATATGGCGGTGCGAGCGGCAAAGATAAAACAATGAGCGACAAAGTGAAAATTGGAAAAGAACACGTCGAACTCAATAAAATAACCAACTTTCAAAACTCCCGGAAAAAAATCCGGGTAACACCCTTTTTGAACACCAAATGACTGTTCTAGGTATAAATTCGATGGAAAGGGAATAAAAATTGTATACAAAAAAATAATTTTATGTTAATGTCAAACTATTGATAGAAATATTATCTTGGTTTTGTAATGAAATTAAAAATTATTGTAAATATATTTTTATTTGTGACAACATACGTAGTAACAGTACGTATAAAATATTAATATTTTATGTAACCTCCTTCTGCATTTAATACGTCCTGTAATTGTTTTCGCATGGAACCAACAACCTTCTCACAAAAATTTCGTCCTCTGAAAGATTCCCAAACGTTATTTGCATGTTGTCTTAATGCTTCCTTTGTTCGACATTGATTCCCATCCCACTCTTGCACCATTTTACCCCATAAGTTCTCAATGGCATTGAGGTCTGGACTTTTTGGCGGTAGTTTGATTAAAGTAAGCTCTCCCTGTTCATTAATCCATGCTTGTACAGTACGAGCATTATGCACTGAGCTATTGTCTTGAATTAACGTTATGTGTTCATCTTGATAAAATACTTTAGCAGTTGGAAGAAAAGTATTTTCAAGAAGTTGCTTGTAATTCATTGAATTCATTCGTCCACTTATTTAGGGCCATTTTTGCACATCTATCCCCAGAATCCAATCCTAATACGACCACTTCGACGATTAGGCAGCACATTTTGTTCCAAGTACCGTGTATTTTCTGGTCTCCACAAACTCAATCTGCCATTATCCGATGAACAGAAAACTTTCTCGTCCATAAAGATAACTTTATCAAAATTGTGACTTAATAATTGGCCGCAAATTGCAGTCGCTGCATTTTGTGCCTTGGTGTGAGAGTTGGCTTTCTTGCCGGTACTCTATTTTGTAAACCTCCTTCTTTTAATCGTCTTCTTACGGCGCTACTGGATACTTGAATCGTACTTGAAAACTGTGTAGTTTTAATAAATCTTTCAATTCGGGCCTCTAGAATAGCCATGTTTTGGTTTCTTGTTGTTGCACGCGGACGACCAAATGAAACATGATTATTCAAAGTACCCTCTTGCTGCCATCTTCCCAGCCATAAATATACAGTATTTCTCTGAAATAAATAAAGTTTTACATTAACAGTCGTAATGTTAAATGTGTTAAATGTTTTTAGCGTTCATCGCTATAATACTTACGGCTATCCCTAGCTCATCGGCGATGTCTGTTACGGATAGACCATCATCCTTGAACTGAATTATTTTATATTTTATAATTCAGCATCTATACGGTATGAACTCATATTACATTCATTAAAATCAATAATCCAATATCTATAATACGTTGCTTGCCTGAATTTATTTATTGCGTGAGTTCACACATGAGTTGCATGACACACTTAACATGACATGACAAGACTCAAAACTACAAAATGTTATAAGCTGCCAGGGTCATCATAGTATATAAATTAGCAAAAGAGTTCCTATATGTATATATTGTATTTATAGTAAAGTTGGAAACACTTCCTACTGCAATTTTTCCTCAACTGCTCAGATATCTAAGACTACCCCATCTGCGTAGATACACTTGACGTTGTAAGTGTTTAGATATTTTTGGTTAGTTGTGTGTATAAAAATTATTGACAAGCATTTGCTCAAATGAATGTTCAAATATTAATGGTAATTTGTAGTGTATGGAACTTATTGACATTTTAAATCGTTCAGAAGTATTTGGTCACCTTGTCTGCTACAATATATCTGACGGCGACTGTACATTCTGCCTTAATATAGCATGCAAATTTAATACAAGTTTGTTTTTGGCGGGATCGCGTTGGAACATGTCGCACGACTTTTTATTTACATGAAATTTAGTGAAATAGCGAATAAAATTGTATAATTTTGGTAGTGAATTATGCAATTTAATTACGTGTGAGTGCACAAATGTAGTGAAGGTGAAAATAAGTGACTAACGTGGACTTTTCGTGTTCCCCCAAAAACTCCTAATAGGTTGTTGTAAAGTTACTACCGCTTTACAATAACTTTGACTTGACCGACTAAAGACGACTATGACTGTTTTGTAACTTCGTGCCCGATATCGGGCCATTTACTTGATGGAAAAGAAAAATTACTTGACACTGGCTAAATGTACAAACCGTGCGAAGCCAAAACAAAAAAAAATAAAAAAAAATAATACAACGTAGAGGCTACAGATATTACAAAAAATCATCATTTAAGAAATCCTGCACAGAATAATAACATTTATCTACAAGGAATTCTGTAAAACGTTTTTTAAATTTTTGCAACGGTAATTTTTTAATTTGGTTAGCTATTTTATTATAGACTACAGGAGCCACACAAATCACATTTCTTTTCATTAACCTAGTTTTAAACACGCCCGTGCATAATAGATTCTGGTATTGAGATCTCATAGCTGTACTTCGTTTTCTAGTTTCTATTAAAGTTGCAAATAAACTTCGATTAGTTATTACAAATATTGCTAATTCAAGGATATATATAGGCATGTGAAGGTTAATACTTTATGAGACTTGAATATTGGTACGCAACTGTCTGTTACTTTAAGACGAAATATAGCTCTCGGGCAGCGCTTTTGAGCTTTGAAAATGCTTTCTCGTTCACTACAGTACCCCCAAAATATTATACAAAATCTTAAGGTGGATATTACTAGACCATGGTAAGCCACTAATATTGTCGGTATTTTTTTTTTTGTTAGATTATACAACATAAACGCGGCTGTGCTTAAACGTTTACATATATCTTCTGCTTGCGGCTTCCAAGTTAAGGGTTAGATATAGGCATAAATATTTTTTCTGTAGTGTCCAAGATTTTTCTGTAGTGTAAAAAAGGCAAAGAGAGACAGCCAATGATGAGGACAAAATGAAAATACAACATGGACGCTGCAAACAAAACAAATTTCGTCATGGGTGTCGCTTTTGAGATTTTCGAACATGCTGAAGCCGATTTTGAAGTCAAAATGTAAATCTAAGATGGCGGCTGCAAAAAAAAAAAGCAATTTTTTCGTCATGGGTGTCGTTTTCGTGGTTTTCGAAGATGCTGCTGATATGCAGCGAGCATACAGTGCCTTGCGCGTACAGAACAACAATGCGTTTAGGGTGCTGCTAGGGCTGCCGCGGTTTTGCAGCGCTTCAACGATGTTCGCGCAGGGGCAAACCGATGACTTTTATGCTATTATTAGGCAGCGGAGTGCCTCGCTACTAAGTAGCTTCCAACGCAGCACTAACAGTATCCTGAGCGTATTGTCCGTAGAGGTGGATGCACCTGTACGCCAGTTCGTCACCATTTATTAAGTGATTATTGTTTTACCATTATTATTAATTGTAATCGATTGAATTTTAACCTAATTGACTATAATGTGAATGTGCTGCTGTAACTTTAATTTATTATTTTCATTAACATTAATTTATAATTTTTTTATTGACTTTAATTTATTATCTATTTGCAATGCAATGATTTTAACGTGTAATGTAATTTGAAGTGCTTAATATGGGAAAAAATTCCTGAAATAAACGTTTATTTAATTTAATAAAATTTTAATAATGAGGTCTTAATAAAAATCCAAGATGACAGCTGCAAAAGAAATGAAATTTTTGTCATGGGTGTCGATTTCGTGGTTTTCAAGGGTGCTGAAGCTGATAGTGAGGTCAAAATTAAAATTCAAGATGGCAGGTGCAAAATAATATTTCATCATGGGTGTCGTTTACATGGTGTTCAACAATCAATACCTCTATATTGAATAATATTCAGAGTTGAAGAAAAGGCAAAAAATACTTCGTTCCTGACGGAGGACATTGTGCAGTGTTCATTTTCTAGGTCGAAGGTGGCAGATGACCTCAGTTACCTGTTATTCAGACAGTGAGAAAAAAATAAAAATAAAATAGAAACAACAAAGTCAAGTTTAATATCATTTATTATTTTAAAGTAAGTAGAGATACGGGGTTGCATCATAGCTTTGAGAAAACCGATTAGTCCATACCAAAGGTATAAAGGGACATCAACGCGCACACACAAACCAGGAATTCAGCACATGATTCTAGACCGCCTAGAGTAGAAACTATTCGTCGGTACTAAAAAAACAAACATCAGCTGTTTCATGGAAAAATTTCCACGGGGGTTTCAACAATCATGTACTGAATCCATAGTAGCAGGTTGTGCGTCGATGTCCCTACCACCCTGTATACAATTTATTATTAATTTGACTGTTTTCTATTTCTTGTCTAGTATTGGTTTTTCAGTGTTTTCGGTTTCCGTCAAGTCTCCTGTAAACTGCAAAAGAAAAATATTTTATGACGAGTGTCTAAAAATATCAGGATCGATTGCCAGGTTTTGAAATACTTGAAACTACACTTTTTCGTAGATTATTTCTCGCAGAAATATTTATTATACTCTGGGGGTTCAGAGAATCATGTATTGACTCTGGTATCAAGTTTTCCGTCGATGTCCCTGCCACTCTGTAAAAACATAACTATTACTAGGTAGGGAAAGTTAAATACGCTATAATGGTGCCGATTCTCTTGTATACACGGAACTAAACTAACTAATCACGCTAGACGAGAAATTACAATGAGGACCTCATACAACATCTCTTGCGGGGCGGCGAAGCTCGGCCGCTTATGCTGTTAGAAAGATCAGACAGTTAACAGATGTAGGAACCGCGTTTTTCTATTTTAGCTACTTGCACAGCATTATGTCGTATGGCATTTTACTGTAGGGTCGGACTGCTGACATTGAATCCATCTTTATTTTGCAAAAGAGAGCTGTCAGAGCCATTTATAATCTACGTTGCCGCGAATCCCTTAGGGAACTGTTTAAAAGGATTCATATTATGTGAGTACCTTGCCAATTCATTTATGAAAATAGCATGTCATCATCATGATCAGCCTACAGCACTCCACTGCTGGACATAGGATTCTCGGCAACTCTCATCCAGCTGCTACCAGCCACCCGGCGAAGAGGTTGTGGGTGTCCTACCTTACGTTTGCCGATTCGCGGTCTCCACTCAAGAACACGTCTACCCCAACAGTCATCGGTTCTACGGCTAATCTGCCCCTTCAGCTTGCTAATTCTGTGAGCTATGTCGACAACTTTGGTTCTCTGCCGGATCACCTCATTCCGGATTCTATCCCTCAGAGATACTCTGAGCATAGCTCGTTTCATAGCTCGCTGAGCGACCTTGAATTTATGGACCAGCCGTACCATGAGTGTCCACGTTTCGGCTCAGTCAGTCATAACAGGACGCACTGATTAAAGACGTTAGTCTTTAGGCTCTGCGGAATACGCGAAGAGAAGATTCGACGAAGCTTCCCAAACGCTGCCCAGCCTAGCCGAATTCTTCTGTTAGCTTCCTTCTCAAAGTTGTTCTTATCAAACTGCAGAGTTTGCCCGAAATAAACCTATTCTGGAACAACTTTGAGAGTACTGCCATTGACAGCAATCGGTCCCGGAGTGACGTGATCGTTGAACATAACCTGGGTTTTGTCCAAGTTCATCCGGAGACCAATGCGTACAGAAGAATCAACTAGGCCGTCCAGCATCTGCTGCAAGTCATGCAGCGATTCGGCCAGAATGACGATGTCGGTGTCAGTATGACTTGAGTGTGAGATGTACTCGCCGTTGATGTTAATGCCGTGTCCTTTCCAGTCCAGCGTCTAAAACACATCCTCTAGGGCTAGTGCTTTAGAGAATAATTTCGGGAAAATTACGTCCCCTTGTCTCACCCCTCGACGCAAGGTGATGTGTTCACTTTGCTGATCCTGAGTTTAGACGGTCATTGTCGCGTTTTTATACAGACATCTCAGCACTTGGATATATCGCTGTCGACTTGGCATCGCTGTGGAGACTCCAAAACAGATCAGGTCTCGATAGAGTCAAAAGCCTTCTCATAGTCCACAAATGCAAGACACAGGGGCCGATTATACTCTTCGGACGTCTGTGTAATCTGCCGCACTGTGTGGATGTGGTCTATGGTGCTGTATCCTCAAGATACTTAAGATAAGATAAGATTTTTTATTTGTTTAAACATGGTGTACATGATATGTTCACGAAACCCACGAAACCCACGAAACCCTGCCTGCTCTGGTGGCTGAAACTCGTCGAGTCTTCGCGCAAGACGATTCGTGACGACTCTTGAAAACAGCTATACTATATACGTTGCTTACGAGCGGAATGGGTCTGTAATTCTTCGAAAGGGTGTTATCACCCTTTTTGAAGAAGAGAACGACCACACTTCTCCGTCACGCTTCTGAAGTTCTCCCAGAGAACAGGACAGTTGAAGAGCTCCCAAAGCTCTCTTATTACAGGTATTCCTCCCGCTTTCAGGAGCTCGGTCGTAATCCCATCCTCACCTGGGGCTTTTCCATTTTAAGCTGTTTTAGAGCCGCTTCGATTTAGTCTTGGCTGACTTCTGGCAGGTCCTCCGTGAAATGGCGGGTTAAAGTGGCTCTAGAATCCTCATTTTCGGGATCAGGTCGAGATGCATGCGATACGTACAATTGGCCGTAGAAGTTTTCGACTTCCGAAAGGATCTCCGGCTTCGAAACGACGATATCCCCACTTGATTTGGCCAACTTCATCAGGTGGCTCCTCCCGAGTGATTGGACGAATACTTTCGACCCCCGATTTTGCTCAATCGCTTCCTCTATAGAGCGTGTATTGGAGCGTCGGAGGTCGCGTCGTTCCTATGTTTTTATAAATTTGTTGAGCGTCCGTTGTTCTGACGAAGTGATAGGTGGGTTTTCACGTTGTTCCGTTATAAGCCCCAGAGTCTCTTCCGAAAGTTTGGACTTCCTGCCCGTACGCCGTATTTTACAAACTCTCGTACCTTCCGCCCTGAGAATTTCCACCATTTGATCGAGCGCCTGGTCGACGTCATTTGTGGTTTCCATGGCAGCGAATCGGTGCTTCGGATCTCAACATGGTTTGGAGCATATTTAGACGGAGCCTAGGCTTCATCAAACGAGTTCGGTCGAGCTTGAAGTTGATGTTCAGAGAGCCTCGAACAAGTCTGTGATCATTGCCGATATTAAACCTGTTGATCACCGAGACATCCCTGAAAATACGCTTTTTATCCGTTATGATGAAGTCTATCTCATTTTTCGTCATAGCGTCGGGGCTTCGCCACGTCCACTTCCTTTGGGGCGGTTTCTTATAGAAGGAATTCATCAAGAAAAGCCCCTTCTTCGCAAGGAAGTTTTAAGCATTTGGCCCCTATGATTCCTGCTGCCAAACCCGTAGGATCCTACTACCGATTCACTGCAATTCTGTACTCCCACTTTAGCGTTAAAATCCCCATGAGAACGTTGTAGTGGGCCTTAGTGGTGGAATGCAAGGTTTTGGAAATGTCCTCGAACATTTCCTCCACATCGTCATCCGATTGTGCTGAGGTCGGTGCGTAGCCTGTATAACCTTTAGGCTATACCTCTCGGTTAGGTTTAATATGAGGTAGCTACCCTGTTCGAGACACTGGAGACTTCCACTACGTTATCACAAAGGGATTTGCTTACCAGGAACCCGACCCCGCCCTGAGATAGGTGGTCTCCCTCTCGAAAATACAAAAGGTGGCCCGATTCAAAGGTTATTATGTCCTCCCCCTCTCTTCGGACTTCACTGAACCCAAGAACGTGCCACCTTATTTTTCCGAGCTCTTCTTCTAGCTGCACTAGGTGTTGGTCGAGCCGTAACGTTCGTCCGTTATACGTTGCCAAGGTCAGTTGGGTTTGGCGGCCATTCGTAGCCCGGTGATTCTTCGCACCCCCTACCTTGCCGTTACCATGACTACCGCCAAAATCAGGAATAGCAAGGTGGCCGGGAAAGGGGGCCGTGTTTGATTCTGGCGTAGGATTTGCCCATTAAAAAAATATGTATGTAAAAAAAATCTACATCTTTTTAATAAAATAAGTGATATACATAATTTTAATACTAGAAACAAAGACAAAATAGATCAACCATTTTTCAGATTAGCTAAAGTATATACATCTTTTATGGGGTAATGTGTTAAATTTCATAACAAACTACCTCGTGATATATTGTAATTAAATGAAAGGAAATTTATAACTCATATTAAAAGTAATTAAGTAGTAAGGATTATATCCAAGATAAGAATGCTTGGAAACATGCTGGTCCTGCTCCATAGGACAATCTAGAGTCTAGACAAAATCAAACTGGTTGATAATTGAATTGTATAATTAATTGTACTTATGACATTGATTTACACTCAGTGATTAACTCACACACTGACTTATTGCTTGTTAATATTCTAGAAAAATCGTATACTTACTTTTACAATGTTTGTAAATATGTGAGCACTATTAATCTATCATAAAAATAATTTATCTTTAGCTTCAATTTCATTCTTTTTACCTATTTTGGTATGGCAATTTTATTCTGGGTGCATCGTTTTCACACATAATTATAAAATTAATGTACTATGTTATATATTGTACTTTTTAAAAGAGTAACGGCGGATTTTCTCGCCCATTCTTCTCCATACGAAACTACGTTTTGGAAGGGGCGACTAGAATCAATTCTATTTTAATGTAAATGTTGACGTTCAAAAATGCCTTATAAGTGTCTATTTGAAATAAATACTTTGACTTTGACTAAACTATCACTAAAATTTCTCACTTTTGGCTATGAGAATCTTAAAGCTATTCTGCTTTAAAAATCTCTAAATTTAAAAATAATTACGAGAGCTAAAATCGAGTTAGACAATTGCGACTCCACGTGGTATTTTTTGGCTTCGCAACGTGGTACTTGTTTGCCCTACCCCGTGACTTTTAGAGCCGGAGGCGCGCAATAGGGCCCTGGATGTTAAGTTTTACAGGTTTATTGGGAGCAACAACGGGGTCGACATTTTCATTATTTTTGCGCTAGGACACACCATTTTCGCGATATAAGCAAAAAATGAAGCAGTACTGTTTTTGCACCTAAAGTCGAGGTGTGGTGTGAATTTTAGTTCTTGACAACTAATTTTATTCCACACCTTTTTAATCAAGATTAAAAATAGTCAGATTTTCGCAGTAAATAACACAAAAAAACAATAACCAAAAATAAAATGATTAGGTAACTCATTAGACTTATATTATGTTCTACTGATAATGTGACGTGGGCGAGCAAGAGCAAGTGCGCTTGTGGCCAGCCGACCGACGCGGTGACAAACGACACGGGTTCCAACTTCCACCCTCGAGGCCTTACGGCAGACTGAATCTCGATTCGCATGAATACAGTAGTAAATACACCCAGATGTTAGAATAAAATCGTTATAAATTCAAAATGGTCTGGTCTTTTGAAAAAAAATCTACATGGATGTGGGCTATTTAGTATTGTTAGTCGATTGTATTATGTTATTTCTTTTTTTTTTCTAATTTACTTTTAAAGTTTTCGACCAGTAGGTATGGGAATAGACGGGGTAGCGGGAAAAAAAGAGGAGTAACGTAAAAAAAAAGAAAAAGGTGACAGGTGTGCAAAAATAAAAGGCGGAATAAAATTATCAAAAAGATATCTAAAGGTGTTTATTTCTGTTAACCATTTTTAATTCTTCCATCCTACATGAATATTGTTCATGATCAAATTGTCTATCTATTAGTGTCACTATAATAATGCTTACTTCACGAGGAGATGCATGTTATCAATCATTGTTACTCATTTCTGTGGTATCGTTGTAAGGCGATTTGTTAAGCAAATACTACAAAAAAAAAAAAAAAACTAAACCATTGTGGAATCAAGATTATAAGATTATGTAGGATTTTAATGTATGTTTTTTAGTTGATATTACATTTAAATATCGAGTAGACGCCTTAATGCGAGTACACGCCTTAATGCGTAAGCGGTGTAGTCGATCCCCTCCAGGCCCCTATGTGAGGTATCGCGTAGCAGATAAGCATCGGCCGTCGTAGCACTGTAGCGGCGTAGCACTCAATGTTGAGCCGTAACAGTGTGCGTGATGCCCGCCAAGTCGAGCAAAAAAAAGCGGCACGGCCGTTACCATCCTTTTCTCGAAGCAGTTCAGGCCGTTTTCGCCCCCTTTAAACCTCGTTGTGGATTAAACTAGAAGCGAGTATTTCTAGTAACCAAGCAAGCATTGTAAACACGGTATATTTCAAATTTCATTCAATTTGAAACAGTAGTTTAAGAATTATAACTAGTCAAAGTTCTTAATTTTGTCACTCACTGACCGATCATCAAAACTCTAAGGACCTTCTAGTAGACATAGAAGCTTCAAATTTAGAATACAATTCGTGTTTAGTGTATAAATTAAGGAAAACCTAAAATATTTTGCAATGTCGGTCCAGTTTTCTAGATACACCAACTGCATAAATCAAAATCAAAAGTCATTTATTCAAATTAGGCTGAGAATCAGCACTTTTCGAATGTCAAAATTACATAAGACAGTCCCCCAAAACGCCCGCCCTTCACCACTTCCTAGTGCTTTAGCTCTGAAGAAGAAGTGGCGCAGCAAACTCTCCAGCAGCACAGCTGTCTGTTTAGTTAGATAGACTTGATTCTATACATAGGTAGGCAAAATAATCAACATTACGAGACACAGAACTTAAAAATTTGTAATATGTCAGCTAGCCATGCCAATATACTTACCAACAAATAAAATGAAAACTTAACTCAAGCACAAAAAAAAAGTAAACAAAGCATACTACCAAAATAAAAGCCTGGTATAAATGTCGTGATAGCTTACTTACGTAATGCTGAATTATGTTTACAAATGATAACCTAGGACCATTGACGTAAAATAAATAAACAGGTAGGTAATTATTAGCAAACAATAACAAAATCATGGTCAGCAAGACGACCAGTCACCACAAGCGGAACCCGTTCACGAGCATAACGCAAAGATCAGCCATTACCCCCTCGCCATATTTGAGAGAAAGAGGTAACCCGATCCCAACGCTACCGCAAGCAGTGATATCTACGGGAGCATGACGAACTTGCTGCCGGTTGCTCAGGCAAATATAGAATGATCAATTTTCGAGGTCGCTAGCTAACCATAATGCCATTCCGACCCTGGTCCAGGCCATGGTACGGAGCGAGAGGGCATGGCTAGCAGTCGCCTCCTTCAGCGAAGCAGTTATGCTCGCAAAGAGGGAGGCGGCGCACGTGAGGGAGATGCAGTACATGCGCCCTCACAGCCGTGGCCTTCGCAGGTGACGCCCTGGGCGTCGGGAATCCCAGGCTGATTCCCGGCCACCGTAGGCGCGGGCTTGCGGACGGCGAGTAATGGGTAGCTCGCTGTCCGGTAAGGACCAAGCCCGGGTCGACGGCGCGTTGTGTTCCACGCGCGCCTCAAAGAGATGTCATCAGCAACTGATGGGGCCCGCAAGGGCCGATGCCTGCCAGGGGTGCGGGTTGTTCGAAAGAGATACCGCGGCCCCTGGCACACAGGCAAGTGAGGGAACACGGGTGGGTTTTAGTCAGTAAAAGTCTGACACGCCCTCCCGCTCCACCCGAGAAGTTATTTGATGATTTCCCACCCAGAAAAAAAAAAAAACCATAATGCCAGACAACTCATCATAAAAATATTGTAATGTATTGTTATAACTAATGAAAAAATAGATTATAATTTTAAATAATTATATGAACCCGTATAACCTGTCTCTAGGTACGCTTATTCTGGAGAAAGAACATAAACATTGTCTTGAGTTAATCACAGAGACCAAATATTCTTGTCATTTAAACAGTCGTTGATGGAATAGTAAGCCTTTAAACACAGGTTGGATTTTATTTGAGCTTTAAACGCATCAAGAGGCAAATCTAGCAAAGCAGAGGGAAGCTTGTTATAAAGGGTTATACCTACCAAGTCCAACAAATGAATTATGAACATTATGAAGCCGGTAAAAAGGAGCACATAGTTTGTCCTAATTTCTAGTGTTTACGGTGTGAATGTCACTGTTTTTAGTGTACAAGTGTATATTTTGTCTAATATATATGATATTGGCAAAGATGAATTGTGATGCCACCGTGAGCATACCAATATCTTTAAAAAAGTCCCTCAACGAAACTCTGGCACCTAGCTGGTAAATTGCTCGAACAGCACGTTTTTGAAGCACAAATATATTCTGAATATCAGCAGCTTTGCCCCACAGCAGAATACCGTAGGACATTATTCTTGGAGTTTCCCTACGTGATCGAATCAGGAATTACGAGATCCGCAGGAGAACCAAGGTAACCGAGATAGCCCGAAGAATTGCCAAACTTAAGTGGCAGTAGGCAGGGCAAACTGGTCGCAGAACAGATGGCCGATGGGGGCGAAAGGTTCTAGAGTGGCGATCGCGTACCGGAAGACGTAGAGGCCTATGTCCAGCAGTGGACGTCTTTCGGCTGAAAAGATGATGATGAGTGTTCATGGCTCTATTAACAGCCTTTCGTACCTTGCCGCGCTTGCGCCTTGCGCCCCACCAGGGTAGTTTGCCCGGTGTTACGCGGGGTGGTCTCATTTGCATAGTGTATGTATGTCGGATTGCTTCGTGGTCGTAGCGAGGCTATGCATGCACCTCGGGCATGTAGGCCGAGACAAAAACTATCACCATTGCATCTCCATGACGTCGTCACGCCGTATGAGCAGCTTTGCTGCAGAGACATATCTGCAACAGAAATCAGTGAAGAGCGATGTTTTAAGGTTACCTGTGACCAGTGGCGAGCAGTCCATAAAGACAAAGACACTGCCTACCCTACCTAAATCAGATAATTATGTAAAAATAGTATTATTTTATCAATAAACAAAAAATCTTTATTCATAAATCAGCGCCACCTGTCAAGCGTCGGTCGTATCATTAGTATTATCGACACAATGGTGCCGATTCTGTTGTACACCGAACTAAACTAACTAAACTATCACTAAAATTCCTTACTTTTGGCTATGAGAATCTTAAAGCTATTCTGCAAAAAAAGATCTCTAAATTTAAAAATAATTTTGACACAACTAAAATCGAATTTGACAAATGCGACTCCGCGTTTGCCCTACCCCGTGATCTTTTTTAGAGCGGGAACCGCGCAGGGGGGGCAGCCTCAACGTGTTTTAAATGGATTTTTTTACTTTTTGTATCGAAAATATGAAAAATTATTACCAACATGTTGAGTTCTAGAGGTGTATGGGGTTTTATAAAGGGGGTCGAAATTTTCATTATTTTTACGATAGGACACACCAATTTCGAGATATAAGCAAAAGAAAAGAAAAAAAAGATACAGTACTGTATTTGCGCCCGAAGTCGAGGTGTCAGTGTGAATTTTAGTTCTTGACAACTAATTTTATTCCACACCTTTTTAATCGCGATTAAAAATAGTCAGATTTAGTTGGACAATCGAAATTTTATATTGAATAGAATAATGAATTTGACAACAACAGAATAGCAAAATTACCATTTTCACTAAATTAAAAACTCAGTACAATCTTAGTGCTGTCAAACTAAAATATAGTTAAGTTGTGTCACTTTAGTCAATTTCAGAATGGGAAATCGTCGTTTGACAGGATTAAACTAAATTTTAGTGATTTTTAGTTTAGTTTAGAGAGTTTTGTGACAAGAGAATCGGCACCAATATCCCTTTCGTTCGTGCAATTTGACGCAACTTCGCCTTGCGATGCACTAGCGCCGCTTAGTGCCTCGGGAGAGACACGAACTATTCGTGTCTCAATGTTTGTATGAGTGCTCTCGTGGTCATGCAGATTTATTCAGTGTGCGTTCCTATACATACGTGGTACACAATGTAAAAAATAACGCACACAACCGTACAGGGTAGTCACTGGCTTTTTACGATTTTTAACAACGAGATGAATTACGAAACTTACCGAAGTTTTTCGAACTATTTTAAAAAGTAGCATGGTTTCATTGAATTGTGATTACATAAAAAACTATAATTTCTTTGTCGTATTTTTTCATATTCCGAGTAATTCGATTTCGGACGCCGTTGTTTGTTTTGATTTATTTGTTTTGGTTATGAGCTATGCATGTAAATTTAAGATTTTAACATTGATAAATAGTGTGAAAAATTAATAATATTCACTGTGGAAGTTGTTCAGGTGGTATGTGTAAAGAGAAAAGAAAAATTGATAACTTCTTTTTAAGAGGTGAAAAAAAAATCAAGTATCGTGAAAAGTAGTTGTACCTACACCAGATTTGCAATTAATAGGCAAATTGTAAATTCAATACAAAACAAAATAATATGATTCATTTAATTGCCTCATAGGTTGCATGCTGTCTAGGTAGGTACAGCGATCGGTTGTTCTGTTCTTTTTTTTGCCTTTTTTTAAATTTCTGCCTACCCTGTCTAAAAACTCTGTGCACGCCACTGCATGTGACATAGGTATTGTAATTAAAATTGAGCTGCTTTCTCGTGGATATGTGTCGGCACTGTCCGCCATGTAAGCCTGTGGTCAAGGTGTATGACCAATTATTTCACAGCGTCATTATGTGGAAGCTTGTGATCGCGGTGTCGGCAGGCGGGGCGTTGTCCATGCCACGTACTGCTCTGTAGCGTTAGCGGCGATACGCGATCGGTACCGCTTCACCGCACCGCTGTAAGCACCGCTCGGAGCGGTGGCGTCTCAACAATTCGTCCGTACATTTGTTCAAGCCGCGCGCCGCTGCCGCGCACCACTCGGCTAATACAGCTCGCGTTGCCGCTGCATGCGACGCGTCGTGGCATGTTTCATACATTTTTGTCTATTTGTTTGTCCCGCTCGCCGCCCCGCGTTTACCTTCCGCTGATAGCGGCAAGGTCGTGGCCAGGTAATACATGTGAATGCGTTTACAGCTGTCGGACGCTCCGCTCGCGGTGGTGCGGGCGGAGGCGCGCGTTGCGGGTGGCGGCGGAGCGTGGCGGCGGGCGGGCGTGCGCCTGCTGCTGGCCGACTGCGCGCACGAGCCGGGCGCGCTGGCCGCGTGGGCAGGCCGCCAGCGCGCCGACGTCGTGGCGCTGCGCAGCTCGGGCGACGCGGGCGAGCCATTCGCTGAAGAGGGCGGACCGCAGCGCGCGCGTGCGGTTTTGCACGCGCACGTGTGGCGCGGCCTCGTGCGCACCGACTGCGCCGCGAACCCTCCACCAACCGGTAAGTGTTGCAACTTCCACATCAAGTAATTGATAAATGGAATAAAACAGGATAAATTTTAACCAGTTCGCAAACTGTAACCATGAATTCACCATATCATTCTAGACCTCCCTGCGCAGAAATTTTTCGTCGGTTATACAAAAAGAATTAGCTGTTATATACATTTTGACCGCTCACGTACTGGACTTTTATTTAAAACAACAGATTTTTCTTGTATACCCAACGAAAAATTTCTGCGCTGGAGGATCCTTTTAAAAGTCGGTTAAAAAAGAAAAAAGAGACTTGATGTATTTGCACAAAAAATACTACTAGGTCATAGTACTGTAGTTTTGTTTTGTGTATTATAGTAGTTGCAAGCACTGTGAGAGATCTGCAGGAGAACCAAGGTAACCGACATAGCCCGAAGAATTGCCAAACGTAACTGCGAGCCGATGCAGATGGCCGATGGGGCCGAAAGGTTCTGGAGTGGCGACCGCGTACCGGAAGACGTAAAGTTGGAAGGCCTCCCACAAAGTGGACTGATGACCTTGTGAGGGCCGCCGGAGTCCGCTGGATGCGGGAAGCACAGAACCGGTCGAAGTGGCAGAACTTGGCGGAGGCCTATGTCCAACAGTGGACGTCTTTCGGCTGAAATGATGATGACGAAACACAAATATGCTGAATTCATGGTTACAGTTTGCGAACTGGTTAAAAATGTATCCTGTATGCAGGGTGTCAGCGACATAGACGCGCAAACTGACGCAAAATTTTACTGTTGGTTATCAAACCAAAATAAACGCGGTCAAACTGTATGGAAGAGCAAATTTTTCTTGTAACCTACGTATTTTTTTAACGCAGGGGTTTCCCCTGCGTTGAAATGTGTATCAAAATCAAAATCAAAATCAAAAAGTCATTTATTCAAACTAGGCGGAGAGTCAGCACTTTTTGAACGTCAAAATTACATAAGACAGTCCCCCCAAAACGCCCGCCCTTCACCACTTCCTAGTGCTTTAGCTGGGAAGAAGAAGTGGCTCAAAAAAACTCCCCACCAGCACAGCTGTCTGTTAAGTTAGAAGAACTTGATTCTATACAATAGTGGGTAATTAACATTACGAAACACAAAAACATTAAATTTGCCATATCTCAGCCAGCACAGGCTTATATACCAACAAAACATTGAAAGTATACATATGCAGCCTTACTTAAAAATATTTAAAACACTTGTTTAACCACTGTATATAAGCTATGGATAAGAGTTACACACTCCCTTACCAATAATGAGTGTGTAAGCATTGTATAGTTATTTATTCGTTATAACAAATGTCACGGGCAACATTCTTCGGAAACGTTTTGAAACTAGATTACCAAATGATTAGAGAGAGACATTTCATCATCATCATCATCATTTCAGCCGAAAGACGTCCACCGCAGAGTAGCGCCATCTCTTGTTAATTTAACGAGTTATAAAACTCTACAATATACCTATAACTAAGTAAAGATAGCAGCTGGTAGGTTCGTACTTAGCTACATTGTTGCTATTTTCGTTGTTTAAATGTATTTTTCTTGATTGAGCCATTTTCATTACACCATGGGTTATTTAGTGTAAATCACATACAATATAGAACATGGTCTAATGAAAACGGCTCAATGCATTTCAAAGAAAACAATAAAACAAATTTAATCATTTTTCATTCTTTTTTTATAATATTGGCGAGCCATCTCCTGCACTCTGTCATTCACTGCATGGTGTGTTCTAATGCCTTTTATAATTTTATTAGTGTCCTTACACCAATTGTATCACACACTTTACGATATTTCATTATTTTTTGGTTGTCTGGTTGCAAAATGTCTCCTCCAATGGTATACAACCAAGTTCTGAATCGATCTGCATCATTATCAGGGTTTGTTTTTTTTTTTTGGGTGGGAAATCATCAAATAACTTCCCCCTCTCTGGGTGGAGACTTTTACTGACTAAAACCCGGTTGGGTTTTAGTCAGTAAAAGTGAACACGGTGAACACGGGTGTGTTCCCTCAGTTGCCTGTGTGCCAGGGGCGGCGGTATCTCTTTCGAACAACCCGCACCCCCGGCAGGCATCGGCCCTTGCGGGCCCCATCTGTTGCTGCTGACATCTCTTTGAGGCGCGCGTGGAACACAACGCGCCGTCGACCCGGGCTTGGTCCTTACCGGACAGCGAGCTACCCATTACTCGCCGTCCGCAAGCCCGTGCCTACGGTGGCCGGGAATCAGCCTGGGATTCCCGAAGCCCAGGGCGTCTCCTGCGAAGGCCACGGCTGTGAGGGCGCATGTACTGCATCTCCCTCACGTGCGCCGCCTCCCTCTTTGCGAGCATAGCTGCTTCGCTGAAGGAGGCGACTGCCAGCCATGCTCTCTCGCTCCGTACCATGGCCTGGACCAGGGTCGGACGCGAGAGATCGCCGCCGCCGATTACCTCCACGAGGACACGGCGGTACTCCGCCCAAGCCGGGCAGACCTCCACCGTATGCTCCACCGTGTCCTCTGGGCGATCTTCGCAATGGAAGCACCCGGGCGTTTCCTCCCGCCCTATCCGAAACAGGAACCTCCCGAAACAGCCATGTCCGGTGAGGACCTGTGTCAGGCGGAAGGTGAGAACGCCATGCCGCCTCTCAAGCCACTCCTCAAAGAGGGGACTTACCGCCGCAATCGTGGCGTGCCCAGCACTGGGTTGCGACAATTGGACTTCCCACGTCGCCATGAGATCCTGCCGGAGCTCTGTCCGCCGTGCCGCGATTTCCCGCGGCAGCGGAGTTACGCCCCGGCGTTTGGCCTCCTCGCGCCACTCCCAAGTGTGCGCGAGGACCTTTGCCTCTAGATCCCATGGCTTGTTTCTATTAGTTTGTTAATTTACATTGGATTATTTTAGAATAAAATACAAGAATAATACTTAAAAGTTACTTACGTGTCTTTCCATAGCGCGGAACACAACAGATTTTGTGAGCCATCTTAAAATAATGCCGTATCGCAATGTAAATCAAGGGCCCAGGAAACAATGCCAAAGTCATACAGAAATAACTGAATCGTCGTAGTCCAATAAACAATGCCACAATCTTACAGAAATACTTGAGTCGGAGTCCAAAAAGCAAAGTCAAAACGTTGAAATCTAATAAAATACAGCGGAAAACACAAGAACACAACAAGAGTATTTGAGTTTTGACGACTGTGTAAACGGCCGGCAATAATGACATGCCCCACGCATGTCATTATTGCCGGCGCGCGCCGCAAATACGTTTCATTCCAATAATCATCAGTTTACTTTTTATTTTGGTTGGACTCCAATTTTTTCATTTATGTAACCTGAACAACTAAAAGAAATTGAAATTAGTTTCTCCTACAGGATTACTTTAAAAAGTTGTCAGTGAAATTATTCAGATATTGTTCATAATCATGCTGCTTAAAATGGAACGCTTTAAAAATTGACAACATAGTGTTAACCTTACTAAATATTATATTAGAGTGATACCATGATTTGAAAATTAATTTAGAGCAATGCCATCTATTGTTAATTTATCGAAAAATATCGTTTTGTGGTCACATGACACTGGTCTAATGTTTTCTTCCGACTGAAACCCCTGTGACGTCCACTGCTGGACATAGGCCTCCCCCAAGCTCCTCCACTTCGACCGGTCTTGTGCTTCCCACATCCAGCGCATTCCCGCGGCTTTCACAAAATGTTAATGCGACATTGTTGGTCTCATTATATTAAAATTACACTGTAATTGTATAGGCATGTGATCCGACCAATACGTATCATTAAGTTTGGCAATTCTTCGGGCTATGTCGGTTGCCTTGGTTCTCCTGCGGATCTCTTCATTTCTGATTCGATCACGTAGGGAAACTCCGAGCATAGCCCTCTCCATTGCCCTTTGGGTGACTTTTAGCCTTCTGATAAGGCCCATTGTGAGCGACCACGTTTCAGTACCATATGTCATCACTGGCAACACGCACTGGTCAAAGACTTTCGTCTTGAGACACTGCGGGATGTGGGAGAAGAAGATATTGCGTAGCTTCCCGAACGCTGCCCAGCCGAGTCGGATTCGACGATTGACCTCTTTTTCGAAGTTGGACCTACCTAATTGGACAGTTTGCCCTAGGTAAACATAATCGTCTAAAACTTCGAAAGTAGAGTTTCCGATCTTCATGAGAGTGGGTGTTAGTTACATGGGCATTCGACATTACCTTCGTTTTGTCCATGTTCATTTTGAGACTTACTCTTTCGGAAGCTCTACTGAGGTCATCGATTATTGTACTGAGGTCCTCCATAGTCTCAGCTATGACTACCATATCGTCGGCAAACCGAAGGTGAGAGATGTACTCGCCACTGATGTTGATGCCAATCCCTCTTCAGTCCACAACCTTGAAGACAGTGCAGCGGTGAACAGTTTCGGAGAAATTATGTCTCCCTGTCTCACCCCTCGCTGCAGGTTTCCAGGTCCGATCCTAGAGCCGGACTGACATAGTGGCGTTTTCATACAGACTCTTTAGCACCTCGATGTACCGATAGTCAATCTGGCACCGTTGAAGAGACTGCAGTACAGCCCATGTCTCGATCGAATCAAAGGCTTTCTCGTAGTCCACAAACGCTAAGCAGAGAGGCAGATTATACTCTTTGGTCTTCTGTATAAACAGCAAATTGAAAAACGAAGATTTGGTAATCGAACTATTTACAAACATTTGGATATCGAGACCACAGCATGGGCATAAATGTGAACACATAAATTGAAAAAATTTATAAACCACCGACTTCCGGGAAAACACTACAAAGTGAGAAATAACTTTAATTTCGGAAGTCGGTGACTTTAGATAATTGAGAATCAAACGAACTTACCTTGTGAAGTTTGATATCTAATTATACGAGTGTCTTGACCGAAGATGATTACAGTTTACATGCAGCAGCACGCGAGTTGATGCTGTCCTAATCACACTTTTAAAGCTATTTAGATGCTTTTAGAATTTATTTTTAAATAAATAAATATCAGAAAAAGACATTGTATTGACTATTTCCCCCCACTGAGTGCAACCCGCCGTCACCGTCGCAATCCTTGACTCATTTTTTTTAGAGCTACTTTATTATTTTTTCGATAGGTCTTGGGGCTAACAGGGGGGGAGGGAGTGTAATCATCTTCGGTCAAGACACTCGTATAATTAGATATCAAACTTCACAAGGTAAGTTCGTTTGATTCTCAGTTATACTTCGTATCTTTCCCGAAGATGATTACAGTTTACATGCAGATTAGAGCCTCGAAAAAATTTAACATTAAAGCGATCGATCAACATTTTTTAATCCGTGTAACATAACGTTTTCTTATACAGATAAGAAAACGTTATGTTACACGGATTAAGTACAGACTTATTAATAATCATTTAAAATACAACAATAATAAATAATCATCTAAAGAGTGCATCTACAAATTCAGTTTCGTGAGAGGTAGATACATTTTTATTATAATATTTTTGGAATACATTGGAAGATTCAGTCCAGCCTGCGGCCTTTCGAATAACTTCCAGATTGACACCTGCTCTGCGAGCAGCAGACGTGGACGCGTGCCTTGTACTATGCGCACCATACATGTTTACATCTATGCCACTGTTTTCTAAAGTTTGTTTTACCCAGTGAGACAAAGTTTGAGAACCCACTTTTTTATGTGGTTTTTGATTGACTTATAAAGAGAGAATCTTCTTGACAACGTAAGCAAGCAGTTTTATCTATATAATGTTTGAGGGTTAAAGCTGGGCAAACCTTAGGGTTTTCTATAATATATGGTAATATGATCAATGGTTGGTAAGCGCCGGGCCTTGAGGTTTTTATGAAATCTTCAATTTTTATCAGAACTTTTTCTGAGCCAAAATTAATATTTATTATTTTTATCACACTTAAGGTCTGCATTCTCTGTGCAGATGCTAGTGCTAAAAGAGTTACAGTTTTAAATGACAAATCTTTTAGTGTAATTAAATCATTTGGGAAATAATTTGTTGAGTGATTTAGCACAAGATTGGGGTCACAGGTGGTGTGGTATTTGGGTGCGGGTGGTTTCATACGATAAACCCCTTTAAAGAACCTTTTAATACAATCATTACAAGTCACCTCCTGACCTAACAGTATTGATAACGCTGAGCGATAACTATTAAGAGTGCTGTAACTAGCACCTAAATTAAATTTATAAGTCAAAAATTCTACTAATTGAGTTATGTCGGAATCACAGTAATCTAATCCTTTATTGTTACAATATAGCCTCCATGATTTTAGTGAACTATTATATTGGTTCAGCGTGTTTACGGAAAAAGAGGCCATCATTATATCGAGAGATGCGTTGGATATTCCGCGCCTTAAAACAGCGACTGCCGGATAATTTCCCTGCCATCAGGGTGAGATCCGCGTGGAGAGGATGCCTCCCTGAAAGGGGAAAATAATAATTTTTTGTCAGGCTTAAAGTACAATACTTTCGAAATTAGTAATTTTAACCAGACTGGGTACCACGGTTGGGTTGGCCAATATGGCACCACTACAATTCCTTCTGCTTTGTCATTTTTAATTTTATGTAGGACTTTTGGGATAAGACTAAATGGAGGGAAAGCATAAAATTGTAATGGTTTCCAGTTAAATGTGAATGCATCGATAATTTCGGAATTTGGATCTAATTTCCACGAAGCATATTTGTAACATTTATGATTCTGAATACTTGCAAATAAGTCGAATTGTGGAGTACCAAATGAAATTGTTATTTGATTAAATGCATAATCTGCTAGTTCCCATTCCGTGTCAGTATTATACGCCTGACGAGATTCGAAATCAGCTATTAAGTTGTCTTTCGATTGGATATAAGATGCAAAAACATGTATACTGCATTTTTCACACCATTGCCATATATCTTGTGCGATGTTATTTAGATGTGTGAATTGTATACCTCCCATTTTGTTGATATAGGCAATTGCTGTAGTATTGTCTATTCTGAGTAAGATATTGCAACATTTAAGGTGAGATGCAAAGATTATTAGGCCATAAAAAGCTGCAAGTAATTCAAGAGTATTTATGTGTAATGATAATTGGGAACGATTCCAATGTCCATGAGCTGTTTGGTTGTTGCAGACTGCGCCCCAACCAGTCATTGAGGCGTCACTGAATATAACAATCGTATAATCATTTGTTTGAAAGGAACAAAATGAGGAGTCAATGTGTTCTTTCCACCAAATTAAATCATTTTTTATGTTATCTCGTAATGTCATGTGTTTATTGTAATTGTTAGAATAGTTTAGTGCCAGAAATTTTTCTCTTTCCAAAAGTTTTGTGTATAACCAGCCGTATTTAACGGCGGGACATGCTGAAGTTAACAGACCTGTAAATTTAGCAAGTTCTCTAATTG
Organism: Polymixis lichenea; assembly: GCA_949091785.1. Lineage (NCBI taxonomy): Eukaryota > Metazoa > Arthropoda > Insecta > Lepidoptera > Noctuidae > Polymixis > Polymixis lichenea. The sequence continues at coordinate 27,600,780 of OX420932.1, read as the reverse complement.
CGCATTTGTTTGTCAGTAACAACTTGTTTGACATTGATTTTATGCGGTTTTTCTTTTCAGTAGGTAATGTTAGGGACATATTCCATGAATCAAATATAAAGCCCAGGAAAAGGCATTTTCTACTTGGGTTAGTTTTACTTTTGACATCATTAATTAAAAATCCTAATTTTATTAGTAATTCTTTTGTCACTTCTACGTTATTAAGACAGCTTTTATATGTATTATCGATGCATAAAAAATCATCTATATAGTTTACTGATAGATGCCCTAATGAACGTAAATAATTTAATGCAGGTTTCAGTAATTTAGTGAACACGTAGGGTGCTGTACAGAGTCCAAAGGGCAAAACGTTAAATTCGAACAATTGATTCTTAAACTTCTCTGAGTTCCAACTAAAACGAAGGTAAATCCGGTCGCCTTTGGCAATTGCAACCAAAAAATAAGCGTCTTTTAAGTCTATACTTGCCATATAACAATGTTGATCAATTAATTTTATAGCTGTACGATAGTCTTCCATTTTAAAGTGATCAACATGAACGAATTTATTTAATTGTTTTAAATTAAGAATGAAACGATGTTTTCCATTATGCTTAGGTACTGTAAATATAGGTGAAATGAATTGTTTTTCGCAAGGAATGCATTGAGAAATAAAACCTGATTCTAATAGCTCAGAAATGCAATTATCAATAATGTTAGTCTCAGTAAGCGTGTATGACCTTTTAGGTATGCTTGTCTGATGTGGTTCACAAAGGAATGGTATTTGATATCCTTTAATCCAAGACAGAATAGTTTTGTCATTAGTAATACGCTGCCATTCAGAAAAGTAATGTTGTAATCGGCCCGCTGTAGGTAAATTATTGTTATCTACCTGTGATGGAATAATTAGCGGCGACGGGCTGAGTAGTTGGCCATCTGTGCCCGCGTGGCTGTCTGCGCGCGGCGATGGTCCCGTGGCGGCGGCGGTGGCTGGCGCCGAGTCTGGTTGGGGTACGCTCGCGGCTCGGCGGCTGGTGCCCGCGGCGCACCCCGTGCGTTTAAAGCACCGGTTTGACGAAATGTAGAAGTATTCGGCTGATTACGCTGTTGATTGAATTTCCCACTATTTGCGGTGAATCTCAGTTCTGAGGCAGACATTGTTATGGCCTTGGTGGATTTGAGATAGTCACACAAGTTGGAGCCGAATAAATAATCGTCTATTTTAGTATTTTTTATTATTTCTCTTTTTTGTTTACTTATGGCATTATATAATAACGAAACTCACTAAACTTTCACACAGCACGGATAATTAGATATGTTGCTTCCTCAAGGGTTGAGAAATGCCTTTAATTGTTTTTTTTTTTTTTTTTTTTTTTTTTGATGGGCATCACGTAGTTGACCTTGAGAGGCCGTAACTACTTAACCGGGCTTTCCTGTGGGGACTAATAGTTTTTAGGCTAAGAGCCTCGAGCCAGGGCTTACAAACTAAAATTAAAAACCTACAGCAACTGCGCACTGAGGGCACCCCCTGCGGGGTACGAGCCTCGGCTCAGGGAGTCACTTTCAGGGAGGGCAGCAAGTGGGGACAGGCTGGATCAATAATTTCTTTGTTATTAATCATGGGGATTTTAACTCTACTTGCTCAGCTTCGGCGCGGGCTGGCGCTTCTGCGGGCAAGGGACGGTTGGGGGAGGATTCGTTTACTCGGGGTCTTCGCGAGGCGCGAGGACCTCGGCGGCGAGGTCGGAAACACGGTCTGTTTTTGTGTGCTGTGCTGGTGGCCCTACTGCTTTCTTGTAGAAGAGTGATGGGGTCATCAGGGTCGGAGAGGACATGTCGCGGCCGGCGGATTCGACTGATTCTACTGGGGACATAACTAGCGGCCTTCGCAATCAATGGATTGCGGTGTTGCGCGGCGGATTCAAAGAAACGCTTTGAATTACGTTTTAGGAATTGGGCTATCGTTGGGATTTTAAGGTCGAGATGGAGGATCTCGTTCCTAACATACCAGGACGAGCCTGTGGCTTGACGTAGGAAACGGTTTTGCAATGTCTGCATCCTATGGATGTATCGGGGCTTTGTGTGTGCAAAGACTGCACTAGTGTAGGTCATGATTGGCCTTATGCACGCCGTGTATATTCGCAACTTGCACTTGAGTGACAACTTGCTACGTGCGTTCAGAACAGAATGCAGCCTTCCAAGAGCGAAGGCGGCGCGTGAGCGCGCCTTCATAATGTGCTTATAGAAGGAGAGGTGCTGATCCATGATCACTCCTAGATATTTGGCTTGCTTCTCCCAAGGGATAGGCTTGCCAAACATGGAGATGGGCCGGGGGGGGTCGGGTCTGTGTCGCGGTTTCGAGAAGAGAACCGCTTGACTTTTGTCTGGGTTTACTTCGATCCTCCATTTTCTAAACCACGCGCCAAGAACATTGACTGCGGTCTGGAGTCTGGTGGATATCGCATCCTGACTGACCCCAGCGTAGTAAATGGCTGTGTCGTCTGCGAACTGTGCCAACTTTGCCAGTCTACGCTTGGGGATATCGCTAGTAAATAGCGTGAAAATGAGAGGGGATAGCACGGCGCCTTGAGGGACGCCGGCGCGTATGGGGTGGGGGGAGGAAATCGCTCCCTCTATGCGATAGCGAAAGGTGCGGTTCGACAAAAAGTCTCGAAGGATGAGTACGAGACGGTCGGGCACACCGAGTTTGTACAGCTTATATAATAAGCCGTTGTGCCAGACTTTGTCGAAAGCTTTCGCTATATCGAAGAATACTGCACCGGTCATAGAGCCGCGCTGGAAACCAGCGCTTATGTCTTCTACGATGCGGTGGACCTGTTGCACGCACGAGTGTTGGGTTCTAAAACCAAACTGCTCGTCGGGAATGAGGCCTTTCGTCTCGACAAAATTTCTGAGTCGCATAAAAATAAGTCTCTCGTAGATTTTACCGAGCGAATTCAGTAAACTGATGGGGCGGTAGCTCGTGGGCTCGGACTTGGGTTTGCCAAGTTTTGGAATGCCGATGACCGTGGCTTGCTTCCACGCCTGCGGGAAGATGTTGTTGCTCAGGGCACCATTGAAGATGGTGGTCAAGAGCATGATCATGTGGGCGGGCAGCATCTGGAGCACCCTATTGGTGATTCCGTCAGCGCCTTGCGGGGTTTCAGACCTTTGATGATCTCGTGAACTTCGTCTGGGGTGACGAGAGGTATTGGATCATCAGGGTCTTCGACGGGCGGGAGGGAGGCTCTGCGTTCAACTTCGGCGTCCACCTCATCGAGGTGTGCCTGGTCTACTGGCAGAGAACTGGGCGTGCACTGGGCTTCGAGGCTCTCGGCAAGGCATTCGGCCTTGTCGATGTCGTCGAACGCGACTGTGCCGTCGGGCCTGGTCATGGGGGGCATGGAGGAGACTTCTCGGGATTTGAGATTCCTCTGAAGTTGCCAGAAGGCTAGATGAGTCGGCTCTAACTCGCTCAGCATCTTGTCCCAGCCAGCGTCACGAAGCTCTTGCATGCGCGTCTTTACAGATCTTTGCAAATAGCGCATGTGAGCCTTGTTCGCATCGCAAGGAAAGTTGCTGTAGGCACGAACAGCTGCGTTCTTCTCATTTAGCAGTTCGCGTACATCGTCCGGCAACTTCCATCGGTGGTCTTCCACCTCAGGAATTTCCCTTGAACATTCGTTCAGGACAGATTGTACGTGACCCGTGAATGAGTCGATCGCAGCCGTTGTGTCGGCGACAGAGTCGAAATGGTCGGGTATGGAATTCAAGTGGGGGGATGTGTTGGTTTCCAGCGAATCGCTTACTCGCCTCCAGTCCGTTACCACTTTGGTGCGGGGGTGCCTTTAATTGTTTCATGCACAGATATTAATAACAAACACACGCTCGCAAGTAGTGAGTGACAAAATTAGTACCACATCTTCAACAGCCAATCAGCGTCGTCGAAAACTCCGGTGGTGGGGTAAATGATTCTTTTATCACAGGAGTCGTTTCAGTCAGTTACAAATAGGCAATGAATCAGCACGTGTCTTTAATTACATAACTAAAGTTGAAGACATTTATTACTATTTTTTTTTTAAATAAAATAAACAAATACTTGCCAAATGCTTGAATGTGTATGTTTTAATTCTAATATAATTAAAAAACGATATTTCAAATTCAGCTTAATTGAAAAACTCGATAATAGTTTAAAAAAAATCGCAATTGAAATTTTAAACTTTGAAGCATCGTAGGCGTCAAGGCCGCAGGGATACGCAAGCAATTTATTTATGTTGTCGTATTAAGGACAATAAGTACTTACCAGAATATAAGGTTTGCTTGCTATACTTTGATAGAACGGAGAAAAAAAATAAAATAGATTTTCTCCCATACATTTTTTTTTGACTCGAAGGAGCACTTTTTTTGAAAAGTTGTAGTAATAAGTATTAATCAGCGTTAAATTTACTATACGAAACAATTTTTTGTTAAGTTAAATATGCATTTTCGATCCTATGTCCACCTTTTTGAAAATCCGGACCACTGTGCGTCGTGCCCGCTGGGCACGAGTGGGAAAAAAAGTTTCGTTCCTCCCCAGTGGTGAAGATTGGAACTCTTTATTTTCCACTCGTTCCGCTATAGACCGAGAGTCAAAATGCAATAATGGGGATTTCAAAAAAGACTGAAGTACAGTATTTGTAAATCACAGATAATCAACGAATTTACACAAATTCTTACAGTTTTAAGTTTGTATCACAGTTAATCAACAAGTTAAACATATCTATTTATATAATACAACGGTTGACAACCTATACCTACATTGAAATACATTTTTATCATATGTTACTTGCAGGGACTGATATCGATACCCAAAATATATCGATATTTTAAAGAAAATACCGATGATGGAATCGATAACTGGGATAAATATCGATATTTAGTATCACTTATTTGAGTATCGGTATAAAGTTATCGGTAATTTTATCGATACTCAGTATTGATATCAGGGTGCAACACAACGTTGCGAGGTCGCACATCGCGCCACCGGCGCGTGACCTCGGCTCGAAACGGAACGGCAACAGTGCAGTCAGCGGCGAGCCCTTGATCAATAGCGGTTCGTGGGCCGCGCGCCGTGTTTGTTTTGTACATTTCTAACCACTGAAAAATTATATACGTATGTTTCTATGTTTAATTTGTCTTTACTGACAAATAGTTGTATTTTGTAGGTAGGTACCAACCTCACGTAAGTACCAACAAACCATTTTAAAACTACATTAACCACATCAATTTTAATTTATTTATTTATTTAAACAAGGTTTTCTGGACATTTTCTACCAGTCACCCAAGGGTGGTGAAGGGATTAGATGGTAGGTGCTTTAGTTAAGAGGAATAATTATACAAAATATTATTCAAAGTACAATCATCATAATGAATTATACATAACAGGATACACTAAGACATAAATAGATTATAAACTTAGAATATACATATATATTTACATTCAGTCAAAAAACTATCGGGAATGGATGATTAGTTTATAGATCGATTTTTTTTTCTTTTGTTAGAATAAGTGCAACTGTTTTCCATTTTGGCGCGGAGTTTCAGTTACATCTGTTATTTATATTAAATACAGTGCTGTTTTTGGTTAGGTAGATCAATTGGGTATGAAACATGTTACAGCCCGGGTAGTCCCAAAAGACCTGAATTTTCTCCAAAAACTCTATCGCATAGGAGTCGCTGAGAACATGCTAGAACGAGTCAATTCCAACCCAACATTCATGAAACGCATTGTTACGGGTGATGAGACATGGGGTAAACCCATGACTTTGACATGCAAACTAGTCAATAAGCTTCGGAGTGGCGCCTTTTAACTGAACCAAAACCGAAAAAACCACGCCAAAGTCGATGAAAACTCATCAAATACCATCGAGCAACCACCTTATTCACCAGATATGGCTCCAGCCGATTTCTTTCTTTTTCCTAAATTCAAATTACCACTTCGTGGCACCCGTTTTCATTCGGTAGAAGACATAAAGGAGGCGAGAACTGTTTCTTTCGTTTCTGCAGGAGCATACTTTGAAGGCGATAAAATAAATTTGGATGTATTCATCCAAATTTATTTTATCGCCTTCAAAGTATACTAACAGTTACTAGTAGTTATTACTAACATTTTGTGTATTATTGATCCTTTCCCGGTACTTTCTTGACAGAGTAGTACTATAATATATATAAATATTAAATACATATATATTGATTAAAGGGAGAGGTGATGAGAAGACTCTACGCTTATTGTTTCGAAAGTAACTCTGCAATTTCCGCTTAAATGCATACCGACTGGTGGCCGTCCTGTTATCGAGAAGAAGCGCATTCCAAAGAAGAATGGACTGAATGTGAAAGGACGAATGAAGAAAAGTCAGAAGTATGAGAAGGACAGAGTAGCAGAAGATTTTTAGAAAAACGCAATTTTTAGCGTGAGAATAACATAGAAGTTGGAAGTGAGACACAAGATAAGAAGGAGGAGTGAGAGAGTTGAGAACGGAGAAAGGCGTGGTCAAAGCGCGCAAACTTCTTTGGCGAATGGACATCCATTTGAGCTCAGACCTATAGCTCGACACATGATCATATTTTTTTAAATTGAATATACACAGTATAGTATACATTTGTTGAGCAGTCTGTCGAGCTTATCCAGCAAACCCGCAATCAAGTCAAAGTAGCACACGTCACCATAGTCGATCATAGGGAAAATCAAAGTCTGCACAAGCGTGGTTTTCGTCTTAGCGGCCAAATAGTTCCTCAGACGATACAGGGATCGCAGAGTACCGTTGACCCTTTGACTAAGACTAGAGACCTGGCGTTGCCAGCTAAGTGCCGTGTCAAGATGCAAACCGTGATATTAAACAGTAGGGGTAATGGGTATGACGGTACAGACGCCAAAACATCAAGCTACCCCAAAACTGTAAAATTTTCTGAAGGTTTAACAATAAATTAGAAAATCTTTATACGATCGAAAATAAGTGGAGGAAGAGAACCAAGCGTCACCCTGCCCATCATACGCGAGCTTCCAATTACAATGGCCTGACACTTAGAGGGGTTGACTGACACCCCAAAACTGTCAGACTACTTTTTGATTGAATCTAAATCTCGGTTCACATCTGCTACAGCACCCGATAAATCTTCCACCCGCTCAGCTGAATACAGTTGTAAATCATCAGCATAAAGATGATACGAACACCGAAGACAATAAGTTATAAAATTAATGAAGATAGAGAATAACAATGGAGAAAGAATAGCGCCTTGTGGAACGCCAGCATCCAGGTCACGCCAACTCGACGAGCTCTTATCAATGCGAACCGACTGTTTACGTCCCCGAAAATAAGAAGCGAGCCATTCCAGAGCCTCGGACGAAACCATAAGATTAGAGAGGATAGAGAGGAGAATATCGTGGCTGGCGGCATTAAAGGCATTAGGGAAATCTATTAATATCAAAACGGTAACCTTGGTATCCTCCATTGCTTCTTTAATGTCACCACTCACTTTAAGGAGAGCGGAGGCGGTACTGTGCCCAGGCCTGAAGCCAGACAGAAACGAGCTAACAAGGTTGTTCCAGTGAACAAACCACGTAAACTGATTGTGTACGCAGGCTTCAAGCACTTTAGACAGGAATGGGAGAATGGAAATGGGTTGAAAGTAACTAGGTAGGGAGGGATTTGAAATTTTCGGAAGTGGGCGGACATAGGCCATACGCTACAAGGATGGGAATTGTCTGCAATCAAAAGTTGATAATGTGGGTAATAGGAGGGAGAAGGCTATCAAGGATCCAAACGACCATACTACGACTGATGCCGTCAAAGCCCACAGCCTTGGGTTTTATGGAAAGGATGATCTTTTTAATTTCGTCCGAGGTGACCGGAGAGAAGTGAAATGGTTCTATGATGGAACTAGCTAGGCCAGTCATGAAATCGACCATCTGGGACAACATTTGGGAATCCAAATGACAAGTGGTTGTGAAATGACGGTTGGTATCATCAAGGCCAATTGTATTGGGAAAATCCACATGACGTGGTCTGCCGATACCAAGCCAAGAGTACCAAGGAACTCTCAGATATCAGCAGTTGAAAAAGAAGGTATGGTTTCTAGAATGTAGCTATATTCTAGCAGCGTTTAGCGTTGTGTATCATCTGATAACACCGATTTCTAGCAACTTTCGATTTTCTTCACTGCGATCCTTTTTAAATTTACGAAAAGCACGATCCCAAGGAGCAGGAGGACGCCAAAGTTTAACCTTCTTAACAGGAGCGCGTGACTGTCGTAGAGAGCAAGGACCAACCGTTCGAAAATGCACAGTTTTTTGTCTACATCTGTCGCTACTGCCAGGAGTTCCCAACTGAGGTCTGACGCATGTTGACGCAGCTTCTCAACGTCCATGCGCGCAAAACGCCGCATGTGCGGAACTTTAGGGTTTAGGTGGTTTTAGAACATATGAGAAGAAAATGAGGTCATGATGGGAAAATCCAGGCGCGGGACACTGGCCGTGAAAGGAAACAAGGGAGGGTGCGGATGTTAGGATTACATCAACCCAAGTTTCATCACCTGAGACATTAAAATGGGTAGGTTGAAATGAAAGTATCTGGCGACTAACGGATTCAATGATGTGAATTAGTTTACAGGATCTAGGGGAAGGGTGAACGACACATAATTTACATTATAATATTATTACTTACCTACCTGAAATAGTTTACGTACCTTTTTACCCATCGTGTACTATGTTTTGTATCTCTATTTCAATCGAAATAAGACAAATAGATACCTACCTACTTTCAATATTCTCAGATTAGACTTTAGACACCGGTCTAGCTAGATACAAACGAAAAAAAAATCTGTAACGGTAAAAAATACAAACTAGCCATCTTGATACATCAATCACTGCACTGGCTGGAAACCAACATTCACATAGACATCATCACGACCGTTGCTAGCCAGGACGAGGGCCGATGGCGTAAATCGCAAAGATGACGCGGCCACGGGTTATCACGGGTAAAGGTATTGGTAATATATCGATATTTTAGTATCGGTATCAATACTGATAAAAGCACATTAAAGTATAGATATAAGTATACTGAATAGAAATATCGGTATCAATATCGATAAAGAGATACCCAAATATCAGTATATATATCGATACTTTGATACCGATACCAAAATTATATCGGTATGCAGTCCCTGGTTACTTGTCCATGTTTATTGCTAAATATTTATACATTTAAACTTATTTATATTATCGTCCGTTTACAATCTAATTTCAAATTGAATTCCAGTAATCGTATTATTTATTTTGTATTTCTATTTTATAACTCATAACTTCCATACCTTCCTGTTTTTGCTGTTGGAAGTCGCGACGCCCCCGTCAGGTGGCGTGGCGAGTGGCACCAGGGCTTCGTCCCCTGGCCGCAGTTTGCCGTACGGCGGCCCACTAACTCGGACCTCTTAAATACGCATCAATGGCAACTTCCTGTTTTTGGAGCTCCAACGCCATATAAATAGTGCTTGGCATGTCGGGTCACCCCGCAGATTCCAAGATTTTGTTTCGTCTTTTATTGGGCCCATCTCATCTTTCACATTCACTCATAAACACTTATAACACTGACCTACGGCACTGACACACAACTATTACATAATATTATCACATTAGATCATTGGCCATTTTGTAATTTCTTACATCATTTTTATGTCGCACACGCACATTTTGTCTATGGATGACGCTTCGAAATGTTGCCACTACATAAAGAGTAAAATGTTTATTGAGGATGATATTCTCGTAGCACTTTTGTCTATTTCCTTTTCATATTTTTTTAATTTTAATATTCTTGTATAATTTCTATCACATTCACATTAGTTATATTAATTTTCTATAAGTCCGATGTTAATTGTTTGATGCACCGGGCGACGTCATTACGTCAAAGCCGGTTGTCGCTGAAAACCAGCGCTGGGGCTCTGTCTTGCATAGAGTTGCAGCAAAATGCTGAGCGATAGCCGTTTTGTGTGGATGTGGCGCATGTTTCCCTCAACCTTTTTTTTTTATTATTTTTTGTGTTCCTGGTTTTTGCGTCATGTTTACCGCAAATAAACGTTTTTTCTTTCTTTCTTTTCTTTCTAATAACAAAATTATGTATCATAGATAATCAACTTACTTATAATTATTATTATTAAGTACTTATTGCATAACGCGGATAGTCTACGTATAATTATAAACACTGATAATAACAGCCCTTCAATAAAACGGATGGGAAGACTTGTGACGGCTTTCAGGGCGTTTCGTTCGAAATCCATCTCAAACTTGATCGGATTCCAATCTGGAATTTGTGCCTTTTTTATAGTAAATAAGGGAGGAACGAAACTTTTTTTCCCACTCGTGCTCAGCGGGGACGACGGGGCGGGGACGACGGGGCGGGGACGACCGGGAATAAATCATATGAACTTACGGGAACTACGTCCTCATCAGCGATATTGGGTCCATGATCTCCTAAGTTGCACTTTGTAGGTAAGCGTGGATTGTGGGGCGAACAAAATAGTAGTTATAGTACAATGACTTTGTCGTAATTTCATATAAAATAATCACTATGAAATGACGGTATAATAAAATAACAAAGTAAGATTAAGACACTCCACCGAACGCGTAGCATGCCTGTGCGATGCCGACCAAGTTTCAAGACATGCTGCCAGCAAATCGTCCGTTCAATGCGCACTAGCGTTCGTTGTTGTGTCAGAGTGTCAATTCATCGGATATGACGTAGTTGACACAGATATTCAAGTCCGCGACATTCTAAACTGACAGCGACATCTATGAAATCTAACTAATACTACATTCAATATTGAAGCGCCGTCACGGCCACACTGACATTCGTACGTCCTCGTGCGTCTCCATCCTTTGAAGTCGCCGCTTGCCCATTATTCTGGAAAGATAACAAAATGGATAGATACATAACTTTGTACGCTCGTCCATCACTGCAACATTTTATGTCCCAAAAACTCAACCTCTTGGAGCTGACCCGAACAACTGAAATAGGCGTCCCTTCGACCAGTTATCTCTCCAGACAACATGGACCGGACAAGTATCAGCGTCCCTCCGTTCACTCTCACTTTGAGCTGACCCGGACAGCTGAAATAGGCGTCCCTTCGACCAGGTATCTCTCAAGACAACATGGACCGGACAACCCATCAGCGTCCCTCCGGTCACTCTCCCTACTAGCTGACCCGGACAACTGAAATAGGCGTCCCTTCGACTAGTAGTCTCTCAAGACAACATGGACCAAACAATACTATGATATGAATAATGCAATAACATGATCCAGAACATGGGCCAACGTGAGCCAGTTCTTTAGATGACCCAATCAACGATCACTCACTCGCGTATCTTAATTGCATACACACAGTATAAAGCATAATTATTATTAGCCTATAATATTCCCACTGCTGGGACACAGGCCTCCTCTCTCCCCGAGAGGGAGTAGGCTGTAATCTACCACGAGGGTCAAATGCAAATTGAAAAAAAATCACATGTCTTTTGCGGTCTAGGACATGGAGGTTTCCTTACGATTGTTTCCTTCACCGGTTTAAAATAACGTTTTTTGCTTACTTTTATGACATTTCTTTTTTTAAGCTTTTATTTAACTTGCAATGTATGTATGTAACTATGTTTGTTCGGGTGGAATCTTGCAACTTAATTTTGAAGCAGATATCTTTAACTGATTGAGCTGACATGCATATGTACATCGCGTGACAATGCAATATTATGATCACATGGAGCTGATCTGATGCTGGAGCTGGAAGGTGGCTATAGGAACTCCGCAATAAAATGACCCAACCCCATCGAGTTTTGGGTTCGTTTGATTCGTATTGACGAGTACTTTGATCCTGTATGGTAACTAGGGTCTGATGCTGGAGCTAGAAAGTACATACATAGATACATAACAAAAACACATATGTGTGGGTTCTCGAATTATTACGAGCTACATAACGGAAAAACGCTGCTACGAACTACGCCGTAGTAAATCCCGCATCATAAATACTATAAAATGAAAAATAAAATTAAAACAAAAAAATTTGTTACAAACAAGCTTTTATTATTACTTGTTAACAAAACGAACTAAAAGGTTAAAAATAATTTAATCTCAATTACTTAAATAAAAGCATGTTACATATTGCCGGTGAAATAAGTGTAACATGCTAATAAATGTTCTTTATATCTCCTGCCATCAAAATGTAACACGCTTTTATTTAAATAATTGAAATTAAATTATTTTGTTTTTAGTTCGTTTTATTAATAAGTAATAATAAAAGCTTGTTTATAAAAAAGTTTTTATTTCTAATAAATTTTTAAAAGTTGTTTTTGCGAATGTTTTCTTTTGTATTTCAGAGGCATCGGCGGGATCATCGTGCGCGAGCTCCGACGTGTCGGCGTGCTCAGACGAGTCGGACTCTGAGGCGGAGGAGCGGCGCGCCGTGGAGCAGGCGGAGGCTTTCGCGGCCGCGCTAGGCGCGCTGGGGCCCGCCCTGGCAGCCCGCGCGCCCACTGGGCCCCCGGACCGCGCGCCCACTGGGCCCCCGGACCGCCAGCAGGCCGAGGCGCTCGTGCTCGCCTTCTGCCGCGCGCTGGGCCTGGAGCCCGACGCCTGCTGACTGCGCACTGCGCACTGCTGCCCACTGCTGAGCGACCCGAGCGCGCTCTACCACCGACGACTAACGCACGTTAACTATTGTTGACGTAAGTGAATTTTGAAGCGAAATGACTCGCCCACATATTAAATCTCTATGTCTGCACTTATGAAAAATTATTCATAAGTATAGGCAGAGATATGAATAAGGTCTATAATTTATCAAATCGATTGATAAATTGACCCCATCAGTTGCGTATGTTGCATATATTTTCGATTCAAACCTCAATTACATTAACAAGTTTATGAAACGTAACGTCAAAAATGTGCGTGCTAGACTCCTCATCTCTGCTACTGCTGCCCGACGATCGTTGGAGGACTGTTGCTGACCGCGCATCACTGTACATATTATTTTTAATATTATGAATAAATTATTATACATCGGTGATTGTAAATAATATATAAAGAATAGTAAAATTTATTGATCCAATGTTATACCTATCTCCCATCTACATGCAAAAATTTGAGTGGTTGTTTTTCCTGCAGCGAAATGATTTTTCTTGGTAGTACACTCGATTTATAAAAAATGCCAAAACTATTGTGAAAAACAAAACTTGAAAGCCACCTCGAACCAATAGTATTACGGCGCCAACGGCCGCCTGCGCTCGGGTGCGCGAGCGACGTTGATACGCTACCATGGGCGAAGCTAGGGAGGGTAAGGGCGGGCAATGCCCATCCTAGAAAATAATAATATAATATATATAATACTCCCGCGATAAAAAGAACCTTCCCCAAAATACTATTATATCTTCTTGGCAAACTTTATTGAAAGCCGTGTACGCGTGTAGAGGTACCAACCAGTCGGCCATACTTGCATGCATGCATAATCAGCCTATAACGTTCCCACTGCTGGGACACCGGCCTCCTCTGTGAGAGGGAGTGGGCCCAGTGCCACCACGCGGGCCCAGTGCCACCACGCGGGCCCAGTGCCACCACGCGGGCCCAGTGCCACCTCGCGGGCCCAGTGCCACCACGCGGGCCCAGTGCCACCTCGCGGGCCCAGTGCCACCACGCGGGCCCAGTGCCACCACGCGGGCCCAGTGCCACCTCGCGGGCCCAGTGCCACCACGCGGGCCCAGTGCCACCACGCGGGCCCAGTGCCACCACGCGGGCCCAGTGCCACCACGCGGGCCCAGTGCCACCACGCGGGCCCAGTGCCACCTCGCGGGCCCAGTGCCACCACGCGGGCCCAGTGCCACCTCGCGGGCCCAGTGCCACCTCGCGGGCCCAGTGCGGTTTGGTGGATGTCACATGTTTTCGAATTTTTGGTTCTAAGACATGCCGGTTTCCTCACGATGTTTTCCTTAACCGTTTTGAGAGCAGTGGGGATGAAATAATTTACACAAAATAAAGCGCCTGCTTGTGTTAGAACTCACGACCCACAACTCGTACGTCGCCGTACCACTGGGCCAGCACTGCCATACTTACTAGAATTTATTTTTATCATCATCCATTCAGCCGAAAGTCATTCACTGTTGGACATAGGCTTCCCCCAAGGTCCGCCGCTTTTAACCAGTTCTATACTTCCCGCATCCAGTGGATTCCTGGGGCCTTCACCAGTCCACCTTGTGGGAGGCCTTCCAACTCAACGTCTTCCTGTAAGCGGTCGCCAATCCAAAACGTTTCGGCCCCATCGGCCATCTGTTCTGTGAGCAATGTTTCCTGCCCACTGCCATTTAAGTTTGGCAATTCTTTGGGCTGTGTCGGTTACCATGGTTCTCTTGCGGATCTCTTTATTCCTGATTCGATCACGAAGGGATACTCCAAGCATTGCCCTTTGGGTGACTCCAAGCATAGCCATAGGTCATTACTGGCAACAGGCACTGGTCAAACACTTTCGTCTTGAGACACTGCGTTATGTGGAACAAGAAGATATTGCGTAGCTTCCCGAACACTGCCCAGCCGAGTTCGATTCGACGATTGACCTCTCTCTCGAAGTTGGACCTACTTAATTGAACAGTTCGTCCAATCACGGGTAAACATACCCGTCCGCAACTTCAAGTGTAGCGTCTAAGTCTGTAAGTCTAATGAGAGTGGGTGTTACATGAGCATTTCACATAACCTTTGTCTTGTCCATGTTCATTTCAAAGACCCACTCTTTCGGAAGCTCTACTGAGGTCTTCGAACATTATACTGAGGTCAACATTGAATTGAGGTTCTCCGTAGTCTCAGCCATGACAACTATTTCATCGGCAAACCAAAGTTGGGTGACGTACTCGCCATTGATGTTGATGCCAACCCCTTTCCAATGCAGCTCCTTGAGGACATCCTCCAGTGCAGCGGTGAACAGTTTGGAGATATAACGTCTCCCTGTCTCACACCTCGCTGCAGAAGGAAAGGTTTCGAGGTCGGGGCCTGGAGTCGAACTGACATAGTGGCGTTTTCGTACACACACTTCAGCACCTCGATGTACCGATAGTCAATCTGGCACTGTTGAAGAGACTGCAGTACAGGCCATGTCTCGATCGAATCGAAGGCTTTTCGTACAGCACAAATAATACGGCAGGTTATTCTCTCTTCTTTTTCACTCGTATAACCTGCCGCAACGTATGTGTTTACGGTGCTTTAGCCTTTACGTCATCCGGCTTTTTCGGCTGGAGGTCGTCAAACCTGAGATGGGCCTATAATTCTTGCGAAGGGCATTACCAATCTTCTTAAAGAAAAGTAACACCACACCTCTGTTCAGTGTCTGTGGCGTTTTGCCCTCGAGTATGAGGAATTAAACAGCTTCTGGAGGGCCTTGAGAACGGTTTTTCTGCCGGTCTTCCTTCCTTCATCGGTCTTCAGTTTCGTAAGCTGGCTGTTCCCAATAGACAGATCCCTAGCATTGACCTTGGAGCCTTTGCTCCGCTCTATCGCGTCCTTAGTACACTCTGTATTAAAGCGGCGAAGGTCGCTTTTCAAGGGCTTAGAGATCTGTCTATTAATCTGCCGGTCTCTCCACCTCGCGCTTCTACTTCATGAGGTACAAAGTAGGATCAGATATATTCTTTTGTATTTATAATACCTATTAATAAATTAACCTATGAGACTTTCAACCAACTTTACTAGGGCATTTAGAAAGATGCCACATGGTGAAAAGGAGAGTGAATGGGGCACGGCAGTGCCCCTGCCAAGACGAGCCAAAAATAAAAAGCAGGGGGGCACTCCTACCTTTTCTCGAAGCGTTTCGTCGTATTTTCAAAGCTTTATAGCTTCGGCCTGGACAATGCAAGAGAGCTCAAATTCTCAGAATATTTAGGTAGCAGATTTAAAAAAACAGTTTTATTTGTCTAGCCTTTATCATTTCGATTTTATTAATACCTAAAACATCGTTTTCCTCACTGACTGACTCACTCATCAAATTCTCTAGGGAATACTTCTTACGGATAATGGGTCAGTACAATACCAGCGCTAAGATTAAAAGAAATAGAGCACACTACAAAAATAAATGAAATCCCACCAAAAACATGTCATGTAAAGTAGGCGGTTCGCTGATAAGTTGATCAAAGAACAAATAAAGAAGTTATCAGATCTAATGTGGACCCAAGCCCAACCTACGTCTTCGTTAAAATATATAGCTTGGCCGTTCTATTGAACTATCTCATGACTTATAGACCTAGTGGTCTTTTATGTGTTTGTTTTTGGTGTACATGCAACTGAATTTCTTACCATAAGCCCATAATGTGCTGCGAAACGGCCAATCCGTAAATGTTTACCAAGCGGTAAGGTTTTTAGAGTTAGAGGCTTTGATCTACATCGGATCTGATAACTTTTTGACAGTGAAAGAGTTCTTTAAGTCTTGGCAGCCTACTTTACATGAAATATTTTTGGTGGGATTATTTAGGCGTCATTTAGGATCTCTAATTAAATCCCTAGCTACGCCCATGCACGCTACAGCATATAGTACATGAATAAGTAGAACTACCTGCTCCTAGAGTTAACGAAACACAATATTACATACGTTTACGTGCTTAGAACCGTCATAAATACTTATTTATCTTCAACTTACTGAACACGCAAACTGGAAAACAATTTTAATAACTAACAAAAAACAGTTTTATGAATTCGATGATACCGCCCACACCCACCTGAGCTGCGCCCGAGCCGACGCGCTCGGACACGGCCGCGCGCGCTGGCGGGACCCTCGACGGCAGCGCAGAAACGTCCAGCGAGTAACGGAAGGGATATACGTCCGAAGTCTGTTAAAAATTACAGTACTTATTTACAATGGTCGCTATTTACAAAGGTACGTACCATAGATATAAGAAAGAAGGAGCTATGCCCGGTGGTTGAAAATGTGAACATCAGAATCGTCGTTCAACAGTCGTACTCTTATTTAGCCTTTAAATTGTGCCTAAAAACTGCTTATGTTTGCTTGAGAGAATTGCTGACTGATTTCATAAGTTAAAAGAATTAAAATATTTAAGATTGACCGACCATTTTGAAGTCAGAATAGCAGGTCAATCTCTGTAGAGTAGTAAGTATGTAGAATCACTGAAATGTTCATGGGCTAAAGATTGCTTATTTCACAATTTATATCAGGTTCCGTGTCGTGCCGGACGTAACAGAATAGCACCATCCCATTTCTTCCCGTGGGTGTCTTATAAGGCGACTAAGGGACTTACTAGAGAATGGGCAGCAGCGTTCTCTATGCATTTTACCACCATACTGCGATCGCCAATCCGCCTGCCAAGCGTGGCGATTATGGCAAATCCCCCGCTTTTGGGGGAGGCTTATGTCTAGCAGTGAACGTCTTTCGGCTGATATGATGATAATGAAAATCATATTTTCATAACATAAAATACCAATCAGTACAAGAGGAGAGAATCACTTTTAAAAGCTGGTTAGCGATATTGGTGCTCATGACTGTACGTACTTTTAATATTTGACGACGCGCGACGACGGCGTCGTTCCGTCATAAGCTCCAGTCTCTTCCGAAAGTTTGGACTTCTTGCCCGTACACCGCATTTTGCAGAATCGCCTACCTTTCTCCCTGAGGATTTCCACCATTTGGTTGAGTGCCTGGTCGACGTCATTGGTGGATTCCACGGAAGCGAATCTGTTCTCCAGGTCAGATCCTAGCATAGTTTGGAGCATATTTGGACGGAGCCTAGACTTGATCAAATGAGTTCGCTCGAGCTTGAAATTGATATTCAGAGAGCCTCGAACAAGTCTGTGATCACTGCCGGTATTGAACCTGTTGATCACCGAGACATTTCTGAATATATGCTTTCTATCAGTCGGCTCTATATATATACGTCGGCGCAGCGGAAACTTGATTATCTCCACAGTTTAATGGGGGGTTATCAGAATTTGCCTGTTTCAGAATCAACATTTAAATGGTTAAATTAGTATATTTAGGCTCTGAAAAAAAAAGTCATAAGGGCCTACCACACGCTTAAGCTACCACAGTTTTGCCTGCGCAGGCCGGTTTGTACACGGAACACCGTGCGCGTGGTTGGCAAAACTCGCCGATTTCTACACGGCGTTAATTGGAAATTAACGGTTCAAAACACGATAAATTATAATTTGTTCGATGATCCGTAACAGGTGGGCTACTCTCTAACTCCGTCAACGAAAATACGGGCCCGTCCGAAAATAGTTCGGAACTTCAAAGTGACTCCTACTGCTGATTCATTAACTTTTTTGCTCGGTTAAAACCATATAGGGAGTAGGGACAACTGCCAAATAGTGTAGTAATTCATTCTTAATATGGGCCCCAAACTAATCATAGGTCCGTAAGTGATACGGAGTAGGAAACGGCATAACTTCGGCCGTGATTACGGATTTCGTGCTTAGAGAGTAGGCCCCCAGAGTCGATTTCAAAACCATTTTCCGTCTCATTTCCTAATAACAGCTCAAAATAATGTGGCAATTGCATGCACGATGAGGGAATCGTATTTAGGAGGGAAGTTAACAGTTGATTTTTTATGTTTCATAGATTTTTTTAATAAACTCAAAAATAGTCAATCGGGCTAAATCGGCTCGCGCTCAGTGTTCTCTGTGGTGTCCTGCGGGACGTCATCGAGGGTGGACCTGTGTCAAAATTTTCAAAAACCCGTTCTACGCCTGTACAAAAGAATCGACTAAAATAATAACACATAAATAAATGATGAAATTGGGACAACTCAGCAAAAATATCTTGTAAATAAATTATAGGTAGTAAAATTATTTTCGAAAATGTGATTATTTCTAAGCATTAAGATAACGTTTAATTGTCACCTTAAAATAGTGTTGACACATTACAAATTATTGTCGATAAAATAATAGTCAAGTGAGAGTCGTATGTAAATTTTTATCGTCGCGTCGTTTAAAAAGTTTGTGCAAATCACAGTTTTCTAAGATTTTTTAAATCAGATCATCCATAACAACTATGATTTTTCCTCTCCACCTCCTATATTATACAATGTGTCTGGTTGTCGGTTGTAGACTAATAATAGTGATGGTTGTCGCATTTTATGTGATTTACATAGTTCCAAAACCCAGGCCCGGATCAAAATGGTTATATCCGGGCTAGCAAAGCCTTTTCTCAATGTCATACAGGTCAGCGGGCGAGATGAGACGTGGTTCGGTTCCACTTTACTGGATAAAATAAAGGCATCTAAAACCATTAAAAAACAGGGTCTACAGACAAAGAAGACTGTGCCACTGCTAGTGAAATCTAATACTAATGCCCAGTCCCAAAACAATGTCTGCGCGCCATCAGTTCCAGGGAAACTGGGCTGGACCTTCTCGTTACCCAACGAACAGGGGGGGGGGGGCGAGGGGGTCAGAGGAGATTCCACGTCCCACGTCAGCACGTCGATCAGCAGCGGTGACGTCGCTAACCAAGGCGAACCGGAACAGGTCACGTGCCCCTGCACGCCAGTAACACAGGTACATGCAGATTTCTAATAATACCAGTATTCTTAATTGAATCATGAAGGGAGTACATATTCCGCTTATATGTGAGCATTTTCAAACTTGTATCCCTTGAATTACGTGGTCATTGAGTTTTTAGGATTCATTTATGACACCACTGATATGACTTTTTTGTTACCTCTAGACAAACGCAACAAATTAGCCTGTTTAGTACAAAATGATTCCAGTCTACCCAGTGTCAATTAGAAATGTCTCCCAATTGATAGGAGTACTCGTAGCAGCGTGCCCAGCGGTGCGTTACGGTTGCTTGTATACAAAGATATTAGAAAGAAATAAATATTTGTTTCTACAACAACACGGTACATTTGTGGTTTAACGTATAACACTACACAAAAAAAGTCAAACAAGGCTTGTTTATCATTTACCTACCATAAAACCTTAAATTCTAAAGATAAAGATAATTTTATTTCGCAAATATGGGTACAACAGATAACAAAAAATGATAACAAGATCAGCTATATTTTACCATGTAGGCATGCAAAAGATACACAAAAAAAAACAAAATTATACATACTAAATTAAAAAATCTTTTTCGATAAGGAACTCATTCAAACTAGTAACATTTTGCCACTAAAAAGCTTCGAAGTCTTTTTTTTAATAAAGAGAGCGGCAGCTCTTTCCAGCTCTTCGGTATCTTGTTAGAGATTACTGGAGCCATGCAGTGGACACTTTTGCCCATAAGTGCTGTCTTGGCTGACTGTAGACATAGCTCGCTGTTATCACGTCTATTGCGGGGGGGGGGGAACTACGTCGGCTAGACGTCTAAAACGACTTGGGGTTGTCTTCACAAACACCACTACTTCTAGTATGTACAGACAAGGTAATGTTAATATTTTGTACTTTTTAAAGTACTGTACACAGCTATCGGTTGTTTTAAGTTTAAACATCGCTCGAATGCATCTTTTTTGTGCCTTAAAGGCGGTTTCTTTTTCAGTGGAATTTCCCCAAAAAATTATCCCATACCGTAAGCGTGATTCTACTATACCATAATAAGCAGTAAGAAGAGCATCTGTGTTTATTATAGGTGATAAAGTGTGCAGATATTAATTTAAGTTTAACTAATGAAACAAAAACAAAATTTAATGAACCAGTCTTGTTTATTATGTAGGTACAGTGCTACTCCACTCGCTTGCGCTAGCGATACAAGGTTAGGCGGGCGGAGCTGAAACCAACACATGGCAAATATAAAAAGCCTGACAAAAGCCGGACAGGCCTGACACCATATAATTTGGCCGTACACGCAACCAAAAAGCCTAACTGTAACCGGCTTTATCCCGACGCCTGGCAACGCTAGATAGGATCGTCAGGTTCGAGACGCTCCAGCTCCCGCTCGCACGTAAATCGGACACTTATCTGACACCTGAAGTCGTATGGGCTGTTTGCATGTACCTAACTTGTCGCTAAATCGTTCTGGGAATTCTTTACATAATTTGTTTTGGTACGAAATCATCATCTTTGATTTCATTGAGGTTTACTTGAGATAGGTATCTTTAGAGCGCGCATCCACTCTTGACTTAACAATGGCGTCGCCCCGCCCTTAATAATGTATAATCGTAATGATTTAGGTTTAAATTCGCCCAGACAAACGTTTACCACAATGTAACCCAGTGATTCAATTCTTGAACACGAGTAACAACGTAAAACTAAGATATCCGGTTCAAACTATTTGTGCGGAAACACATTGTTACATAACTTCAGTTATTGCTGATAAACGACTACTTACCTGTGTCCATTTCACATTCAATATTAATGTTATCAATAGACAGTTTAATAAAATATGGTTTGTTACCTCGTGCTGCCGGGTTATTGAACATTTGCCACAAAGTTAATTCGTAGTATTTTGTACACTTTATACATTGAAAGTGTATTCACCACTTGCATAAAAAATATGTGTAAATTCGTCACAAGTCTTCATAGGTACATAATTTTTGCATAAAATACCGGTAGCAAGCAAAGTTATTGGTTTTTAGTGCTCGAAATGAAAATGATTTCGAAAAGTGAAAGTGCGATATTAACCTAGCATTTATAAGACTTGTAACATACGCGGTCTTAGTCTATGACATTTAAGTCAGTGGTATGTTGAATCGTTTCAAAGTATTACTGTGATTATTAGACATAGTTACTAAAGTAGCTTATTATTTTTTTAAATTACATAAGTATTAAGTACTTAAATTACAATACTAAACTTACTTATGTATCTTTCGTTATGTTGCAGGCAAATCAGCCTATTGCAATAAATATATATTTCGTTGTAAGTAAAACTATGATATTTTTATGTACACGTAAATTAAAATTTAAAAAACGTGACTATTGCTGTGATTTAATTATTTTTGTTATAAATGTAATGTTGTAAGCAAATCAGCCACTTGCAATACATGTGTATAAGGATTAGGTGTGTCACGCAGGTCACGCTGTCCTTGACAACGCGGACTTAAAAACGAACAAAATCAGACAATATTATCTATATATTAGTTTTAAGTAAAACTGTGATTTTTGTGTGAATTTCTGTGATTATGAAAAATAAATAAATAACGTTTTATTCAACTTATTGTTTGATTTTTCTGCTATCTGTGTAGAAATGAACAATATGGCGAATTTACTTCATGAAAATAGAACTGTGGTGAGTTTACACATACTTTTTTGCGTGGTGAATTTACTTTGTGGCGAATGTACAACAACCCGTGCTGCCACATACAAGTTGAATTTATTACCATCTGATTCGGCATTTACATAATTAGGTCACAATTAATTAGATCACACGTAGGTGCTCCTTTTGACCGCACTCATCACAACTGTAATTTTTAAACCAATACCTGTCGGCCGGGTGCGCCTTGCCACCACTATACAAAATTATGAGTAGGTCCCGACCGCTGTTACAAAATTAATAACAGGGAAGTCCGTAGAAAAAGGTGAAACTGATAATAAAACCAGTCATATAGATGATATAATATAATCACTAATTATAATTAAATAAGGGAGGCGAGCACTTATGACGTCACACTGCACGTGTAGTGATGGTGCAACGCAGTGCCTGGCGCAAGTGAGACACAGAGCGCGTGCGTGCGGTGTGACGTCACACGTGCTGCAGGCAGGCGGCGATGGCGCGGCGCAGCGCCTGGCGCACGTCGGCGTCGCCCTCGCAGAACACGTGCGTGGCGTGGCGCTCCACGTGCACCAGCGTGTCGTGGCGCGGCAGGTGCACGATGCAGCCGTCGGCGCCGCGCTCCACGCGCGCGTCCGCCACGCCCTCCCGCGCCAGCGCGCGCACCAGCGCCTCCACGTCGGGCGCCGCCCAGTCCAGGCGCGGCGCCTGCGCACGGGCCGCGCCGGGCGCGCCGGGCGGCGCCAGGTCCAGCGACACGCGCGAGTCGCGCACGCGCAGCGCGGCCGCCAGCGGCGCGGCGCGCAGGCCGGCGCGCACGTCGCGCGGCGCCACGCGCGCGGCCAGTGCGCCGCTCAGCGTGGCGCGCGCCAGGCCGCGGCGCAGGCCGGGCGCGCGCGCGGCGCCGCGCCGCAACAGGAGCGTGGGCACGTCGGCGGCCACGTGCGGGCGCGGCGCGGCGCCGCCGGGCGCGGCCGCGTACTGCTCGGGCAGCGCCAGCTCGCGCGGCCGCAGCTCGCGCACCAGCTTGTTGGCCTGCGAGTAGTTGAGCGACGTGTCGATGGGGCAGTGGAACGCTTTCATGGCGAGCGGCTGGAACGGCGCCAGTGCGTCCAGGTACGGGAAATCGGGCTCTGCAGAATCGTCAGCGTCAGTTAAAAAAATATAACAGTCTGCGGTGATTTTAACATTGTCGTTCTTCAGAAAACTAAACATTCCGCTTTACTTAAACATCTTTTAAATAAATAAAAAAACCTACGAATCTTAGTATCGGTATTTGTTAATTTTCTATACAATATAAATGTGACCACACAGCCAGGGACCATTTCGGTTACCTGTTGAAAGACTTTTCAACAGGGTTTTTGTAAAGCATTGTTAGAAAACCTACACCATATTTGTTACACATTTTAACGATAACCCGTTTCAATGGACAACCTCTTCAAAACCTTTTCATTATGGTTACCTGTTCAAAAGGTTTGCAATAAGATTTGCTTATGGGCATATTCAAAAATCCATTCCTAATGGGTTATACTATTTAACAGTAAGCCATTCCGAACGGGTTACCCCTTCAACCTTGTAACAGGGTAACACTTTCAGTGTCCAATCGATGTAATTTGGACTATCGTGGCTTTTCATTAAGTGCGAAATCGCATGCATTTGGCTAGCACGTGTCGAGTCGCCACTTCGCTATGAAGTACCCAGCGACTCGATAAACACGCGATTATAGTCGTTAATACAATAGACTTAAATTTCAAATTATATATTTTATTAAAATTGGCGGGGTTGTTTCATGTACGATCTTGTTTGGTTTAAGTACCTACTTATTTGAATGTTCACTGGACAATATTATAATGTTACTTTCTTCAAGGAAGAGGTTGGAAATGCAAGTGTTGTCTTAATTAAATAATTAAATTGAGAGTTCCTACTTTCGTGAGACTGGAGTGTACTGTTGTGACGTGTTAAGTAAGCTACCTACTTACCGGGTAAGACCTACAAAACAAAAAAATCCACAACCGAGACGTTATACCTCAAAGTATCCCACCGGTTGATAAAATTAATATGGCGGTCGCAGAATACGAAATACCATAATGGGCTATCACTGATAATAGTAGCCCACCGTTATCGGGAACTGGATTCAAGCTACCGGCGATCAGGGCTCGAGAGAGAGGAACCTCCTAATAATGCGAGCCGTGTCCACGAGTACCGCTTTCTGGATCAAGGCCTTGATCCAGCTGCCCAACCAGAGCCTCCTTAGGTGTTGGTCAAGGCTCTTTGCTATCAAACCATTGGCTGTTATGACTATCGGTACAATTATCACTGAGTCCACATGCCACACGTCGACAACCTCGCGAGCCAAGTCAAGATACTTGATTTGTTTATCTTCCTCAGCTTTCACGAGATTCCCGTCCACCACCACTATATCAGGCTTATTGCCAACAATAGTGATGATGGATCGATCCCAGTACAGTGTGATATGTCCATTTTCGAGAACTGGGTCGGGCACATATCTGTAGTACGGCACTTCCGAGCTCGACGAGAACACCGGAGATTATGTATCTGATGGATTCTCCCGGACGGTGGCATGCCCGACAGATGCCAACCGTACCATCTTTCACAATAAATCTCCAGTAGTTATTCGTCATCATAACTTCGTCCATAATTGCACAGACAAAACCTTCGGTTTCCCCAAAGAGGTCACCGAAACGCAGCCAGGCTACGGACGCTAGAAGATTACATCGGGTCCATGTAGGGCCCGGAAAAAGCGTCCGTGAAGCTCCTTACTCTGCCATACCTCCATGCGATCATTAGTGTCAAGCATTACAGGCTTGCGCCAGTCTTCTTTAGCAAAGGAGAGCTGGGTGAGGCTCTTTTCCACCGCAAACAAATCTCGATGCATATCCACGTCGGCTTGTAGAAAATATTCCCTGAGACTGCGTAACTCGCGATTGTCGAGGGTCTTAGCGTTTAAGAACCCTCGACCTCCACACTTTCGCGCTTTTGCATTCGATATGCAGTCAGCAACGTACGGACTCTCATATCCAGGGCATCGAGTTCGATCCGAGTCCATTTGAGTAGGTACACCGAAAGAGTACATCAAGACCGGCATGACCCAAACGTTGAAGGCGCGAAGGAATCCGAGAGTTGGATTCCCACGAATTCCACAATATCCCCTCGCTTTACATGCATGTCCGTACATTTTTCTACACCAAAATCCATTCTGATGGCGCTACTGAAGGTTTCAGTTACTTTCAGTAGCTCCATCAGTTGCAAATTATTGGGGGCAAAGAGTTTTAAGTCATCCATGTAGAGGAGGTGAGATATAACTTGACAACCTCTCTTCAGCCGATAGCGTATACCGGAATCCTCCAGCAGTGTGCTTAGAGGATTCAGGGCAGGCAGTACCAAAGCGGACTCAAACTGCCGCCCTGAAATATTCCTCGCTCGATCCTTATCGGCTCGTTGTTCCTCTGAATATTTCGACATCCTGAATTTCGAAGGACCGTCCTCCATTGCCCCATACATGAGATCAGGGCCTCAAGTCTGCTATTACAATAGTGTCAGAATGGTCTATCATTGATTTCATAATTGTTGATTTTGACA
Organism: Polymixis lichenea; assembly: GCA_949091785.1. NCBI lineage: Eukaryota > Metazoa > Arthropoda > Insecta > Lepidoptera > Noctuidae > Polymixis > Polymixis lichenea. Next base: position 27,575,010 of record OX420932.1, on the reverse strand, counting down.
AGTTTGGTAATCTACTAATATAATGGCGTCATTATGACTTTCCAATGGTCAGCCACTGACACTCCATTGAAAGAAATGGCATTTAAGCAATGGCAAGAAATTTTACACTAATAAACTAATAAATAATATGTAAAAGTACATATAAATGAAATCGGGGATGAATAAATGTTCAAATTTAGTAGTCGTTTTTGGAAAATCATTTCTACTAACGGCTTTTATAATAATGGCAATACGACAATGCCATTATAACACAATTCTATTACGAGACCATTGACCGACCAATGATCGACCATTACGAATTTAGCAGATTACGAACTTTTAGCAAAATGACAATGGGATCGTGTTGGAATGACGAATTTATAAAAATAGCAGACTTGGGCCCCTGGTACAGCGAACTTGGGTGCAGAGTTGTGTCTACTTTATACAACTCCAGCACCCTCATGAGCCATGTATGTGGCACCGAATCATAGGTCTTCTTGCAGTCTATCCAACATGTCGAAAGATCCTATCGGGAACGACAAACCTGTTGGCTAATGGCCATATCAATGAGGAGCAGCTCCTTAGTACCGCGGGATCCATTCCAACTTCCATTTTGAGAGACAGACATAATGGAATTAGTGTCTACATGATTGTACATTTTAGCTCTCAAAATGAATGTACGAACCTTATAGACCGACGGTGAACACGTGATCGGCCTATAGTTTTTGGGTTCTGTGGTACTACCTGATTTATGGAGCAGGTGCGTAACCCCTGTCGTTAGGAACTGGGGTAGCGAACCAGACTCCAAAGCAGACTGGTACTGAGCCGCCAAGCGACCGTGTGATCCTATGAACCGTTTGATTTATAAATTGTGCAGCCCGTCCGGCCTTGGAGACTTCCAGTTGGGCAGCGGACGGACTGCACGAGCTACATCTTGGGGGCAGATGGTAATAACCCCCATTTCTGGTATCACATCGCAGGCTCGCTCGACTTCTCGAGCCCAATCACCTTCGGTGTGGATGACAGGCACCGACCAGATATTGCACTAAAAAGCATCACATGGCATCATTCTCTGGTAGGCGCGTATCAGCCACACTTTGGTCCGCCCAAGTAGCATTGCAAGCTGTATACAAGCTGTATTTAAGTTCGATTTTATACTAGAAGCTGTATATTCAGGCTGTATAGAGGCTGTATAAGCGCTTATACAGCCCTTATAAGTAAAAAATGGGCACATTTTATACAGCGTTTTGCTCTAGTATAGCTGTATAATAGCTGTAGAAGCAATTGAGGCGCTGTATAATAGCTGTATTAGAGCTGTTATTCGGTGTACAAAGAAACCATTATACTACAGATATTATCTTATAAATACTTTATAGAGAAAATAGTTTTAAATAGGTTTTTGAAGAGAATCACAAAATGAATGTAATTCTTTCCAATGAATGGCGACATTGTTATTTATAATATTTATTAGTAAGTAAACGTAATCTTGGACTTAGATATCTGAAGGTGTTAATTGGTGAATTGAAATTGCGGATTCAAATTTGTTGTGAAGTCATAAAACCACTGTATTTACAAGAGTGTACAATTACGCCATAAAAATAAGTTTTAGAACGGAGTTTGCATACACCATTGTACAGAAACAAGTCTTAAGTGATACTATAATAACACTAAGAGCTGTAATAAGTAAGTGTTCACATGGAAAATACAGCTTGTATACAGCTTTAACGATAAAACCAGATTAAAGTGTCACAAAATACTTAAGCTGTATAGTGGAGTTTTCATATTCAGTTTAAATACCCTAAGATTTCGCGGATCCCTTAATACAGATTGAATAATTTTTTGACACTCTTGTAAGTCTCTAAAAGAACTCTAAGCTCTAGATAGGCTGTTATATTGATGTTGAAAACGCTTGCGTGCTGCTTGGGCGGTCGCTCCCAAGCCCTATAAACCCACCTTTCATCACTCTGGAAGGTGCGGTTGTGAGTGTATTGGTCTACTCGCTGCTAATACCTACGAATACGGTTTGCACATGCATACACTTTCTGCTTCAGGAAGACTATGCGCTCTGTATCACGGGACATATAATCCTGAGGGCTGGCGTCAGTCCCTGAGAATGCCCGCCTCACAAAGCGCATCACTCTAGGGCGAGTGTTGCCCTCCCAGAAGCAGATAAGTTTGCCAATGAGGGCTCTGGCCCCACCAATACGACGTTCAATTCTGCACTGCCAAGCAGGTTCGGCTGGTTTTGGTCTTGTAGCTCTAGAGTCATTAGCGAATTTGACGTGAGCTACACGACATGCCGCTACAGCCGCGCAGTACAGAATCGAATGAATATCGGTGAGGTCTTCGCAGTCATCAAAATACTTAGACAACTGCGAATCCAGAGCCGCCACCAGCGCCCTATTTTTGTTATGCATGTGTAAACGACGTAAGCGTGGCCTAAGTTCGGGCGACATGAACCGATATTCCCGAATCGCACCCTCCAAAGCACTGCTCAATTCCTCACTGCACTAGGTACTTACGTTTGTAGCCCTGGCAACTCTCCCCTTGTCAGTTTGAACCACGTGACTTGTGGTGAGCCATGGTGGTACCACAACTGCCTGCGACGGGGGTATGATGGCATGGCTACTCTGCATTTCACTTCGCAGGCGATCAAGTACAGTATCATCCAACATAGGGTTACGCTGGATGACCCGCACCTGATCCAATAGTTGTTGTGTAGCAACTTTGAAAGCTGGTTCAAGCACCTGAAAAAGAGAGAGCATCCGAACACGGTACCCGGTCAGATTGTTTCCTCCTTCTGCAGCTCCATAGTATGAGCGCATGACGTTTTTGTTGATGGATCGTGTCCATCTCATGCGCAGCACACTTCAGCCGGGAGCTGCGACCCTATCAGATGTCGGTGGGCCTTGAGGTCCTAAACCGTCCGGCGGCCGGCGTCCTGCCCGTCGACGAGCAGGTGGTGGCGTTGTGGCGGGGAGAAATACTCGTCGCTCGAGCTCGACGCACCGCGGCTGGTGTAGTCATAGTGCCCGCAGTGGGGCTGGGTACCGGCGGCGGTTAGGCGGATCTGAGCGATAAGTCCGGAGGTGGTGGGCGTGCTCGACGTGTCGCTGATCTTGTCAACATATATTTAGTTTCATAATTTCCACATTTTTATTTCCTTGGTGTTTTATTGGAGGTGAAATCTGTCAAGTCACCTCCGATTCGGCAATTTCAAATTATTGTTTCTCACATTTTTTATTTTTCTGGTCTCTATTAGATTTCCAATAGTATTCCAATTTTGTGTTTGGTTTATTATGGCAAGCACTTGTAAAATGGGTCGAAATTATTATTAAACATGTAATTTGAAAAATATGACGTCTTGTTGACTCTGTTGCCAGCGTTATATATTATTATTATTTATTCATTTGTTGCCACTGAATCTAAGTACTACATAAAAGTTATACTTAATTATTTCAAATGCACTTACCTTCATTCATGTTCAATACAGAAGTAGTTTCACAAAAAACGAATGCACCATACTGTCCAGCCTAGTGATCGAAACCAATTACACGATTCAAGATGTTTCCAAGATAAGATCCAAGAGAAGAGACCTAGTCGCCCCACCCCAAGGTCTTAAATTGTAATGATTACCACACGGTTACCCTATAAAACCCAGTTAAGAGGATAACCACTTCATATGGATATCTCAATCGAAAGGGTAACCCCTTTAATTCATTAATTTATCGAAAGGATTACCCTTTTACTGGTGTTAGGAAAGGTGTTACATGAACAAGAGGTAACAGCATCTATACAGAAACCGAACAAACGGGTTACACTTCCGAAAGAATTAACTCATAAAGGGGGTTGTACGGTCCCTGCACACAGCACAGATGATAAATTTTCCTGTACAACGAACATGTATTTTAAGATTTTACTACGTTAATAGAATAGAATATTTTCTTTGGAGTAACCAAGACTCAACAAGATATTAGTAAAATTTGAGTATTGAGTAAAACTTCTACTATTTTAGTAAGCACAGGGCTATACCCAAAACAATAAAAACAATACCATAAATAACAGTTGATCACCGTTACGACCTCCCGAAAGACGACACAACAGCGACCCACGTATACACAGTTCAGACGACTCGCAACCATACTTAAGACACTTGGAGCTGCCCCACACCCTGCGCACCAGGGAAGCGCACCTTTTACGCATTGTTACGTAAAGGCAATCTACATGCGCATCTGCAAACATCCCTGACGCACTACAGAAACGGGTTAGCCCCACCAGTACTCTAAATGCATTGTTATATTGAATGCGGATAGCCCTGTAACGATTTTTGCCTACTCTAGCCCACAGGCTGCACGTGTAAAAAGCAGTGCAGTAGGCTCGAAAGAGCGTGATTTTAACAGGAAGTGAGCATCGTGCAATCCTGCGAGCCAGCATGTTCGGTCTAACCAACAACGCCCTCCGCTCCCGCTCAATGTCATCATTGTCTTTGAGGTCAGGAGTCAATATATGACCAAGATACTTAAACTTGTGAACTCTCTGCAAAGGTGTACCATAAAGTAATACAGGCGGTACTGCATCAGGACTTTTACCCCCAGCCTCAAATACCATGACCTCCGACTTCTTTGTGTTGTATGGCCATGAACTTTGGCATACGCCTCAACAACAAGGAACACATTAATCTTTTTAAAAATTATATTGCCCGTCTTTGGTTTCTCTGAAGTTTTCAAAACTGATAATTCAATTGAAAGCTTTGATTCCTTTTATAATTTGTCTAAACTATTCTACGATCCTGCTTCCCAATTAACAAACGTAGAATATCCACAGTAATGAGGCCTAAATGGATCACAAACAATCAAATCAGCCTATAACATCCCCACTGCTGGGACACAGGCCTGTCGGTGAGAGGTAGTGGGCAATAATCCACCACGCGGGCCCAGTGTGGGTCGCTAGATGTCACATGTCTTCGAATTTTTGGTTCTAGGACATGCCGGTTTTCTCACGATGTTTTCCTTCACCGTTTTGAGAGCAGTTGTGATGAGACTATTTACGCAAAGTTAACTGCCTATGTAGGTGGGAAGCTGTCAGTTTTTCTATGCTCTATAAATGGTAGACAAAATTGTGGATGACGCCAGGGTGTCAACTCTTGTTGCATCCCACCCTACACCAAAGGCCTTGCTTAACTTCCTACCTGCCTAACCTAAATTAAAATATTTTTTTATATGATTTTTTATACATATATATTCTTTTATGACATTATTTGTATCTGGGGGCACGGCAGTGCCCCCGCCAAGATGAGCCAAGCGGAGCGCAAGGGCACTACCTACCATTTTACGAACCGCTTCATCGTTTTTTTGAACCCTTATAACTTGGGTTTGGATAATACCAGATAAACAAAATTCTCGGGATATGTTGTCTATAGCGGACTTATTAAACATATAAAGTTTTAATTGCATAGCTGTTACACTTTAGATTTTACTGATATATAAAAACCCTGATGTCGTCACTGACTCATTGATGATCATCAAAATTCTTAGGGTACTTCCTAATGTCCTAGAAAGCTGAAATATGGTACGTAAGTTAGTATTAGTACACAAACAACAAAAAAAGTCTAAAACTTGGAATTTTAATCCCCCAATCCCTTAAACTAGGGGATGGAAGTTTGTATGAGACTTCCGCAATTTTGACGCTAGAGGCCTGAAAATTGATAGAGGGACTCCTTGTTATTATAAATAATTTAAAAAAATTAAGGTTACCACAAAAAAAAAAGAATTGTCACAAGCTACTTACAAAAAGTGAAATTACACCAAAAATATTTTCATGTAAAATGTTGCCAAGACGAGACCATACACGCACTCTACACCTTAGTCAAAATATGTGGCTTGGCCGTTCCGTTACTACAAAAACGATTGTATAACAGAAAAGTAATGAACAGTGGATAAAAATTTTCACTTGACGCTCATGTAATTGTAAATAGTAATAGTAAATTTGTTAAGAGACGTTTTCTTTGACATATTAGCACAACAAATAAACGATAACAAAAAAATAAAATGAAAAAATAAATAAAGAGAAAGTGCAATAAAGTATACCTAGATCCCACACTAGGATACGCTGTGTCGCGGGAGCTAGTTATTTACAAGTTAAAAGACCTGTTACAAGTACACTAGTGGGTAGTTCAGCAATAATTTGGTTGCTTACTGTAAACAAGATTTCAACGTACATAGCCAAAGGAAACATGCAAAATTACAGTTATAAGGTTTGTGTAGTGTAATGTAGTGTAGATGGTATGTATTTGTAGTTATGTGTATGTATGTGTAAACATGATTTATTACATAGCAAACAGTTCAGTTTTACAAGGGGTCGTTCAACTACCGATGCCGGTGTTGAACTCTTAGGGCATATTTACAATGCATGGGAAAATAAATACGACGCCTTGGGCATTTTTTGTGACTTATCTAAAGCATTCGATTGCGTGCTTCATGAAACTTTAATCAGGAAACTCCGCCACTACGGGATCCGGAACACCGCTCTGGATCTTCTTATTTCATACTTGTGTGATAGGATTCAGTGTGTTGATGTAAATGGGAAAAGATCTCCCGGATCAATAGTATCAATGGGAGTCTCACAGGGCTCAATTCTTGGTCCTTTCTTGTTTCTTATTTATATTAATGACTTGCCTTACCTCATAAAGGATAATCATGATATAGTGTTGTTCGCGGATGACACTTCACTTTTGTTTAGACTTAAACGTCAGCAGCTAGTTAATGACGATGTAAATAGCGCAATCTCAAAAGTAGTTCACTGGTTCAATGTTAATAATTTACTTTTTAATGAAAAAAAAAAAAACCAAATGCATTAAGTTTACGCTACCTCACGTTAGGCAGGTGAAAACTAGTGTGTTGATAAAGGGCGAAGAATTGAATCCTGAAGATAACGCTGTATTCTTGGGCTTAACTTTGGATGCCAAACTTCAGTGGGGCCCACATATAGATAAATTGTCGAAAAAGCTAAGCTCTGCAGCTTACGCTGTTAGAAAAATTCGTAATTTAACTGATACAGAGATAGCCCGTTTAGTGTACTTTAGCTATTTTCATAGTGTAATGTCGTATGGTATTCTGTTGTGGGGAAATGCCGCCGACATTCAGACTATCTTTGTCTTGCAGAAAAGAGCTGTTCGATCAATTTATAAATTAAGTCCGAGACATTCTCTCAGAGATAAATTTAAGGAGATTAATGTAATGACTGTACCTGCACAGTATATTTTTGAAAATCTTTTATATGCCCATAAAAATATTAAATTGTTTAAAAAATACAGTGATATCCATAGTATAAATACTAGGAACAAACACAAATTTGTTGTACCATCAACAAGGCTCAAGAAAATAGGTGGGTCATTCAGATGTCAATGTATACGCTTTTATAATAAACTTCCAAGCCATGTTCAAGATCTAAGTATCAATAAATTTAAATCATTCATTAAACGTAAGTTGTGCCTGAAAGCCTTTTATACTGTTAAAGATTATGTTGAGGACACAAAAGCTTGGGATTGACTTGCTCCAATTTTTACATACTAAATGTTGTTTTTTTTTTTTTGCAAACTTATACTCTGACATTTGATAATTATTATATACGCTTTGACATGAATATTTACTTTAGAAGTATAATATTATTTTTGTTTTAATTATTGTGAATGTAAGGACTATTTGGGTCATATTTTGTTTATTTTTGTGTTTTCTGTTTTGTGTTTCATCTCTTTCTCAGCTAGTTTTAATATTAATCTGGCAGTTTGAGTATTTTATGCGGCCTACCCAAATGTCCTGTCTTTGGTATTGTTCGTCAAATCGTTGAGCTCCTCAAGTTCTCAGTTGAGCTGTATGATTACTGACAAATGCGTGCACTGAATGGACAGGTCCACTCAATCTGTGTGGTTCTTTCTTCAAAAGACCATTTCAGACACCGATCCACATGGTCTTCACATGATCTGACCAAAATTATGTCTGGACTTTAAAAGAGACTGTGACCTCTGAGTTTGTTTTGGCCTTTCTTCTCAGAGTAGTCAGATAGGAAACGCCGACTTCATCTAGTTTAAAAAAATATGATTGACGTGTAAAAGTGTTTGTACAAACCTACTTACAGAAATAAAATCATTTATCATTTATGTGTTAAAGGCATGTGAAACGCCTAGGTGAGCATTTCCGAAGGATTGAGTTAAGAGAGCTTCAGTCCTTGCATAGTCCTGAGCTGATAGCCACTTTATAACTTTTATTTTACAAGTGCGCTTTGGAGAACCTACTATGTCTAGAATTTTATTGACTTTTTCATAAATAAATGGACCCATGTATCTAGGAGATCTTTGAGCGAATTTAGTGGGAGTAGCGTGTGTTTTCCATTTTTTCTGTCTGCATGACCTGGTAGATTTGGTTTGAGTATGGGCCGCATGTCGGTGGAACCGTAATACGACGGACAAAATGAAAAGCTGTCTTATCCTAAGAACGTTACATTCTTGGTACAGCCTGTCAGTGGGATTACGATAGGGCCTTCCATGAGCAACCTTTAAGATGCCCCTTTGCGGTCGTTCCAGTTTTGTTAAATGAGTTTTAGCTGCTGCACCCCATGCCACTATACAATAATTCAAAATAGATTGACATAAAGCGAAGTACACACATCTGAGGGTATTGTAGTCAGCTATGTTCCGAAGTTTTTTAAATATGAACATTAGTTTACGGGCCCTAGCAGTGACAGCATCTATTTGCTTGGTCCAGGATAACTGATTGTCGATCATGTGAATGTAGGGAAATGGCCAAGCCACATATTTTGACTAAGGCGTAGAGTTTGTGAAGTTAGGCCTTGTAGAGTTAGGGCGTGTAGAGTTAGAAGCTTGGGCTACATGAGATCTGATAACTTTTTGACACTTGACAGTGCTAGTCTTATGGTCTCGTCTTGGCACCATTTTACATGAAAATGTTTTTGGTGGAATTATTATATCCGAAATTGTTGCTAAATAATATTTGTTTATGTCCTTTAATTTAATGACATACTAGCTTTTGCCAGCGGGTTCAAAATCAAAATCAAAAGTCATTTATTCAAACTAGGCTGAGAGTCAGCACTTTTTGAACGTCAAAATTACATAAGACAGTCCCCCAAACCGCCCGCCGTACACCGCTTCCTAGTGCTTTAGCTGGGAAGAAGAAGTGGCGCAACAAACTCCCCAGCAGCACAGCTGTCTGTTAAGTTAGAAGAACCTGACTCTATCAATAATAGGTAAGTAATTAAAATTCAACAATAAATGAAAATTTCATTAAGTAGTAAAAGAAATGGTTTATACAGTCAAATAAAATAAACAATTATATGAAGTAACTCATATGACCTGTCTACTGGCGTAAGCTAATTCTGGTGAAAGAACCCAAGCACCCAACCCGTTGTGATTAACTCAAGACAACGTGTCTTGAGTTAATCACAACGACCAACAATTCTTATCGTTTAAGTAGTTGTTGATAGAATAGTATGCCTTAGAACAAAGGTTGGATTTTGCTTTTATTTAATACACATTTTCATTATGTAGATATAATTTAATAAGATAGATAATGAGTGATCAATGTCACACGTCGTCAACATGACAGGAGGGCCTTCTAGGTGGCCAGTATATAACAACTTTAGCTTTAAACGCATTAAAATATAAATCTAGCCTTCGCCTGCGTGGGGGTCGAAAATGATCCCACGGGAACGTACAAACGGGATAAAAAATAACCTATGTGTTAATCCAAGTTATAATCTATCTGTGTGCCCAATCTCATCCAAATCCGTTCAGCTGTTTATGCGTGATTGAGTAAATTCTCGCAAACGGCTCCAACGATTTTCATGAAATTTAGTAGGCAGGGGGTTTTGGCAGCGATAAATCGATCTAGCTAGGTTTCATTTTTAGAAAACGTCAAACAAAAAAAAAAAAACCGTGCAAAGCTCGGTCATTCAGATATTAAACATCTAAACATACAAACTTTTACATTTATAATATTATAGTAATAGTAGATAGGATTTGTATAACTGTACCCCCTATGAAAAAGAAAGAAAGAAAAAACGTTTATTTGCGGTAAACACGACGCAAAAAAATAACAGGAACACACAAAAAAAAAATAAGAAAAGGTTGAGGGAAACATGCGTCACATCCACGCAAAACGGCTATCGCTCAGCATTATGATGCGACCCCATGCAAGACAAGAGCCGTAGCGCTGGTTTTCTGCTGGTTTGGCTGATGTACGAAATTACAAAATGGCCAATGATGTAATGTGTTATTATTACGCAATAGTTGTGTGTCAGTGCCGTAGGTCAGTGTTTTAAGTGTTTATGAGTGAATGTGAAAGATGAGATGGACCCAGTAAAAGGACGAAACAAAAACTTGGAATCTGGAGGGTGACCCGACATGCCAAACACTATTCAAAGAGCTTTGGAGCTCCAAAAACAGGAAGTTGCCATTGGCGCGTAAGAGGTCCGAGTTAGCGGGGCGCCGTATGGCAAACTGCGGCCAGGGGGCGAAGCCCTGGTGCCACTCACCACGCCACCTGACGGGAGCGTCGCGACTTCTAACAGCAAAAACAGGGTATGTAAAAAATGGAATGAAAGTCAAGAGTCATGAATAGAAATACAAAATAGAATAACACAACTTAAATAAATAATATGATTACTGGAATTTAATTTGAAATTAGGTTGTAAATGGGCGATTATATAATATAAATACATATAAGTATTTAGCAATAAACATGGACAAGTAATATGAACAAAATGTATTTCAATAAATAGGTTGTCAACTTAGAATTAACATGGACAGGGGAAACGCTGCCAGCAGTCCCGGCAGACAGGGGACCGAATGTCATGCCGCACAGCTGCTGGAGATCCAAAACCAAGTACTGCAGGCCATGACCCATGAGGTAAGCAAAGAAAAAATACTTTTTATGAAAAGAATTACAAACTTATTGTTTAGAGAGCTGAGAGCTGTTTATGCAACAATAATTTCGTAAGTTGAAATTTAAATGTCTGTATTGTTTTTAGGCCTCGCAGTATGGTGGAAGGTCATTCCAGCAGCGAGTGGCCGCAAACCTAAAGCTATCTCTAAAAGCTGCAGTTTTATGTTGCTGCATGTTTATCGGGCCAACTACAGAACGAAGACCATATTTGTAATGAGCTTGTCGTCAGGTGAGCTTTTCATATAAATAGTGCGGCTTATGGGTTGTGACAATGCCAAACGTTAGACTCGCTAAATGAAGATTCCGCTTGGCAGCCATTTTTAACGTCTTGAGTTGGTTTATGTATGGCGTTACATGACGCCTGCGAGGGACATGAACACAGAAATGAACACAGGCATTCGGAATTCGCTGAACTAACCTATCTGTCCTACCAAGCAGGCAGGGCTCATAGACAGGGATCACAGTGTAATTGAGCTTAGATAGGATCAGACTGTCAACCAGTTGTTTTCTAAGTGGTACCGGTTGATCCGTCCTTTTTGTGGATCCGCACGTACTGCGACCTACCAGTCAAATTAGTTGCCTGTGTGCCAGGGGCCGCGGTATCTCTTTCAAACGGAATGACAGCTGCTGTCATCGAAGTTAGTTCGGCTCTTCAAGTAAAAATAGTAAATTATATTATAACATAATTCTCCGGCATATTAATACTAGTTATGGATCAAACCTAATTCAATTAAGGTCCACAAGCACAGACTACAATATAGTTCCACAAGTGATATCTGTGCTAAAAACGCTGAGTGTAAGCAATACCATCTAAAATAAGTGCACATTTACAAATCATCAACAACGGACAATTAAACAAAACCTCTACCAGTGAAAGTGCAAACATAGATGCAAACTAATAAAACGCAGTGAGTACATAGTGTTTTTGCTCACAAATCAGTGCAACAAATACAAAAATTAAAAGTGCAAACAAATCTGTAACCGAACATAGAAATCACCTACCCACTCCTTTCTAATCTAAAATATAAATAAAACCATAATGACAATCAGCTGACTCGAGGAACTAAAGACCATTTTGACCCATAGTTATTAACGTGACAGTGGCACGTAAAGAGCGAGCTTGGATTAACAATACAAAATTCGCAAGTTTGATCCCCACCGGCGGGCGGCAAGACTTTTTGTAAGAATATAAAATAATATAATATTTCCAACTTTATCAATATGGAACAAGCAAATAATATTACAACAAGGAAACACCAACCAACGATTAAAATTAAATCGCGATCAATGGAGTCCCTTGAACGCAGCTTAATTGACACAAGTTTAATGTCTTGTGATGAAATACTGGGCAGAAGCCTAGATCTTTCCTCAAATATATGTTCCACGTACATGTTGGAACTAAAGGCAGAAATCAAGGAATTAAAATCTCGACGAGTATGCACACAAAATGAAATGGAGAATATTGTTCTTGAAAACCTAGTCTTAAAGAAAAAAGTATCCACTATGAATCAGGAGCTCAGCGTACCTAAACAATTGTGTAAAAGCCCGTTGACTACCTTTAATCATAACATGTCATCAAGCTCTAAAAAGAGTGTGCGAGGTCGGCTAACTGACAGTTTCTGCGCTTCTCCTCTGAAACCGAACGAAATTACTACCACAGAGAAAGGAAAATCTGTAACCACCATGACAAACGCTGAATCTAAAACTGAGCAACCCTCGACAAGCGCAACTTCTGATATAAATTCTGTATCTGTACCTGAGCAGACGATGGTACAGATACCATCTTTCATCGAATATAAAAAGTGTGCCGATAAACCAGCTCAAACTAAGATACCAGAAAATAATACCAAATTTAGGAAACACAACGTTCTAATTCTTGCTGATAAACAAGAAAGCGATATAGGTAGTTTGCTGCGGCGCGACTTAGGAGCAACTTTGAGGTACTGGCTATAATTAAACCAAAGACACCCACGGATGAAATAGTGAACTCATGCATTTCTTTATGTAAAAACTTTGACGACATAGACTTTGTAATAATATTTACAGACACAAACGATGACAATCCGATTACGATGCAGTCCTTCCTACATTATAATTTATATAAAATCTCACACACAAATGTACTAGTTGGAAATGTACACAATGCATCAACACGTTAAAAATTAATTCTATTCTTAGTCTTATAAGTGAAAATTTGAAGCATGCAGAATTTATTGACAGTGGATATAAACAAAATACAATAATCAAGTCACGGCTATTTTTAAGAGAAATTTTACGTATTCAGTATCGAAACAACTATAAAAATACTGTAACAATATAGAGCGCAAAAACATAATATCTTGGAAGACTGAAAAATGCAACCCTACTACTAGTAGTAATAAAATTATTCCAAGAAAAGGCACTACACAATATTACTTCAAATCTGTTCCTAAATCTATGTCAAATATAATTTCAGAGCTTTCATGTACTCAAACTTGTGCCAATACAACACAGCAACCTAGTGATTTTTTTTCGTAGGTAATAAAACAGGGGACTCTTGCTTCCATAGGGCTAGTATGAACTATAATCGGAACAAAATAATCACACCTAGTCTACAAGATATCAACATATTTTACCAAAATGTATGTGGTATTAGCACATGACTACTTATCACTGATACTACCTCTGTCGGACACGATGCCTGGTGAGACGGCATGATTTTTGGCCAGGTCCACCAGTGAGTCCGAGCCCGCGCGCGGACTTGAACCCGCGACTAGATTCCCTTTAATGATAATTTTTCATTAAAAATGCTTTTTAAACGCGTATTCAAACTTTCATGATAATGCTACAAAAGTTGTTGAGGAGTAGTCCCTCGTGAGTAGACTATCCTGTCTACAGCAGCAGTTTATGGCGAAGATCATGTTTAGCAAACAAAATTAAATTTTAAGACAAAGTTTCGAATCCATGCTACTAACCGTTAAAGAGTTCCCTCGTAAGGAGGCAATGCTGGCTGCAGCAGCAGCTCATGATAAAAATCGTGTTAAACTAACAAAATTAAACTAACGTACTGAATTTCGTGACCGTGCTACTACCCGTTGAAGAGTTCCCTAGTGAGGAGACAATCCTGGTTGCAGCATCAGGTAATATATATCATATTATTGCATTGTTACTGAAGTTACGGTATAGAAAATTTCAGCTCAATCAGTCATCGGGAAGTGGTTTAAATCGTACTTGCAATATTTGAACTTAACACACATACCAACCCACCCACATACTTACAAATGTTTAGTAAAAGCCTGTAATAACAATCAAAAGGTAAAACCCTACCGTGTAGTACCCTCTTCTAAAAAAAGGATCATACAATGAAATAAAGGCTAGTCAACATCCGCGAATGAGACACAATTGATTTTCTATTGTATCGTCCCACATGTGGCACGCGCCGTGCTGGACCGGTACTTACTTGAAAAAGTAATAATCAAAAATTATTTATTCATACACACAGTACAATATACAACCATATCCCTATGTATGCTAAAATCTTTAAAACTACGCAACGGATTTTGATGCGGATAGATAGAGTGATTCAAGAGGAAGGTTTATATGTATAATACACCGACCTCCACGTGGGCGAAGCCGCTGGCAAAAGCTAGTTAATAATAAAATACCACGTTTTTACATTAACCGGTTAAGGTCGGACGATGGCTTTTGACGTTATGTAGCCGTCAAGTCCCGCGCCGATATCTGACAGCTCACAAAAAAAGGTCAAGTTTTTATAATATTCAAACTTTAAAACAAACAACGTGCGTCGCACTAACCCTGAGATTGTCAACTGACGGTACCAGCGTAAACCGGTTATTTCCAGTCTCGCCGAGTACGCGACAAGCGGCCAGTGGTCAAGCACACATGCCACGCAGTAGTGCAACCGATTCGCGCGGTTGTATGAAGCTTTGTCTCTGTTCCGTTTGGTTACTCATGTGGTATTAGTAATAAGACGCACGAATTGGATGCTTATATACAAACTCTTCAAATCGGGGTAGACTACATATGCGTTAGTGAGCATTTTTTAAACATCAAGTCCGTAATTTCGTTTGCTTTACACAACTACAACCAGATTTCATGTAACACCAGAAGTAAAAAGACTAGAGGTGGTTGGTAGTTTGATCCTAGGACATGTGGAAAGAAAAGTAGAGAATATTGATGTAATTAACAAACTTTATAAGATGGACAGTTTTTAAATATGTTGTGTTAAAGATATCGATACTAGTCTATACATATGTTGTTGTTATCGTAGTCCTTATCACAAAAAAATTGATTTTTATGACACGCATGGAACAATTGCTGGAACATTTATTTAATAGGAAATGCATAATTTGCAGAGACTTTAATATAGATTTACTTTTAGATAATAAAAAGCGCACTGAATTTACCAGCATATTAACATGTTACAATTTTAGGCATCTTGTTAACACTGCAACTTTTAATCGAAACGATTCATATTCCTGCATCGACAATATCATAACTAATCTGCCTGAACCTTTTATACAGGAATGTCAAGTAGACCATAATGGTCTGGCTGATGGACATGGAGGTCTTTTGCGAAAATTTTGTTTAGAATCTGTGACTAGCAGATCAAGTAACAATAACCAGCATGTTGTTATAAATACGAGAGTTTTCAGTTATGATAACGGCACACATTTTAAGCAGGGAATATCAACATATAACTGGAGTAATGAGGGAATCAATACATTTATAAAAGTTCTCAGAGATTTTTAATAACAGTTACAAAAAAAAAAGAAAAGAGAATAAACCTTATAAAGAGTACCAAAATAAAATGGGTCACCAAAGGTGTGAAAATCTCTAGTAAAATTAAACGCATTTTATGCGCTAATAATGGTAATTATCTTGAAACCAGTGTTCTAAATTACAAAAATAAATACATCAGAATTTTTAGAAAGGTTATCACGAAAGCTAAAAAATAACAGTAAGGGAAAAAAATCAACAATTCAACAAACTCTAGTAAAGATATCTGGCAAATTGTTAACAACTGCACAAACCGATCTAAAGTAATGCATACGTTACGTCTACAACTTAAAATTGACGACAAAGTGATTAAACACCCTAGCAAAGAATTTTGATAACAAATGTCTCACCTATGAAAACAAAAATGAGGAAGCGACTTTGTTACTACAGCAGAGTACACCACGAGTCGAAAACGAACTTTGTTTTACTCTTACCACTCCAAAAGGGCTTTCAAATGTAGTCAGAAAGATGGACAATAAACGTTCTTGTGGATATGATGAAATTCCAATATCTGTAATTAAAGATCATCTTAATATTCTTGCCGAACCGCTTTTTTGCTTCTTTAATAAATTTATTAATGATGGAATATTCCCGGAACAGCTGAAAATAGCCAAAATCATACCAATTCACAAAAAAGGCTCAAAGATCGATCCTAAAAATTACAGACCAATCTCGTTGCTGCCAACGCTTTCAAAGATATTCGAAAAAAAATATCAAAACCCGGCTTTTACTACATATAAACTTAAAGTCTTACATAGTAGGCAATTCGGATATCAAAAAAATGTTGGCACAGGAGACGCTATATATACTCTTGTTAATGATGTGATCAATCAAATGAATAATAAAATGAAAGTAGCTGGTCTATTTTTAGATTTAAGTTCAGCTTTTGACAATGTTGATCACGATCTACTCATGGCTAAACTAAATCACTACGGAGTGAGAGGCAAAGCCTTCCAACTTTTGTTGTCCTACCTTAGAAACAGAAAAATGTAAGTAGAAATCAGTGAGATGGAAGACAGACATATACAAAAGCACAAATCATTCTTTTTTAATATAGTTGCCGGTGTACCGCAAGGATCGATATTATGGCCTATATTGTTCATTTTGTTCACCAATGATTTAATTAATTTTATAAACAAAATTCTACCCGACATAAAACTAGTGGTTTTTGCAGATGACACGAATGCCATTATTGGGGCAAATGACACAAGAACTCACGAAGAAAGTTAATGCAGCCCTAAGTTACCTTTTTTCATGGTTCACTGTAAATAATCTTAAAATTAATAGTACAAAGACCAAAATAATGTTATATAAAACAACTGCTCGTAATAAAGACACCATGGAAATAAGACTAAATGATAACAATATTGAACTCGTGAGTGATGCTAAATTCTTGGGAGTACACATCGATGTCTCATTAAATTGGAAAAAGGAACTAGTCGCACTAGATGCTTCTATATCATCTGCGTGCTATGCTCTAAGAATCCTTCGAGACGAAATCGACACTAAACAATTAAAAATAGTATTTTACGCGCTAATTGAGTCTAATTTAAGATATAGTATATAATTTTGGGGGAACAGCTATTATTATAACTGTCAAAGAGCTTTTGTCCTTCAGAAAAGAACTATACGTACTATTGTCCGTATTTCATAAAGAGAGAGCTGCCGCCCACATTTCTTAGATTTAAACATACTTACTGAACCCAGTGCACTCACTCTCAATGGTTACAGATTGGTTTACCACAAATAACCTAGTTCTCAATGCCAAGAAAACGAAATGTATAAAGTTCGCCTTACCGAATGTTAAGAATCTGGGACTTAACATCGTCTTAGATAATGAGGTGCTTGAAACTGTAGACTCGGCACTTTTTCTGGGCTTAACAGTAGATGCCAAACTTCAGTGGGGATTACATATATCAAGCCTAGCGGGAAGGCTTAGTTCGGCTGCCTACGCCGTCAGAAAAGTAAGACAATACACTGACGTTGATAAGCGTTATGTCTTACGGCATTCTGCTGTGGGGCAAAGCCGCTGACATTCAAAATATTTTTGTTCTTCAAAAACGAGCTGTTCGAGCAATTTACCAACTAGGTGCTAGAGTTTCTCTGAGAGATTTTTTTAAAGATATTGGGATCCTCGCGGTCGCATCGTAATTCATCTTGGCCAACATCTTATATATTAGACAAAATATACACTTGTATACTAAAAACAGTGATATTCATAATATTAATACTAGAAATAAGGACAAACTACGTGTTTTTCACCGGCTTCATAAGGTTCACAACTCTTTTGTTATTAATTGTTGTGATTTAACTCAAGACAATGTTTATGTTCTTTCACCAGTATTAGTTTGCCTACTGACACGTTATATAATTATGTTAGTTCATATAATTGTTTATTTTTATTTGCCTGTGTAATTCAGTTTATTTCTACTTCAGTACTATGTTTTCAATGTTTTGTTGGTATATAGGCGTGTGCTAGCTGACATATGGCAAATTTAATGTCTTTTGTGTTTCGTAATGTTAATTACCTACTACTGTATAGAATCATGTTCTTCTAACTAAACAGACAGCTGTGCTGCTGGGGAGTTTGTTGCGCCACTTCTTCTTCCCAGCTAAAGCACTAGGAAGTGGTGAAGGGCAGGCGTTTTGGGGGGATTGTCTTATGTAATTTTGACGTTCAAAAAGAGCTGACTCTCAGCCTAGTTTGAATAAATTACTTTTGATTTTTTTGATTTGTGTCTCTATGTTCTAGTACTCCTGACTAATCTAAAAAAGTACTTACATGAATATGAGACACATGAAGAAAGCCTGGTGAGGGAAAGCCCACGTAGGAAACTTTGAGAAATAAGATAAGTCCTCACTTCAACATTGTGAAGCAGTTCACAATATCAAGCAGTGAAAATATTTAACAAGTTACCACTACATTTAAAAAGCTTGGTTTATACATCTGCTTTTAAAACAAAGGTTCAAGCATTCCTATTAGATAAGTGTCTCTACTCCGTTGATGATATGTGATATTAAAATATGACCAATCGTTTTTTTTGTCAACTTATGTAAGTGACTGAAATATGTACTTATAATTATGGGCATTGTGTTTATGTGACAACTGTATTGTTATTCCTTTTATTTATGTATGTTGACATCAAACTATTTTATTGTGATTTAATTTTTAAATGTTACTGTGTTTAATTTTAAAATGACTAGTGTTTTAAGTGTTTTATGAGTGTTTATTTTTTATTTTATTATGTAGTAGTACTTCAAACACAATGTAAATTGTTAATGAATAAATTGAATTGAATAGCTACTATACCAATCCACAGCTTCACGATCAAAGCCATAGTATTTAGCTTGTACAGCAGTAGATTGGTATTAATAGCAGCCTAAGTAGACAGAATGAAAATGAATGATTTTGGAATGCGATTAAAAATAAAGATGGCGCTACTCACCCGTGAATATAATAGCATGCGCCGGGTTGGACGCCCACAGCTCCACGAGGTGCACGGCGGCGCCGAAGCGCAGGCTGGGGTGTCCGCAGAACACGACGCAGGGCTGCACACACAACACGTGTTAGCGCGGGCTGACAGTCTGACTGTATAGGTCTCCAGACTCTAGTGAAACCATACAGTTAGACATTGCATTTGAAGGTAATGAAAAGCCGACAACGCTTTCAGATTCAAAGTGACCCACATAAATTACCACCACTTTGCAGTGGCACAGGGTCTGAGTTGGGCTCACCTGTCGAAAGTCTGCGCTGAAGGCACCGTCGTGCAACGAGCGCGTGTGCACGAGGTACAGTGGCACAGGGTCTGAGTTGGGCTCACCTGTCGGAAATCTGCGCTGAAGGCACCGTCGTGCAACGAGCGCGTGTGCACGAGGTACAATGGCACCGGGTCTGAGTTGGGCTCACCTGTCGGAAGTCTGCTTTGAAGGCACCGTCGTGCAATGAGCGCGTGTGCACGAGGTACAGTGGCACCGGGTCTGAGTTGGGCTCACCTGTCGGAAGTCTGCGCTGAAGGCACCGTCGTGCAACGAGCGCGTGTGCACGAGGTACAGTGGCACCGGGTCTGAGTTGGGCTCACCTGTCGGAAGTCTGCGCTGAAGGCACCGTCGTGCAACGAGCGCGTGTGCACGAGGTACAGTGGCACAGGGTCTGAGTTGGGCTCACCTGTCGGAAATCTGCGCTGAAGGCACCGTCGTGCAACGAGCGCGTGTGCACGAGGTACAGTGGCACCGGGTCTGAGTTGGGCTCACCTGTCGGAAGTCTGCGCTGAAGGCACCGTCGTGCAACGAGCGCGTGTGTACGAGGTACAGTGGCACCGGGTCTGAGTTGGGCTCACCTATCGGAAGTCTGCGCTGAAGGCACCGTCGTGCAACGAGCGCGTGTGCACGAGGTACAGTGGCACCGGGTCTGAGTTGGGCTCACCTGTCGGAAGTCTGCGCTGAAGGCACCGTCGTGCAACGAGCGCGTGTGCACGAGGTACAGTGGCACAGGGTCTGAGTTGTGCTCACCTGTCGGAAGTCTGCGCTGAAGGCACCGTCGTGCAACGAGCGCGTGTGTACGAGGTACAGTGGCACCGGGTCTGAGTTGGGCTCACCTGTCGGAAGTCTGCGCTGAAGGCACCGTCGTGCAACGAGCGCGTGTGTACGAGGTACAGTGGCACAGGGTCTGAGTTGGGCTCACCTGTCGGAAGTCTGCGCTGAAGGCACCGTCGTGCAACGAGTGCGTGTGCACGAGGTACAGTGGCACAGGGTCTGAGTTGGGCTCACCTGTCGGAAGTCTGTGCTGAAGGCACCGTAGTGCAACGAGCGCGTGTGCACGAGGTACAGTGGCACAGGGTCTGAGTTGGGCTCACCTGTCGGAAGTCTGCGCTGAAGGCGTCGTCGTGAAGCGAGCGCGCGTGCTTGAGGCGTCCAGCGCGCACGAGTGCCGCGTGCGGGAACGGCTCCTCCGGTAGGTACACGCGCGCCTGCGAACATACGTACACACACAATTCACATCGCATATCACTGCATAATACATAATTTGATTGCTCTTTACGAGAGTAAGGTGTCATTCGCAATATTTCCTGATATAACTGGCTATGTTCGGGGGCCGTCGGCCATCCTCGTCAGGCGTCGGGCGGCTGCGCGGGTGAAGGAGAGGGGCCGCGGGCTCAACCCACTTCACTAGCGAGAACAACCGACGACACACGCGCGCCTTATTATTTCTGATATTGTAGATTAATTTTGGATATACATATAATACGTTGTCAGTTTTTACAGTCCACTGCTTTCATTTTAAAGTTCAAGTTAAGACCCTTACAGGCTATAAATCAAACAGGTTAGAATGCCTGTGTGAGACAGGGTGGTCTGACATCTCCTAGCCTATTTAGCGCATATAAAGATGGTTTAATCGTGGACCTCAGCAATATGCGGTCGGATGTAGCGTCCATGGTGTATAGGTAAATAAATAGTATCAGCTACACTGATGACATGGCGTTGCTGGCGTCGACGGCAGGTGCCGTGAATGAAATGCACACGTACTTGTCTATAATGTGAAAAAGTGCGAATACATTGTCTTTGGGACACGCGGTGAATACCCAGTTACGTGACATTAGTACCCTAAACGACTTAAATAACGCTAGCGGTGCGACTTCGTTTGATCTATACATATAATAAATTTGCAGACGAGGCATTCCTGAACATCACTATCACTACATAGTATAAAACAAAGTCGCTTTCTCTGTCCCTATATCCCTATGTATGCTTAAATCTTTAAAACTACGCAACGGATTTTGATGCGGGTTTTTTTAATAAATAGAGTGATCCAAGAGGAAGGTTTATATGTATAATACACCGACCTCCACGCGGGCGAAGCCGCTGCCAAAAGCTAGTTCAAAATAAAATAAGGTGAAATACTTGGGACATCTTTTGAAGTTTTTACCACTGACCTCAGAGATAATGACTATATTGAACGAGAAAGAATGGCGCTATCGGTGAGAGCTAATATGATCGCTTGCAGACTTGCACTTAGTTCTAGAGATGTAACGATAACCTTATTTCAGCAGCACGTACCTGCTTGCCGACGGAGACCCACTCGGCGAGGATGTTGCTGTAGGCCAGCGACGAGTCGGCCACCGGCGACACCACGTACATGGGCACCGTGGCCAGGCCGGCCGTGTCCAGGTGCGCCGACAGGCACTCCAGCAGGTCGTACAGCACGCCCGACGGGTACACCGGGCACAGCACGGAGCCGCCGCCGCGCAGGGTCACCGTGGCGTGCACGCACAGGTCGCCCAGCATGTGGTCCGGGTTGTGCGCCGGCGTCTGCGTCAGCGCCGCCAGCACCAGCAGGTCGGCGCCGCGCAGTGCCGCCTGGTTGATGGGCCGCGGGTGCGTGGTCAGCGTGGACGAGCCGCTCACGTACGCCACCTGCGGGCCTGGGCGGTCAGCGGCGGCCGGCGACGGGCGCGGCCGGGCGCGTGCGCGTATACGTTACCTTCTCGTGCGCGGAGCGCAGCACCCAGTTGGCGGAGCCGAGGCAGAAGCCGGAGCTGACGGCCGTGGCGTCGAGCGCGCCGTAGATGTCCACGCGCTCGTCGTAGCCCACCACGCGCACGCGCGCCAGCGCCCGCGCGATGTTGGCGGGCGCGAACAGGCGGCGCCAGGCGCGCGGGCGCGCGGCCAGCGCCAGGGGCGCCGGCAGCACGTGCAGTAGCTCCTTCCAGCGCCGCGCCGCGCCGGCGCCGCCCGGCCCGTCGCCGCCGGCGCCCGACACCCACTCGGCCAGCTCCTCCAGGTAGAAGCGCCCGATCTGCAGCGTGGGCTCGGTGGCGTACACCTGGCCCTTGAACCCCGTGTCCTCGGTGATGAACGGGAGAGCCATCATGCACGTGTAGTTAGAGATGAGGATCACGTCCAGTTGTGAGAAGTCCACGACCTTGTCTAGTGGTGGACAAAATTCTGGCATGCTGTCTACGAAAACCCGGCCACAGCATTCTTTTAATTCCTTAAAAAAAACAACATTAGATACCTCATTACCTACCTAATAGTATTTTTCATTTATTGCTATATATGTATAGGGTGACTGGTAATTATTTAAACACATGATTGTAGGTACTCATCATAACAAACGACGAAAGTTGTTCGTTATGATGAGTACAATCATGTGTTTCAATATCGGTCACTAATTACCAGTCACCCTATATACAACAAACATTAGCTCACAAACCAATTAACAACAAAGAGTTACAATAAGTGTTTTTTTTTCATGTTTTTACACCGATTTTCACTGGAATAATAGGCCGATTTATGTGATTCTTTTAGGAGAACATACCCGCGCAGTGGCCGCATATATAATTTTTTAACATTGCTTGAGCAATTTTTTTATTAGCTTTGTTCAGGGTTGGGGTGAGATTAAGATAAACTAAGATTAAAGACTATAAAGTACACTACACTGGCCTACAAAAATAAGTATCACACTTTTAAAATTGCAATAACTTATTAAGTACACAAGATATACTTACGAAACCAAAAGGACTCGAAAAAGAGTTTAATTTTGTAAATGAAAACTTCATAGTCGGTAACCTTCTTTTAAGAAATGGCTGAAAAAAACATTAAAATAAAAAATAATCCTTTTCGAATTACAATTTTACCATTAATTTTTTGTTTCTATTTTTGTTTTCAAATTTTTTCTTGATCGATGAGTCTTGTTACAAAAGCTAAGTTAGACAAGAGCACATAAACTTATTTATCATGCCTCTTTCACCTGTAGAATATGTTAGGATCAGGACTTTTCTGGAACTAGGCATCAGTATGCGTCGTACTGCAAGAATGGTGGGTGTGACGTTACGAATGGTCCAGAAGGTGAAGCGAAGGTACGAAGAGACTGGAAACCATTTGAGGAGACCTGGTAATGGTAGACCCAGGTGTACTAGTGCCCGAGAAGACCGTTATATGGTTTCCACTGTGTTGAGAAATCGCCACCTAAATGCAGTTGAAGTCCAGCAACAGCTTCTTCAGACCCGAAGGGACTACATTAGTGACAGTACAGTGAAAAGAAGACTGGTTGAAGCAAACCTGAAACCCCGAAGACCAGCTAGTGGCCCCAAACTCGAGAGAGAGCATCGAGTAGCGAGACTGCGATACGCCCGTGAACACATTAAGAATTCTTCTCAAGGTCGAGAGTTTTGTTTACAGATGAGTCTCGATTCTCACTTTAGACTTCTGATGGAAGGCGAAGTGTCTACAGGCGACCTGGTGAGCGATACCTTCAAGCCTGCTTCTCAGAAAGAGTCCAGTACGGTAGAGGCAGTGTACATGTATGGGCTGGCATTTCTTCAGAAGGTCGCACAGAGTTAGTGGCCATAGAAAATGGCACTCTGACTTGGGAAAGATATGCCCAGGAGATTCTCAATGAGTATGCAGGGCCATATTTAGTAAATATGGGTGATGGATCGATGCTGATGCATGATAATCCCCGGCCACACACGGCTCGGGTCGTGCAAGAGTATATTCAGGAGGTTGGTATCAGCGTGATGGCCAAGCCATCAAGAAGTCCTGATCTCAACCCGATTGAGCACGCCTGGGATGAGCTAGGGAGGCTAGTCAGAAGCCGCAGACCACCACCTACCACCCTCAGGGCACTAAAACAGGCCCTGATAGAAGAATGGGAGAATATTCCCCAACATCGGATCCGAAACCTCGTGATCATTATGCCAAATTGACTCGAAGCTGTAAGCAGAGCCCGACGAGGCAATACCAGTTATTAAAAAATAAATAACATGTAAAACATACTTGTAAATGTTAATTGAGTTTTATGACACTAAGCTAAAAATTCCTATTTTTATGGTTTTATCTTCTATAGACTTTAAAATGTTACTAATGTATAATTTACTACAGTTTCAAAGAAAGCTGATAAAAATTGCTATAAAACGTTTTTTATTTTAAATCTATAACTTCTATAGTTTAGAAAAAAATTAAGTTTTAAAAGTGTAGTAGGTACTTAATTTTGCAGGCTAGTGTATATTAAAAACAAATATGGATATCTGATTCATCCGATATAAATATTACAGTACTTAATACAAATGGGATATGATTAAAACTAATGAGGTAACCACAGTCTCCATTCGAAACCAGTGAGGAGAATCATTATATCATTCTCTCATCCATAAGAACGGAGATAAGGATGAGATTGGCAATTATACACCAATAAGCCGTATATTAAACATCTATAATCGCAAATGTAGTTTTAGAAAGAATATCACAAACCCTTGACGAAAATCAACCGATAGAACCTGTTTTTTCTTTTCCATGGATAGAACAAGCAGCAGCATTCAGAAAAAACTACGGCTACGGTACGATCGATCATAATTATACACACAAGCCTTTGTACATTGCTTTCATTGACTATTCCAAAGCTTGCGACAGTCTGAACCGTACATATACCTGGGCTAGCCTAAGAGAACTAGGAGTGAAAAATACCGGCCAAGTGTGAGTCGGACTCGCACGCGTACGGTTCCGTACCACAAGGCAAAAAACGTTTCTTGTATTGAAACTCCTTTAATTTTTTACTTTACTTTATTTTTATTATTTGTTGTTATAGCGGCAACAAAAATACAAATTCTGTAAAAATATCAACTGTCTACTTATTACGGATCATGAGATACAGCCTGCTGATAGATGGACAGACGGACAGTGGAGGCTTAGTAATAGGGTCCCGTTGGTTACCCTTTGGGTATGGAAACCTAAAAACTATCTATACTATGAGTAAACGCCATCTAAAACAGGAAACAAAAGGCCCGTTTTCCTATAATATAAACAGAGGTGTCAGGCAAGGAGACCCATTTTCGCCTAAGCTGTTTGAACATATTTTTAGACAAATAGACTGGGACGAATATGGTCTTAACATCAACGGTAGCCGCCTAACCCATCTGAGACTCGCCGACGATATTATCCTGTTAGAAGAAGATTCCAAGAAACTAGAATTCATGGTAAAAATATTAACAAGTAAAGCAGAGAAGTAGGACTAGAAATGTACGCGAGAAAAACAAAGCTCCAATTTACAATATGCTTGGCTGCATAGTGTGTTTTTACACAAGATTTAAATTTTCTAATACTCAATTGAAGTATGTGGGTGCATTTATGTTTGTCCAACAATTATTGTTATTAGTTTTTGTAACAACTAAAACATCTTGATGAGGATCATAGCAATTGAGTTTACCAATTATTACTATATACTTAAATCAGTTAATAAAATGAATGCATATCCTCAAATTACAACAACCATCTATTGATAAATGAGTATTCTAAAAAGTGATTTAGGTTTGAGTGGATTCTGTGAAAGATGGGCTTATCTATATTAGGTACCTATCCAAAGCTTCTCTTCATCAGAATATCTTTACTGTCAGTGCCTGTGTATTCACACCATACAAACTGTACTGTACAAGTTGTCTCATCTTCTTAGCGTATTGATGGCAAGAAAAAATAAACATCTTTGGCCCAAAATTCAACTGCGTGAACTCGGCTCACTGACGCTATAGCATTGTTAAATGCACAAGTAACAGGGCATATAAATATAAGTTGTCTCATACAACCTACAGATAAAATTAAATAAAGTTTCAATTAACCGGTCCAGCCCGGACATGCCACATATGGCACAATACAATAGAAAATCAATTGTGTCTCATTAGCCGATGTTGACAAGTTAAATCAGTATGTTGTACAATTGTGACTTATAATAAAAATACAACACACGGCAAACAATGCAATGCAAGATATTTACATTTTCAATTTTGTAAACTTGTATCTTGAAAGCAGTAATTTACCATGCTGAAGAATATTTTAGTGTTCAAAAGAACACTAAAAAAAAATTGAATATAAAAATATTCAAAATGACAAACCCCCTCAAGTAGTGGATCGTTGAGATGTGGCGGCGTGTAGTTAGGCAGCGAGGCGAGGCGCGTGCTGGGCACGGGCGGCAGCGGCAAGAAGTTGAGCACGGAGTGCGCTGACAGCCCGCAGTCCAGCATGATCAGCAGCTCCTTAAACGACAGCACAAAGCACGGCTTGGCTGCATCGCTGCTCAAGCAGTACTGTCGGCGGTGGAAAACAACTACAATTACAAACGCATCCCAAACCTTCAAACTGACTTGATTGTTTGCAAATACTTACGAGCTTCATCTTTGCCTACGATAAAACTTGGTATAACCTCAACAAATTAATTTCATTGTCTCTGCTGTGCACTGAGTCTGCATTGGAACAAAAGCTTAGCTTTGAACTACACGAATTAACACCACATTTAAGGTTTTGATTACCACTATTTCACATAAAAACAAATTAAAAGAAAGTTTTTAACAACCCACTGAAAGTGTACTTCCATCAACAAACAAAATATTTATATTTACTGACAGTAGTGACACTGACTAATGACTGACAGTACTGAAGTTGAATGTCAAATGTCATCATGATGTCATTGTCAATGCCGAAGTTGTTTCAGTAATGATCGGCTACACTCCGATTTACACTGTAATCGATTTGAGCGTGTACCCGTTGCACGCTGCCGAATTACCTAATTAATCAAATCAAAAGTCATTTATTCAAATTAGGCTGAGAATCAGCACTTTTCGAACGTCAAAGTACATGAGACAGTCCCCCAAAACGTCCACCCTTCACCACTTCCTAGTGCTTTAGCTGGGAAGAAGAAGTAGTGGAACAAACTCCCCAGCAGCACAGCTGTCTGTTTAGTCGGATAGACTTGATTCTATACATACTTAGGCAAAGTAATAAACATTACGAGACACAAAATATTAATTAAATAATTAGTCAAAATGTCAGCTAGCCATACCAATATACCGACAAATAAAATGAAAACTGTCGAGGCCAAATAAAGCCTAAAACAACTCATCATAGAAAATATTGTTATGAGTAGATCATGTCAATAACTAATGACTTAATAGATAGTTATAAAAAAAATTGTTAGACAGGCAATAAAAAATAAAATAATGAACGCATATAACCTGTCACTAGATACGCCGATTCTGGAGAAAGAACATAAACATTGTCTTGAGTTAATCACAGCGACCAACTATTCTTGTCATTTAAATAGTCGTTGATGGAATAGTAAGCCTTTAAACAAAGGACGGATTTTACTTGAGCTTTAAACGCATTAAAAGGCAAATCTAGCAAAGAAGAGGGAAGCTTGTTATAAAAAGTTATACCAAGCCCAACAAATGAGTTATGAACCTTATGAAGCCGGTGAAAGTAGTAGTTTGTCCTTATTTCTTGTGTTAACGGTGTGAATATCACTGTTTTTAGTGTACAAGTGTATATTTTGCCTAAGATATAAGATGTTAGCGAATATGAATTGTGATGCCACCGTGAGAATACCAACATCTTTAAAAAAGTCCCTCAAGGAAACTCTGGCACCTAGCTGGTAAATTGCACGAACAGCACGTTTTTGAAGGACAAAAATATTTGAATATCAGCAGCTTTGCCCCACAGCAGAATACCGTAGGACATAACGCTGTGAAAATAACTAAAGTAGACTAACCGAGCTGTATCGACGTCAGTGTATTGTCTTACTTTTCTGACGGCGTAGGCGGCTGAACTGAGCCTCCCCGCTAGGCTTGATATGTGTGATTCCCACTGAAGTTTGGCATCTACTGTTATGCCCAGAAAAACTGCTGAGTCTACGGTTTCAAGCACCTCTTTATCTAAGACGATGTTGGGACCTAGATTTCTAACAATCGGTTTTTCACCATTAATTTCTACACATTGGAACCTATTTTGTAAATAAGAATTTATTACTTTTAAAGCTTCGTTATGGCCACCGTAATAACGCAGTTTTCGCAAAAGCGTTTCATGGTGCACGCAATCAAAGGCTTTGGAGAGATCACAGAAAACTCCAATAGCATTTTGCGAGTTCTCCCATGCTTTAAATATGTGTTTCAACAGAGCAACACCTGCATCTGTAGTCGAACGACCTTTTGTAAAGCCATATTGCTCATTATGAAGGAGGCTATTTGAATTAAAATGTCTTAGCAACTGCTTGAGTATTAACTTTTCAAATATTTTGCTAAATGCAGGTAAGATAGAAATAGGCCTGAAATTACGAACGTCATTTTTATTACCTAATTTAAATAATGGTATGACTTTACTACTCTTCATGAGGTCAGGAAAAGTTCCTGAATCAACACATTTAATAAAAGTGACAGCTAGATAGGGGGCTACGATATCTGAGTCGTATAGAAACAAAAAAATCAATCTGACATTTCACTAATTAGTGGTAAATAAAAAAAACGTGTCATTCTTTATTAAAATTGATAAATTTATCATTTATGATTTAATTTGGTAAATTAAAGGTTTGCATTTTAATTAAATATTACATTGGGTAGATTGCATTTAGAAGAAATTAATAAAATTTTAATAAATTTTTCAGATTGCTGTTTTTGATACTTACATTTAAATATTGCTGGATTTGATTCTAAACAAACACCAGATTGCTGCTTTTGTTAATAGCTATGTCAAAATGATAAATGATAAATGATAAATGATTTTATTTCTGTAAGTAGGTTTGTACAAACACTTTTACACGTCAATCATATTTTTTTTAAACTAGATGAAGTCGGCGTTTCCTATCTGACTACTCTGAGAAGAAAGGCCGAAACAAACTCAGAGGTCACAGTCTCTTTTAAAGTCCAGACATAATCTTGGTCAGATTATGTGAAGACCATGTGGATCGGTGTCTGAAATGGTCTTTTGAGGAAAGAACCACACAGATTGAGTGGACCTGTCCATTCAGTGCACGCATTTATCAGTAATCATGCAGCTCAACTCAGAACTTGAGGAGTTCAACGATTTGATGAACAATACCAAAGATAGGACATTTGGGTAGGCCGCATAAAGTACTCAAACTGCCAGATTAATACTAAAAACTAACTGAGAAAGAGATGAAAAAAAAAACACAAAAAAAACAATTATTAAAAAAAAAATATGACCCACATAGTCCTTACATTCACAATAATTAAAATAATAATAATATTATACTTCTCAAAGTAAATATTCATGTCAATGTGTATATAATAATTATCAAATGTCAAAGAGTATAAGTTTGCAAAAACAAAAACAACATTTAGTATGCAAAAATTGGAGCAGGTCAATCCCAAGCCTTTGTGTCTTCAATATAATTTTTAACGGTATAAAAGGCTTTCAGGCACAACTTACGTTTAATGAATGATTTAAATTTATTGATACTCAGATCTTGAACATGGCTTGGAAGTTTATTATAAAAGCGTATACATTGACATCTGAATGACCCACCTATTTTCTTGAGCCTTGTTGATGGTACAACAAATTTGTGTTTGTTCCTAGTATTTATACTATGGATATCACTGTATTTTTTAAACAATTTAATATTTTTATGGGCATACAAAAGATTTTCAAAAATATACTGTGAAGGCACAGTCATTACATTAATTTCCTTAAATTTCTCTCTGAGAGAATGTCTCGGACTTAATTTATAAATTGATCTAACAGCTCTTTTCTGCAAGACAAAGATAGTCTGAATGTCGGCGGCATTTCCCCACAACAGAATACCATACGACATTACACTATGAAAATAGCTGAAGTACACTAAACGGGCTGTCTCTATATCAGTTAAATTACGAATTTTTCTAACAGCGTATGCTGCAGAGCTTAGCTTTTTCGACAATTTATCTATATGTGGACCCCACTGAAACTTGGCATCCAGAGTTAAGCCCAAGAATACAGTCAAAGATTGCTGTCTTTGATTATAATAATGCAACACGTAATTTAGGATTGTCACTAAAATTAAAATTCACAAAGATGTTGAATTTTTATTTATTTCACAAACATTTTTATTGTTTTCACAAAATTAAATTCGAAGTTCGTCAGGTTCCTGAACTTCTTCATCACAATATATATCTTCAGAAGGCGTTTCTTGTAAGGTCTCCTGTCTTAATAATATTTCTTTATAAAAACTTAATTCCAATAAGCCTTGCCATTCGGTACCAAAATGTTTGCTCAGTAATTTATTCACATCACTTAATTTACTTTTATTAACAGCAACTATGCTGGGCAGTGTAGCTGGTAGTAGGTGGTAATCAGCGAAGTAAAACGCGAGTATGACTTAGACAATTTATATTTACACAAAGACACGGATAACTTTAACAAAAGAGATAAACATACAAAAATGCACCCGATTGCGGTGCTCGCACGGACTGAACTGCCCGCGTGTTGGGTGGGGGTCCAGTCGCCCATACATTCTTACTTAGGTTATACATAGGTATATGTTATTAGCTAAGAATCTAAAATCGTGAGCGCGTCGCTAACATTCTCCCCCCCAGTGCTGGCTCAGCACTCCTCACCGAGTGAAATACGCGCGACGCGGGCTGCAGGTCGCTTCCAGACACCAGTCTTAGTCTTCACTTCGACCAGTCTGATTCGTCCATCCTTACCTGGATATGTCTTCTGGATAACACCCTTCGGCCAGGTACTGCGAGGACTGTTAGGATCAGCCACTACAACTACGTCACCTACCTGCAAAGGTTTCACCTCCTCGTTCCATTTTCTTCGTGGCAGTAAGTCAGGGAGAACCTCTTTCACCCATCTACGCCAAAACATATCAGCTAACGCTTGTGACCTTCGCCATTGTTTGCGTAGAAACATGTCGGAATCGTCGAAAGTCCCAATGGTAGGTGTGTTGGATGAGCTACCTAAAAGAAAATGGTTAGGAGTTAAAGATTCTAAGCTTTCAGGGTCGACGGAGACGTGTGTCAGCGGACGACCGTTAACCATATTCTCCACTTCCGCCATCAGGGTAAGCAGCACTTCTTCTCGTGGAGCGCGTTCGTTCATTATTACTCGAAGTGATGTTTTAACGCTCCGAATTAGCCTCTCCCAGGCTCCACCCCAGTGAGGACTGGAGGGGGGTATAAAATGCCACTGCATGGCGTTGTTCACACCGACGGCCTTGAGAGCATCCATATTAAGTGCCTGCTCTGACTGCTTCAGTTCCTTATCGCTTGCTCTTAGGTTGGTGCCATTGTCAGAGTATAGATGGCAGGGCCAACCTCGCCGTGCTGCCATGCGTCGCAGCGCCATAATCAAAGAGTCTGATGTGAGTGACGGAACAAGCTCGATATGAATCGCTCGTATAGTCAGGCAGGTGAACAAAACGCCATACCTCTTCTGCCTTCCCCTGCCTACAGTCACTTCCATTGGACCAAACAAGTCCAGACCACAAAATGAAAATGGTCGGTGGTGATGTGCTACTCGGGCATGAGGTAAGTCACCCATTCTGGGCACTTGAGGCTTACATTTCCTTAAGCGGCAAAGCATGCAATTCGAAACCACCTTTTTCACTGTTGGCCTTATTCTAACAATCCAATATTTCTGCTTTAGGTTATTGACGACCATTTCCTGGTTCCCGTGTGCTGCCTTAATGTGAAAGAACCGGACAAGAAGACGCGTTATGTCGTGTTTTCCATCTAGTATAATTGGTCTCTTCGTTTGTAGGTCCACGTCTGACGCAACATCGATGCGGCCACCGAGTCGGAGTAAACCAGTTTCGTCTAAATACGGTGACAAGGTAAGTAACTTACTATCTCGTGATATGTGTTTTCCATTTTTGATTGCAGATATTTCGGCGAAGAATGAGTCCACCTGCGCCTTCTTCAGCAACAGGATCTCAGCTCGAGCCATCGCATCGCAGTCAACCTCACCGGTAAGTCTCTTGCATCTGTCAATGAATTTCAGAATGACGGCTGTGGCTCGCAGCAAGTGAAGCCAGGAGGAAAACCGCTGCGGCTCAGGAACAGGTAAGTTACATGTAGGCTTATGCATTAGAGCTACACACTCTAAACTCCCTTCGTCTCCGTCGATGTCGGGGTTCACGACGTCAGCAGGCCATAAGGACTCGTCTTTGTATAAAAAATCGGGCCCTGTGAACCATTCAGTGTGAAACAATGTGGGGTTAAATTCATCACGAGTACCGAGATCTGCTACATTCAATTTGGTAGGTACATATCTCCATTCGGAAATAAGCGTAAGTTCATCGATTTCTCCTAATCGGTTCGCTTCGAACGTTTTATACCTACGTGTGTTATTTCTAATCCACTGTAAAACGGTGGTGGAGTCACACCAAAAATGTCGTCGCTCGGGCGCTAATCTGTGTTCCTTCAGCACGGTATCAGCCAATCGTGCAGCCAACAGCGCCGCCTGTAGCTCGGCTCGGGGCACAGTCATGGGCTTAACAGGCAAAACACGACATTTACTTGCTATAAATGCAACGTTAACATTCCCATTGACTATCCATCGCCAGTACGCCACACAACACATGGCTTGAACAGATGCGTCGCAAAATAAATGCAGCTGTAAGCATGTATAATTATTACTTGCCGGCGTAGCACACGTAGCGGTTGTCGTAGGCGGTCTACACGTCTCGTAGCAGCTTCTCGTAGCAGATAACTCCAGCGCGGGGTCCGTGGGTGCGGTGGCGGGAGGAGGTGGTCTTATCATCACTGGCTCGGCGACCGGTTTTCGTCCTGTCTCGCTCCCACCTCGTAACAAAATAGTTTTATTATAGCACCTAGGTATACGTATTTGCTTTATATCTTTTAATAACTCGATCCATTTGCACCATTTATTGAAGATACTATCGGGTACTACGTCATCCCAGCCGATATTTAAGCGCCAAGTATCTTGCAACATAATTTTGCCCTGAATAGTGAACGGTGCTAAGAATCCTAATACATCAAAAATTGACATAACAATTCGCAACATCATTCTTTTAGTCGGCCTATCCTTATCTAAAATGATATTTTCAGGTATTCGTTTCAGAGACACGTCGAAACCTAATTCATCTTCTCCAGGATACCAAATGAGTCCCAAGGTGCGCTCGCCATGGTACTCCTGTTCAAATTTGAACCTAACGCTGGCGGTACCTAAAGTATCCCTTGGAACACTTTCCAAAACGGCAATGCTATTACTTGTCCAGTTACGCATTTCGAAACCACCACTGCTATGAATCTTACTAATATTTTCAACTATTTGTATCGCCGTCGTCTCATCCGGCAGGCTATCAATATAGTCGTCCATATAGTGCGATTTGTATATCGCATTAACAGCGGCTGGAAATGTCGACTCGTAACGACGTGCATTTACATTTTTAACAAACTGAGCTACAAAAGGAGAACAGTTAGCGCCAAAAATAAGTGACGTCATAATGTAAATATCAACTGGCTCGTCAGGGCTGTTCCGCCAAAGAAACCTAAACGCGTCTTGATCTTCAGGGCGAATTTTGACCCTAAGGAACATGTCCTTGATGTCACCGGTTACTGCAATTGAATATTCCCTAAAGCGCAGCATTATACCAAACAGGGATGACAACAAGTCTGGCCCTGTGAGTAAATAATCATTGAGACATTTATCACCCACTAGAGCGGCGGAATCGAATACTAGCCTAAGCGACCTTTTGTTGGGATTATCTACCCCGAAGTGGGGTAGATACCACGTCCTGGGTGCTGGCAGTCGCTTTTCCATCTTGTGAGCGTAACCATTTTGTAATAAATGATTTATACGCTCTCGGTATCTGTCGGCGAAACCATCGTCGCGTGCCATTTTCCTTTCTATCCCCTTTAACCTTTTGAGAGCGTTAGAATAGGTGTCAGGCATAGCGCAGGCCTCATCCTTCCAAGGCAGACCAACACGCCAGCGACCGTTGACGAGTTCGACAGACTTCTCCAGCTGGGCGACGGCACAAGTATCATTAATATTTTGTCTCGGCTTACCTGACACTCCCAAGGCGTCTACAGCAAATGAACGCCTCACCTCCTCGTGGAGCTCCTGTAGTAAGCACTCATCCCTGTCCGCGGCGGTGGTAGCTGCCGAACTCAACAGCAGTGTGGCGTGCGCCTCGACGGCGCTGGCAGCGACCTGCGCATGCCGAGCGTGCGGCCTTCGCATCATACCGTGTATGCACCAACCTAGGGGAGTCAATGTAGCGGACGGCTCATATAATTTACCTACCATAACTTTAAGAGGTAACAATAAATGACAGTTATCCTGACCTATTAAAATTTCAGGTTTTACATCATATTTACATAACTTATCATTTATTCCAAACAGGTTTTTGTAAATATTACAATCGACAACAGAAAGTTGTTGCAAAGGTAAGTTTAATTTATCAACACACCGAACTGTCACATTATGCATCTTATTGTCCATACCCGATAGCGTAACATTCGCGATGGTCGTTTCACATACCAGTTCATCGTCAGACCAAGCTCCGCGGATTCGCATCGTCTCTGAGCGGCCACGAAGCCCAGCACGTTTCGCTAGCCCCGCACTGATAAGTGAGACGGTCGATCCGTCATCAAGTAGGGCATTTGCACTGAACATACCGTTAGCACTATGTATACGTATAGGTACGACTTTAAGTAACACTTTGTTTTCACTCGCGTTTATATGCGTCACTGTTTGTGTACTATCAGCGGAGGACATTTGCGACGTCACCGTCGTCGGGGTCTGCACAGGCGTCGGCTTCGGCGCCGGAATCTGGCTACTTTCAGCGTCACTTTTTGACTTTTTTCCGACGTAGTGAAGTAGATTGTGATGCCCCTCGCCACAGCTGTTCTTATCGCAAGGCGGTGCTGAGCATGTGTCACGTGCGTGGCGCGACAATAAGCATTTGTAACAAATCCCGTTACGTTTTACGAATTCCCATCTGGTTTTACGTAACGCCTTCTTGAATTGTTTACATTCAGTTAACTTATGTTTGGAGGTACGGCAGAATTTGCAGTTATCATTATCATCATCTGTTTGCAATAATATCGTTTGAGATTGATTGCCGGAAACATCTTTGTTTTTATGATGATTATTTTTATATTGGTCAGTACGAGAGCTCGTAAAATAGATATTTGATGTAACTGATATCTTTACGGCCTCATCGTGCAAGAAATCAGATAAAATGACCATACGGGATTTCTGTCCTTCAGTGATGAGCGGGAAACTATAATCAGACCATTTAGATAACAGTGTTGTAGGCAGCTTGGATAATATAATTGAAACTATGCTCATACCTTGTAAGTACTCTTCGCGTCCAACTGCTCGCACTGCTTCTATTAGGTTTTGCACTTTCACTGAAAATGGCACGATCTCATTATGATAGCT
This sequence comes from Polymixis lichenea, assembly GCA_949091785.1. NCBI lineage: Eukaryota > Metazoa > Arthropoda > Insecta > Lepidoptera > Noctuidae > Polymixis > Polymixis lichenea. Next base: position 27,539,128 of record OX420932.1, on the reverse strand, counting down.
TTGTGACATTAGGGGCAATTTCTTAATATCCTGCACTATTTTTGATATTATTAGATCAGCATTTCCAAAACGTAACTCCAAAGTTGACATGATTTTACACGGTGGACTCGCAGAAATAAGTAAGGCTGCGACTGCATCTTTGGCAGCTCCTCGGAGACACTTTCTTAACCTCCACAGGTTTTCTTGAGCAGAAAATTTACAAAGCTCGGTTGATTCTTTATAGGCTTGTTTAAATTGCAGAAATTCCAGTGGGTCTCCTGAAAAGTCTGGCAGATCCTTCGGCGTGCTTAATCGAGTTATAAGGTTAGTATTCGGTGCACTCGTAGAAGCCAGGTCTTTCAACGCGCCAGCTAGCATCTGAATAGTCGCTTGCATACACGTGGCCTCCGCCGCTGGTGGCGGTGCGGGTACAGTGTGTGGGTGCGACTCCATCGGCAGATGTGGCACTGAAGGTGGTGGCTTTTGAGATGACGCATTTACAAGCGTGGCTGGTTCTGTCTCAGGCGGATGCAACTTGCCCAGGGGGTCGCCATGATCGGGGGCCGATTGCATTAATTCGTGATGACTCCGTTCCAGCCATTGCTCCACGTCGTGAGCGCATTCTTCGTGTGGACTGTATTTTTCTTCTTCCTCTAGTTCAGCTAAGTCCGCTTCTAGCTGTCTGTCTATGAGTTCCAGTCGTATCTGTGCCTTTTGCTTTGCAGCATCCAAAAGCAACTACGCCTTTCGGGCTTTTACAGATGATGTGTCGGAATGACCTTTCGACCTTGGCAATGTGTTTTCTGTTTTGATGCTCGGTGATGCCGCAGGTGTTTTGAAAACCATATTGTTGGCTGCTGCACTAGTTGAAGACTTACGCTCTTCAGTATCTAAGTCTTGAGCAACCTTCTGTTGTTCGAATAGTTTGCGTTGCGCACGCTCGCGTCGCACCGTACTTCGCGTGCCCACCATTTTGTTTTTCACTGGTGGCGTGACAAACATTAGTTTTAGTTGATCTGGCTTGATGGACCACTTTGTAGCTGGTAGTAGGTGGTAATCAGCGAAGTAAAACGCGAGTATGACTTAGACAATTTATATTTACACAAAGACACGGATAACTTTAACAAAAGAGATAAACATACAAAAATGCACCCGATTGCGGTGCTCGCACGGACTGAACTGCCCGCGTGTTGGGTGGGGGTCCAGTCGCCCATACATTCTTACTTAGGTTATACATAGGTATATGTTATTAGCTAAGAATCTAAAATCGTGAGCGCGTCGCTAACAGGCAGTATAATCGGATTTATCATATTCATAAGTTTTCGTGGTCTGCAAATATTTTGAGCGGTAGCTAGGTCACTCTTATAATATATTTCGCCCCTCACAAGCACGTTACCAGGTTTTTTGAACGACGTAGAATAAATATTTTACACTGCTTGAATTGAATATTCCAAGTCGTGGTGGGTTTTACGATGTCTTTGATAGATGTCTTCCAGTCAAAAACCGTGCAATCTTCACCAAATTTTACTAAAGTTGCGTTTTCAGACACAATATCTATGATTTCTTTGGGATGAAGTACTACCTCCATTTTACGCAGCTTTTTTTCTATAACTCCAAAAAAGCGATCAGCAGGCATAAAGGAATGACCGGTGACAGGAAAAATGACTTCTAAACTCTTAATATTTCTATTTTTTAATAGCCATTTGCAGCACATACCAATTAAAATACAATTTTTATTTTGCCCGCCGCATCTGTCTGCAACCAAACGAATTCTTGCTATGCCCGTTTTATCAGTTTTACAAAGCCGGTCTATAAACTGCAGATGCCACCAAATTCGCATTTTTGCTAAACTCGTCTTCTGTACAATAATAAGAGAATACACGCTCTTTATTTAGAGGCAAATTTGAATGGCCTTCAACTGCGGCTAAATGGTAGAAATATAATTGTCGGCTATAATAGCATGATTGGTCAGGCACCTTTGGTAACGGTAAATTTTTTTGGAAATCAAATGATATTATTTTCAAGCCAGGTGTAGTGTCTCTCAAGTTTTCAAAAAATGATTTCGCTCTCAAAGAATGAACCCTCTTCTCTGTCATAAATATTTTTTTTTTTCGTCTTTTTCTATTTTGATCTTTTCTTTTAGTTCTAGACATTTTGAACAGACATCCGTTTGTGGTGTTCCGAAGCCTAAATTATATTCAGTGTTGAAAATATGCCGAAAGTATGATAATTTTACCCCAAGTTGTGCATTACGCTGGTCAGTATATACATTAGGTAAAGTTTTTTAATATTCAACTCACATGGCAAGTATTTTCTTTCAGCTTCCTTGCTTTTTCGGCAATAATGAGACTATACATTTGAGACTTTTAATAAAATGATGAACAGATTCTTTTTTCTCTGCGTACTTTTCAGTCTTCCGATCACCTCCACGAGCTTCACGAGGAAATTCTCCCGTTTCATAAAACTTTTTCATCAAGTACTCCACTCTATACTTTTTACTGCCAAAAATACTCAGAATTTTTTTTTGGCAGATTGGCACTCTCTTTTTGTTAATGAATACGGAATAGTTAGTTTTAAATTTCTTTTTGCCTTTAAAGTTAGGTCTTTTTTGAGTTTCTTTTATTGAACACAGTTTGAAAAGAATTATATTTTCGTCATGCTTTGTCGAGTTCTTATAAAAATCCCGATGTATTTTTAATAAATTATTCATTGTCAATGTTGCACATTTCAATACTTTCGTATTATGATCGCATACTCGAGTTGGCATGCCTTTTGACGAATATCTAAAAAGAAAAACAAAGCGTGTTAACATGTGTTAGGTAAACTAAATTAAAAAATAGTGTATAAAATAAAGAAATCCAAAACTGATTTGAAATAATAATGCGTATTCAATTAAAATTTATTTTGATAATTTCAATATGAACTCAACATTCAATACCTAAGTGTAAAACAATTGAATGTGTTGTGACAGCCCTACGTTAAAACAATGTTAGTACATACCTCAAACATTTTGCAATATTTGTTTTCCATTTTGTGGGATCTCTTTTTTTCTTTCGTGCAAACTTATTATTAACACGCGTGGGGTGCACCTCCATGTCCAGTTTTTTAATGTTAATACTAACTTTTCAACGTTATTTTTATATCAAAACAAGAAAATACACGCACAAAACTCACAACAAAAACAACGCGGACGCCATTTTGACCCACAACCGAAGTAACGCTTGTGATTGGCTGACACTCACAGATTGCTGTATTTGATACTAACACAGTTTTTGAAGTTCAATTTTCGGTTGTAATTTGCTGTTTTTGATACGATGTTATTAAATAAGCAAAGAATATTCTAATGGAACAGTGTTGCCCTATATATAACTTGATTTTAGTTAAAATGACAGATTGCTGTTTTTGATTCTATACGACTCATCTATTATATTACTCAAAAGTTTAATGGAAATGCCCCAGAAATCACCAGTGTTTTTAGACTTAAGTGTGTTAAAAACATTAACTACATCACGAGGCGTTACATTTTCGAAACTGAATAGGTCACTACACTTAGGCACACTACTATGCAAGAGGTTTTCAGCTTTAGAGGGGGACGAATTTAAGGAGTGAGTCGTAGCTACAGGTATGTTGACAAAAACGCATTAAATGCCTGTGCTACCTCAGCTTCTTTACTAATTAATTTGTCGTCTACTATAATCTCAAGTTGTTTGTCTTGTTTAACCGACTTACCCGTTTTATTGTTAATTATCTTCCAAGTGGTTTTAACTTTATTATTAGAATTTTTAATTGTGTCGCTTAAAAATTTTGATTTTGTAAAAGCACTAATCTTTTTAAATAACTTTGAATAATTTTTGATGTACTCTAGGAAAGGGGTATTAAACCTGATTTTTTTTAATCCATATAACTCGTACAGTCTCGCTCTACTTTTGTAAATACCTGGAGTAGCCCATTGGTTAAAGCCAACGGAGGTGCCATTAATGTTAAAGGTTTTGGTCTTGAAAGTAGATTGGTACTCTTTTTGCACAACATCAAAAAGGGCTCCATACATTTCATTCGGATTCTCGTGTTGTGCTATAGATGGTGTAATTCTATGAGCGATATTATTTTTAAACCTTTTGCAACGACTAGCTGTATATGGCCTGCATTCAAGTGTATGCGGCTTTTTATGTAATGGCATGGGGAATCTAGCTAATAAACCACAGTGGTTGGACGTTAAATCATTTAACACTAATTTACTTTTGGCATCACAATCACTAAATATATTATCAAGACATGTTGACGAAGATGCCGTGATCCTAGTAGGTTCAAAAAACAAGTTAATTAAATTAAAAGACCTAAACAGGTTGAGAAGTTTAATACTTAATGGAGTAACATCTAAAATGTTAATATTAAAATCTCCGCACAAAATTATACTTTTATTACTTGATTTGAACTTATTGAGTAAATCCTCCATTACCGATTCGAAACGAATGAAATCCCCAGAGGGGGTCGATAAACGCAAATTATAACGTATCGCGCGAGTTCAACACAAGACAACTCAATAGTGCGCTCAATGGAAAGGTTATCTAAATCTAAACGTTGTTTACATTTAAACTTGTTTGAAACAAGAACTAAAGATCCACCGCGAGTAGCAGTTTTTCTTACAAATGCACTTTGAACCGTAAAATTATCATCATTGATAAACACTACTTCATGTTCTCAATAGTAATAAAGCGTTTGTAAATGCCTGATGTCGACTATTCTGCCAATGTCGCATTTAGAAGGCAGCGCAGCGACGGGCCGTTGACTTTGCACTTTGTGGTAGGTCTACAGGTTCTGTTAGTCGTTGTAAAAACGAGGACAAGGGTTAGTAGAACATAAATATTCCAAAGTAGGTCACAAATCGACACGAGAGCCACGGTGTGGTCAAAATAAGAAACTGTTTAGACCTGTCATCGTGTTGCCGCCGATGTTTATGCAATTATTTGAGGTTATGTTTACTTAGATTTGTTTGTTGCACTACTTCATAAAAAAAAATCAGGTATTTAGCAAATAACATTATTGAGTAATAAGAAACTCGTACTTACACATTTAGTTTTACTGCATTTATCGACTTTTGTCGTTTATCACGTAACCAAGAAAAGTAAGTAATTTTCGTGGGAAAGTAATAGAATTTCATACCATTTGATTTGTTTTGAGTTTTCTTTGAAGTGTTCGAGCATCCAGAAACACAACAATACATTTTTACTTAGTAATCATGTTTTTTTCACTTCTTTTATGTGATTATTTTATAACGTGAAGTGTCCATCTTAAGTAATGATTCCGAGAAAACTTAGGATTTGCGCCACTAGATGGCAGACCCTTCGGCGTGCACGTTCCCTTTAATACATGTTATTTACTTAATTAATAAACACAAGTTACAATTTTATGCCATTTTTTTTTAAGTTTTAAAAATATTAATAATTTTGAGAGAGAAGTGGCATAAGAGAGAATGGAAGTTAGTTGGTAGAAGAATGTTACATTTAGAAATTTTGTTCGAGGTCGAAAAATTTGGTGATCAAGGAGCAACAGAAAAATATATGGCCCAAAGCACCGTCTGCAAGACCGCATTCGCAAAGAGAACTGTCCCTAACATGGATCTTAATCATCTTAATCAGAAACACTGGGCTACAACAGTGTCCAAGTCTCAGTCTGCAAAGCTAAGAAACAGTTCTTTTGGCCAATTTTGGGTATTTAAAAAAACCAAGGTTTCCGCTGGATGTCGGGCTGTATAGCTACATAGTAGACACCCTTGGTTTTTGAGGCCTCGTTCCACTTTTTTGTCCACGAGACAAATAATTTGGGTTTGGCACCATTTCGCAAATCGTGGTTATAAGCTACGTAGTGCTTTCGATCAGCCAGATCAGGGTTTGACGTGGCATACTTTGCTAACGAATCAGCACATTCATTGCCAACAATACTCGAGTGACCAGGAATCCAGGCATCTTTATGTCCAAGCCGTTTTGGGAGCAGTCAAATAACAGGCTCTTAATTTCTACAATGATTTTACTGTGGATTTTACTATGAAGTTGATTTTGTATTAGGGTCTGAATACTACTACACGAATCTGAAAAAAATACTGCTTTTGCTATTTTACGTTATTTTGTATAAAGTATGGCGTCTAAAATGCCAATGCACTCTCCTGTAAAAACTGATGCTTCTGGTAGACATTGAAAAAGTAGGGCAATTTTGGAACTGTACTGTTACTCTTGTACATTCTGTTTGTGATAGTTTTAATGCTTCAGTGAAGAAAAAGTTCCAACCTTCCCAGTATCGTTTGACGACTAACTCGAAGTCTCATCTTGCGTTTTGGGAATTCTTTGAAATACCTAGTCCCAAAATTGCTTTTGGATCGTTTCATACGCAGCGGAAAAGACGGGGAGCATTGGACATATTGGACATATTGACAAACAGGCGAAGAGAGGTGTTTAAGCTCTCTGTACCTATTTATCAATAGGGGAACTGCTTTATTGTTCCAATAAGCAGAGTTATTGTAGGAGAGGTCGATTTTCTCTAAAATTGGGAGTGAAGGATGGGATGAAAGAGAGAATACTTTAGACAGGAATCGATCTGCCAAATACTGACTTCTTAGGTACAAGGGCGGTTCTGCACATTCGACGTGAAGAGGACATTGCATATAAGGGGGAGGATCTCATAATTATTATTCTCATGCATCTGGCCTGGATACTGTCTAATTTTTTGGGCGCTTCTTTGTTGCAAGCAACAAACAACAAACAACAACAACAACAACAACAACCAAACAATAATCCAAAGTGCTCCTGGTCAGCACATTGTAGACCAGTTGAGGGTGTAGGGGTGAGCTCCCCACCACACCCCAGCCAAAGCTTTAAGGATTGACATGGAGCGTTTACATTTTTTGACCGTGTTAATAATATGGTAAATCCCAGATAATCTCAAGTCTAACGTTACTCCCAGGAACCTAGCCTGATCCTGGACTGGAATGATTTCTCCATCAATACTAATATCTACTTGTGGAACAGAACGCTTGCGGGTAAAAATGACCGCTGTACTCTTTGGAGCACTTAAAGATAACTCGTGATCATGGAGCCATCGGTTTAGTGAATACAAAGAGACATTCATTGATAGAGCGGCATCCTGAATGGAATTGCCAGTGACCAGTAATGCAATATCGTCAGCATACTGAAGGATTTTGCAGTCATAATTTAGAGATGAGGACAATTTCGCTGTATATTATGTTGTATAATGGGGGATTCTATTCTTTTAACAGATCCTTGAAGTAACCCTCTCCATACTGTTCTTTGTTCAGAGTTGGCCCCAGGGATTCTTAATGACGCGAGTGGCAAAGATGCTACCAATGATACGACAAATCCTAGCCAGGATTCTCAGCTAGTGCAGCTTTTGCCTGAGAACAGGGAGGAGAACCGAATCATATGTAGCTGATATATCCAAGAAAACGGCCACCATAGACTCATTCCTACTGAGGGCCAGCCGGACCGCTGACGTGAGGATATCTACACCATCAGCTGTGCCAAGACCTTTCCTGAAGCCGAACTGAATCGTTGGAAGTAGCCTCCTATTCTCCACCAACCATTCTAGACGATTCTTGATTAGTGATGTTATTAGTTAGATGTTCTAAGAGTTTAATTAGTATGCACGATAGAGCGATGGGTCTATATGAACATTGAATAATGATCATTAGGATCTTTGCCAGGTTTTAATATCGGAATGACAACATAAACCTTCCATTCTGAGGGAATATATCCGGAAGTAAACAAAAATTAGCCAACCAAGTCCAAGTAGTATTGATGGGGTTTTGGTCCAGCTTTGGCGTTATAGGAGTAAGAGAAACTATCCACCCCTGGAGCGGAGTCCTTAACACGGGATAGTACAGTTGTTAATTCTTCCAAGCTGAATGGTCTGTTCATTGGATCGCTAGTGTTGTCTACATCATCGATGCCAGCACAGCTGTCCTCTACACCCGGAACATCATCATCATCATCATTTCAGCCGAAAGACGTCCACTGTTGGATATAGGCCTCCCCCAAAAGGGGGGTTTTGCCATAATCGCCACGCTTGGCAGGCGGGTTGGCGATCGCCGTACGGTGGTAAAATGCATAGAGAACGCTGCTGCCCATTCTCTAGTAAGTCCCTTAGTCGCCTTCTACGAAACCCACGGGACCCACCCGGAACATACGCTAGAGCAATTTTGGAGAAAAACTGGTACCCCAGTTCTTCAGATGTTGTTCGAAGAGACAGGTGCTAACTATTCCTAAAAAGCTTTACTTTCCGCCATACCACCGAAACCGGAGTGGATGAGCTCAGCGAATTGCAATACTTTGACCAACCTTCTCGTTTTTTCTTTTTAAGTACTTTTCTGGACTTAGCCAATATTCGCTTGAAAGCCTGTAATATGAACCATGAGGTTATCCAGGTTCATATCACAGTTATCAGTCTCTTCAGCCGCATTCCCGGCCCTGACCTATCAGTGCATTCCCTATCCCACCATGGCGGAGAAGTGATGTGGTCGGATTGGGGTTTTTTGGAAGGGAAACAGTCTTCTGCTGTATCAGAGACAGTGGAGGAGAAGGACAAAAAACATTCCTAGGCATTAACCTCGTCGACTTTTGGAAGGAAAGATACTCTTAAGTCGAAGATTTAGGAATATAAACCCCAATCTCTAGAGTCAAGTCGGTATTTTAAAAGGGGATGGGAGACTTTTTTGGGAACATTTTTAGAAGGGAATTCGATCATGATGGGGTAGTGGTCACTATCATAGGTCATATCCAAGCGACGCCAGATGAGGAGGCTAGATATATTGGACGAACAGAACGTCAAGTCAACACTACTATTACTCTGCCCTGGTGCAGACCTGTGTGTGGCACTGCCGTAGTTGATGACACAGAGATCCAGATCATCCAATATATCCAGCAAGGAAGGCGGTATAATCATGTTGGATTAACACATTATTCAATAAAACTGTTTGCGTGCGTCAGCGAATAGAATTCAACTGACAATTTATTACTACCTATACGTTTGGCCCCATCAAATCAAATCAAATCATTTATTTGCATAGAATGTAGGTATTGTACAATAAAGTTGTTATAAAAAATGTAGTGAGCCGGGTACATTCTGCCTGAGTATTGGCATGCAAAATTTAACAAATAGATAAAGTCACATATTATGTTACTATTATTATAAGGTCATGAGCAAAAAAATAAAATAGTTATGAAGTAAATTAATAAATCATTTTAACTAGTTCAAATAGTGTGCAAGTGTTTTAAATAATGTCAATAATATTAAACTGTTGAGATGTCACACATAGGGTCATTCAAAAAATCAGTCAATGAATAATAACATTTCTGTATCAAAAAAGTCTTGAGTTTATTTTTAAATTGTTGAAGGGTTTCACTTTTGATGCTGTCGGGTAGTTTATTAAATATTATTGGACCCATGCAGAAAACACTTTTCCTAAGTAGTGCTGTTTTATAGCCACCAATAATTAAGAGATTTTTATATTGACTTCTAATGGGACCCTTCTTGGTGTCTGAGACCTTGGCAAACAAATTTTTATTTGTTTTTACAAAAAATGCCATTTCCAAAATATATAATGACGGAAAAGTAAGAATTTTCAAAGACTTGAACAGAGGTTCACAACTATCTCTAGGTTTAAGACTACACATAGCTCTAACACAACGTTTTTGGGCTTTAAATATGGTATCTCTTAGGCTGCAGTTACCCCAAAAAATGATTCCAAACCTCAAGACCGATGCGGCCAAACCATGGTATGCTACTAAAGCAGTCTTTATGTCAACTTTTTTTGCCAGGTTAAAAAGAACATAAGCTGCAGTGCTTAACTTTTTACACACTTCTTCAGCTTGCGGTGTCCACGTTAATTGATCATCTATATAAATTCCTAAAAATTTCGCTACCTTTGTTTGATTGATCACCTGTCCGTTGTACTGTACATTAACGATCGGTGGAATTGTACGCTGGCGAAAATGCATCACATTAGTCTTTGAAAAGTTTACTACCAGGTTGTTTTTATCAAGCCAAGCAATAATATTTCCAAGACTAATGTTAATATCCTGTTCATAATTATTAATATTTGCACATTTTATCAATGCTGTGCTGTCATCGGCAAATAGAACCATTGGATTTGGTATCTGACGGGGCAGATCATTTATATAGAGCAAAAACAGCGGGGGACCCAATACACTACCTTGCGGTACACCGAATTTAACAATTTTACCATCAGATTGATATTTTTGTTCACATTTTGATTTAAAACAAATTCTGGATATCTCCGTATATTGTGTGCGGTTACTAAGGTAGGATTTTAAGAGATTTAGCACGTTTCCCTTTAGACCGTAGCTATTAAGCTTGTTCAATAAGATATCATGATTGACACAGTCAAAAGCTTTAGTCATGTCTGTAAAAATGGCACAGATAGGTGTTTTATTATCTACATTTATCATTAATTCGTGTAAAAAATTATATATTGCTGTATTAATGTTTTTATTTTTTCTAAAGCCTGCTTGCTCATTACATAATATGTTGTATTTTGTCAGAAAGTTGTTTATTAATTCATATATACATCGAGGCGTATGTTATTGATGTTATTCATGGTTAAAAACATACCAAACTTGACCGGTTGTAGCACAGTGCCTGAAGTCTGACCATCCATACGGTAAACATGAACAATATACGGCGGATTGTCTCTAGCTGTATAAGTAAGTCTACTGATTACGTTTTTCGGTACTTTGGGTAGAATAATTGGGGTATTAGGGGGGGGGGGGCACAGCGGCCCTTTTCCGATTTGAAGTCGCTGTTTCCATTTTGGGATCTTGCGTGAGAATTTGGGTGTCATGAGGGAGGGTGATGGTCAAGACAGGGGGAAGATCAAAAGGTTCATCAGAAGGGTCGGGATCAGGAGGCGTTTTTGAGTTCATAATGACGGCAAACAGTGATTAAAAGTGTGACAATAACAAATAAAACTAACCTTAGACAAAGAACACAAACACAAGGAATAATGTCGATCAAGTTTCACACAGAGATTCACTAGAAATCGAAAGAATTCGTAATACTGACAAAAGCACGTGTTTAGCCTTCACCACTACCAACGAATCTCCTTGAATAACTTTAAAAAGTGTTATTTAAGTTATCGTATGAAATTAACACACAGTGTCAATTTGGTGTAAGTGTCGGGTTTTTCCGTTATGAATTAGAGTTTTAAGATAAATCCGGACAAAATTGTACGAGTAAGTGTTGGAGCAAAGCTCGAATGGTGATGCATCAGATGGAGTTCAGTACTCGAATAATACGAGACCTAATGACTCATCGTCATCACCTCCGCCCAACAAAAGGCGAAAACTTTCACGTAAGTACAATCAAGTTTACACATGTCCGGATCCCACTCATCGACCCCAGACCCGAATGCTACTTAATCAATCAATTCAGCCTATGGCAGTCCACTGCTCGACATAGGTTTCTCCCATGTTGCGCCACAACACCCTGTCCTCCACCTTCCGCATTCAGTCTGTCCCAGCCACCTTTTTAAGGTCGCCGGTCCACCTAGCTGGAGGGCGTCCCACACTACGCTTGCCGATACGCGGTGTCCACTCCAGGACTCGTCTGCTCCATCGGCCATCGGTCCTTCGGCAAACATGGCCAGCCCACTGCCACTTCAACCTACTTACCCTGCAAACTATGTGGGTAACTCCAGTTCTTTTCCGGATTACTTCGTTTCTGATTTTATCCTTCAAAGAAACCCCAAGCATAGCCCGCTCCATAGCGCGCTGAGTGACTTTAAATTTGTGGACCAGCCCAACTGTCAGTGTTCACGTTTCGGCACCGTATGTCATCACGGGCAGGACGCACTGGTTGAAGACCTTAGTCTTCAAACATTGCGGTATTGACGACGAGAAGACTTGACGAAGTTTTCAAAACGCTGCCCGACCAACCGGATCCTCCTGTCTGCTTCTTTCTCAAAGTTGTGTCTACCAAGCTGGATGACTTGCCCTAGGTAGACATATTCCTTTCAACTTCGGGAAGCGACCCTTCGATGATAAATGATAATGATAAATGATTTAATTTCTGTAAGTAGGTTTGTACAAACACTTTTACACGTCATCATTATCATTACGGCATCACCTAAAATACTATTAAAATAAAACGCCTGGCACAGATATATACACATTCATTTACATAAAATACCTTAGCAGTAAAGGAAAAATCAACTGTATTAAACCTTCATTATATTTATGTCCCCTACTGCTGATCAATATGCACCTTCATATTTTTGTATATAGAAGATCAGTACTTATTATTAAATTATATACATTTTATATCTGTACCTACATTCTGCTGGTACCCAAGCCCATACATTTTTTGGCCATGTCCTTTACCATTTTCTTGCTGACTGTATTTTTTTTTCAAAATCTGTGAATATAGATAAAAATGTTTCAAAATGTTAAAGAGTCTCCTCAGACCGTTGTCTTGTGGCAACATGTTCATCTCAAAAATCCACTCTGCAATTATATTAAGTCAAGATTGACTGCTTAGTTCCCTATAGGTGTGGTGTAATTATATTCGTTTTAACTCTTACATTGTTTATTATTATTCTCTAACCTTTTGGCTAGTCTTTTTACAATTTGCGGTATAGGTACTTTATAAGAATACGAATATAAAGCAATATTGCTCACCCCTCATAGCGTGATAGTTTAAAGCCTGCCCAGACTAATAGGGAATATCGATGCAAAATTTGAACAGGATCCATCGAGTAGCATTGCGTGATGCTATAACATACATTCCGACAAACAGAGAAAAATTGTAAATAAACATATTTTCGGCATAAGAATCGTTGCCAATCCTCGTAAAAATTACTAAAAAAATACGATTATGTACAGCTTCCATTCGGCTTACATTTAATTATATTTAATAGAAGATAATTATCGCATCAGCTCAACTACTAACACATAACCTAGTTAGCGTAAATTATACGTGATCTGAGATTGAGTAACGTAGAGGTTCCTTTGTGTCTCTGTGTTGTATAATCTGACGCAACATTTTGTCTTTCACAAATATTTACCTACGTGTAGGTACATGCGTTCATAAATTATGTAGAAAATGTTAAAAAGACATCGTATTGTAAATTGTGGAATAAATTTGAATACGGATGTCGGAAGGTAGAGACTCAGTAGGCGCTCCGATGGTCAGTCGGTGTACGGCGCGTCCCGGTGAGTCTACTGCGCCCGCCGTCCGTGTCACTTGGTCAGCTGCGAGCGAGTCTTTGGAGCGAGTGAAGGAAGTACAGAGCAGAAGGGAGCCTCTCCGAGACAGCGCACCGTACGCGCACCCCGGGCCCGACACTTCGACAGTGCCCAGCCAGCCGCCGCCAGAGCTACCCGCGCGCGACATGGCCCCCACTAAGTTTACGCGCAAAGAGATCGAGGCGCGCAATCACCGCAAGGATGCCGCCATCATCATCGACAACGTGGTGTACGACGTGACGCAGTTCCTGGACGACCATCCGGGCGGCGTGGAGGTGCTGATGGACAACGCCGGCAAGGACGCCTCGCAGTGCTTCCATGATGTGGGGCATAGCGAGATCGCATTGGAGTGGCGCGAGAAGTTCGTGGCGGGCGAGGTGGTGGACGAGGACTGCTGGGAGGTGCAGGCGCGCGACGCGGGACTGGCGCACCAGGCGGAGCCGTTGACGTTGGGCGCACTGCTGAGCGTGTGGGGCCCGCCGCTAGCGCTCGCCGGCCTCGCCGCGCTGTTCTATATGTATGTGTTCCCGTAGCACGCTGGAGCACTGCGGTGCATAGCGCAAAGGCTTACGCTCACCGATCCAACCTATCGAAGGAAAGTGTCGCTTTGTGACATTAGCAGCAGTGGAGAATGGGTAAAGGTGGGGTTTGTGGTTTATTTGGGACCAAATAAGTGTTATTCCAGTTGATAAAACAAATAAAAGTCGAGTATGATCACTTCGGCTTAAGCACGTGTGCTCGATGTGAGTGTGTGGCGGGTCAGCGGCCGGCTGACACTCGACGCGGGGCTGTGACGTGCTTGGGACATGTTTATGACAAGAACTTAACATGAACGGTGCCGAGTCTTTGTTTAATAGTGCATGTGGCAGCATGTACAGAACATCATCGTTATTTATCACAATTTAATCGTTTTATGGAATAAAGGTTGTGTTTTATAATATTACTATGTTCGCGGTGTTATTTCTTGAATTCAGGTTATGCATCAAAATTACTCAGGTACCTAGTTTAATATGCATACTTGATTTGATTTGAAAACTTTTAATATGCATATTTTAACAGCAGTGGACTGCATCAGCGTATTTCAAGATTATGTGTGTATGGTGTGTGTGGTCGATACAGCCGCGCTCAAGGTGAGCCGCTCCTAGCACGTGCACTAGTAGGTACTAAATACGTAGTAAGTATATCTACTTACAACAACTTACTAACACCACCCCGCACACGCATCTTACTTAATTAGTTATTATGTATACAATGACGAGTTTCAGTACGTACCTATGTCAAAAGAATTGTATTGTTTTTCTCGAATTTGTGTAGGTGATGAGTTTAAAATTTAAATAAAATAGAATAGGTTAGGAGGCGGGGCAAGACGAGCTTGCCCCGCCTCCTAACCTGTTCTATTTTATATTTTAGTCCAAATTGCGTCTGCAAATTTATGTATTTGTGGTCGTCGATAGTTGTTATTAATCATCGCCCATTACTTCTTTATTTTGTCTGAGTCGCCCATAGTTTTTTTTTTGGGTGGGAAATCATCAAATAACTTCACCCGCTCTGGATGGAGCGGGAGGGCGTGTCAGACTTTTACTGACTAAAACCCACCCGTGTTCCCTCAGTTGCCTGTGTGCCAGGGGCCGCGGTATCTCTTTCGAACAACCCGGACCCCTGGCAGTGTGTTACGAAATTAGGGTGAAGGTCGACTGCTCGCATACTGCGTGCGCGCACGCTCGCCGCCACTCAGCAGCGCTGCCGCCCCAGGTACAACAATTACCAGTCCTATTAAGGCTAGCGCAAGTATAGCAGGCCGTACCGGGCCGCAGCGCAACCCACTGAAGGATCCCTCGTCAGGCGTAGCTTGCGGCCGCCTGTAAAGCATTGCAATGGAGCCCGTCGACGGCCGCCTGTAGTGTGCAAGGGTTAATACAAAATGTACGGAAGTAATTGTAGGAGAATTTTTGGGTAAATGATAAATCATTTATTTCTGTATGCAGGTTTGTACAAACACTTTAACACGTCAATGAGTGATTGATAGATGGAGGACTTTGAAACTGTCTGACACCTCATAATAGAAAGCGACTGTCGCGTGAAAGCGATCGTTGCTTTCATGTGTCACTTTTTCTTTAGAGAACTTGAAAGCGTGGTCGCGTGACAGAGCCCAAGCAGCACGCAAGCGTTTTCAACATCAATATAGCAGCCTAATTAGAACTTAGAGGTCTTCAAGAGACTTACAAGAGAGAGAGCAACAACATTAAACAGGGCTATTAACTATCATAACAGTTATTTTAAATGCGTAAATTTAGTTCAACCTTCGGAACATGATAATGAGGTTTCTTCGTAAAGCAGCGCAAGTAGTACAAATGATGATTTTTGAATGTGCTCAAAGCATTTATTTCAAATAAACCAATTACAGGCACTTTTGAATTGTCAAGGTCGGTGAGTTAGAAAGATGAAACTATTTGCCCATTCCAAGGCGTAGGTACCTATGGAGAAGAACGGGCTAGAAACTCCATGGGCACTCTTTTAAAATCATGGTATTGTTACAAAAAGTTGGTTACATCAATAAGTTGAAATTATCAATGTGAGAACGATTTAAAAAGACGTGCACATTAGAGTGTCCGTAATTAAAACAAAAATAAAATAACAATTCAGAAATTAAATAAGCCATGGGAGCTAGGAGATGACCAGTCCCTACTGGCAGCGGCCGTTCACGAACATGACGTGTGGATCAGCACCATTCAGCTCAACTATTTTGAAGGGAACTTAATGATCCAACACACACGCCACCACCAGCGAGACATTTGAGTGAGCATGACATACTCTCAGCTGCCAGGGCACATTCAAGTCAATGAAAGACGTACCCTGTAAATGGTAGTTTTATAGTAGGAACATAGTGCTCACACTTATGCTATGCAATTATACAATACTAGAAGTTTGAATTTATACAATGCAAAGATATCTAGTCTTTTACAGTCTTCAGCAGCTCCAACAACGTTTTCAAATGCTAATCTATTTGGTTTAAGCTATCTTGTGGAGCAGGACAAGCAGCGTTTAGCCAAGTATTTTTGTCAGCGATGTAATCTCCTAACTTATAATAAGCATGGCTGCATAGTGTGCGTTTTATACAAGATTTAAAGGAGATGGAAAACGGTGGGCCCAAATGTAATGAGTTGAGATATGATCTAAAAAATTAGTCATATTTTTTTATCTTAGAATATGAAAAATCACCTCAATTCTCAATCTGGAAGCAGAGAAATATGAGAAAGATAGTTTTCGTGAGATTTTCGATTGAGTAATCGATTAGAGTTACCTTTGCACTAAATAATTAACTCAAAGTAATTAAATGCACTAAATATGCAATATAGCGCACATTATTACAGCCATATTAATAAATAAAATATCAATGAATTACTGAAAAACCAATATTAATGATTATCGATTTCATATCAATTAAAATCAGTCTTCTATTTTTAGTCTATGTCACTGGCATGACAGCTGACTGACATTGACACTAGACACTTGCCGACTGCTCATGTTTGCTTACTCGTTTTGTGTTTTCCGATGCGTTTTGAGTGCTTTCCCGATTATTCTTCATTTTTCACGACCACTGCTTTGTATTTGTCGACCCTTGGCAAAAGAACATATTTTGCACTTCAGTAATTAGCTGTTAGTTAAAGATTGTATCATAACCTCACTTTTACTTAATCTCTTAGATCGCTGTTCTCTGATTGACAAAATCCGCAGAATTTTCAGTGAAAGGTTGATAATATTTATGCTATTAATTGACACCACTTTCATCTTTTTACATCTAGGCCCAAGATTGTAAGTAATCGTTTCAGTCTCCTTTCATTTCATTCAGTCGGAGTATGTGGGGAGGTATTTTATTGTAACATTTTAAACAGTACCCCATGAAGGATGAGTCTACTTTAGCCAATCTGAAGCCTGGTTAAACTAATTGGTCCCTATTTCTAGTCCCAACGGTGTGTCTTTCACCTCTTTTACTGAAAAGATTTAAATTTTTCCTGACGTACATGATGTTCTCATAGATATATTGACAAGGTACCGTCATGATATTAATATTTTTGAAAAGTTCCCATAGAGAATCTTGCCTACGGAAGCAATATATTGCTCTGATGGCTCTTTTCTGCAGAATAAAAATAGACTCGATATGTGCAGCCCGTCCCCATAGTAAAATACCGTAAGACATGATACTATGAAAGTAACTAAAATAGACTAACCTCGCGGTTTCTACATTAGTGAATTGGCGGATTTTTCTTACAGCATATGTTGCTGAACTAAGCCGTCCTGCAAGAGCTGTTAAATGAGGACTCCACTGTAGCCTTGAGTCGAGCGTGATCCCTAGGAAAACAGTTTTATCGACGAATTCTAGTTTCTCTTTATTCAATATTAACATGTCACAATCAGTACTTTTAACATTTGGTAAAGCAAATCTTATGCATTTAGTTTTTTTCCCATTTAATACTAAATTATTAGCAGTGAACCAATTTTGCGCCAGCAGTAGGGCGTTATTTACTTCGTCAAGATTTGATGCACGTCTATTTATTTTAAAAATTAAGGATGTAACGTCAGCAAATAACATAATTTGTGGTTGTTCTTTTAATAAATGGGGTAGATCATTTATATACACTAAAAAGAGGAAAGGACCTAATATTGAGCCTTGTGGAACACCCATTTTTATTTTTAAACCAAGTGAATTGACTCCATTTATATGAACTTGTTGCTGTCTATCATTTAAATAAGATTTTACTAGACTGAGCGCAAATTTACCTAGTCCGTAATGCTCAAGTTTTAAGAGCAAGGTTTCGTGATTAACGCAATCAAATGCATTGGAGAGGTCACAAAAGATTCCAATGGCATCCTGGGCCTCCTCCCAAGCAGTAAATATGTGTTTTTAATAAGGTAACACCGGCGTCAGTCGTACAACGTCCTTTGGTGAAACCATATTGCTGATCGTGTAAGATTTTGTTGGTGTTAAAAAGATTAAGCATTTGATTGAGCATTATCTTTTCGAACACCTTGCTGAATACCGGCAGCACGGATACTGGTCTATAATTGTTGGCGTCATTGCTGTCCCCAGATTTGAATAACCTTACTATATTTCATTAAATCCGGGAAGACTCCTTGATCTACACCCAAATTAAATATCAAAGCTAAGTATGGTGCTATGGTCTCGATTATAGATGTACAAACTTTTATAGACATTCCCCATAGATCTTCGGTCAGTTTGATTTTGATTTGCCGAAAATATTTTAAAACTATCATAGGGTGTATGTGCTTAAATTGAAATTCAACAGGGCAGCCTGGAACGTTCGCTCTTAATAAATCAATTGAGACATCGGGGGACGAATTTAAAGCTTCCGTCGTTTTAATTGGTATATCAGTAAAGAGGTTTACAAATTCTTGAGCTACTTCTATGTTCGAGCTTATGGCACCACGCGAAATCTCCAATGTATAATCCGTATTTCTTATTTTTTTCCTACTAGTTTCGTTATTTATAACTTTCCGAACTGTTTTTATTTTATTCTCTGCTGATTTGATCTTGATGCTAATGTACAAAGCTTTAGCTAACTTGCAGGTATTTCTAAATTTTTTGGAATATTGCTGATTGATTTGAACCATGAGATCTAGCTGCTTCGTCATATGACGATAATGATAGTCTTCTCACACAGCATTTTGAGGTGGACCAATTATTTAAAGGCTGAGATGTTTCATCCTTTACTAATTTGTTGACATTTAATCGATTTCTTGGCCATCTTAACTCGCCTTTTGATTCCCATAAACTTGGTACAATGCAAAGCCTGTTTTGCCCTTTCTCAATGGTTTCATAATTTTTAGTCGGAATATTTTCCTGAAAATAAAGTAAACAATAATAATATAAAAAATATAAATAATAATATAATATCTAAACAACAAACTAATAATACTTTACAATAAGTCTACATAGGTATAAAATATACGGTCAGATTGAGAATTTCTTCCTTTTTTTCGTCGGTTAAAAATTAAACAGCTTATTCTTTTAGTTTTACCTTAAGTAGGTACGTATCATCTTGAGTTCAGGGTTTTTTATTTCTTTTAAGTAACTCTAAAGAGCATTATAAGTTTTGTTTAGAGAACTGATATACAGCCTAAGTAATAAAAATATTCTATTATCAAGCTGATTAATGGCCAAAAGATGTACAATATAATTCATAACTTACTTAGTACAGCTACTCAGACTATAACACACTCCGATTACCGTTTAGGCTATAGTCACCATTTTCGTAATTTCGAATGTATAAAACAAAATTTGAAATATAATTTAAGGAACATATCATGATTTTCAGCTTGATATGAGGCCACAATGATCACACTGCCCTCACTTCTGTTATTTTAAAATTGTTTTTTTTTTTAATGACAGGTTCACAATAAATTTGAATCCCAAATTTCAATTCACCCACTAACACCTACAGATATCTAAGTCCAAGATTACGTTTAGGTACTTACTAATAAATATTATAAATAATAATGTCGCCATTCACGGTTCTATTACTTGAAAATCTAGTTCGTCTAATTTTTATTATTTTGTTATTCTATTTAAAAATCTATTTAGAACTCTTTTTTTTACAAGATATTTATAAGATAATATCTGCAGTGTAATGATTTCTTTGTACATGAAATAACAGCTCAAATACAGGTATTATATAGCTTCTTATGCTTCTACAGCTACTATCCAGCTCTACTAACGTAAAGAGCTGTATAAAATGTGCCTTTTTTCCTTGTAAGGGCTATATAAGCGCTTATACAGACTTTATACAGTCTGAATCTACAGCTTCTAGTATAAAAACGAACTAAAATACAGCTTGTATACAGCTTGCAATGCTACTTGGGAGGGTGTCTTTCGGTTTTCCAAACATAAAGTGATAACGCGACGATCGCGTATCGCTTTTAAATGGGACGTGGTCTGAGACAACTGCATACTGTGTAGCGGCCTGCGGCGCGCGCAGCCGCGCTTCCTAATGTGCCACACTCACTGGTGCATGTTACCTGCAAACGATACTTGATAAATAATCATCATCTACCTACCTTTTTCCAAACATGTTGTGGTCGGCTTCCAATCTAACCGGTTGTAGCTGATTACCAATATTGATCATGAAACGAGTGCCTATCTGACCTCCACAATCCAGTTACTGGGTAACACGTTACCCCTTGGTAAGACTGGTGGTCAGACTTTCGGGGTTCTGACGACCCGCAACGATTGTCAAAGATCCATAAATGACAGCCAGGACCAACGGCTTAACGTGCTTTTCGAGGCACGGAGGGGTATTGGTATGTAAAGGTGGTCGCCCATCCATGGACCAACCGCGGTGAGCGTAATTTAACACACAAGCCAAACCAATAAATATAAATAAATTACCCTGGCCCAGGGTCATCATCATGATCTTCACTTCAGCCATAAGATGTCCACTGTAGGACATAGGCTTCCTCCAAGGTCCACCACTTCGAGTGGCTCTATGCTTCCAGAATCCAGCGGATTCCTGCGGCCTTCATTTCATTCTAAACTCCGTCACGTTGATTTTGTTATACACCTATTGGCATGGGTATAATTAGAGAGGGGCAAGGGTGGGCAAAGCCAAGCCAAGAAACTTCTTTGGCCACCTTTCTTTCTTTGTCAGAATCAGAATCAGAATCAGAATCTTTATTTGTTAAACATAGGTATTTACTTATCGGTGTTAGGGAGTTATCCCAAAATATGGACTCCAAATCTTAACACTGACGCAAGCAGCCCACGATAAGGTAGTTAGTAGAAGTGTATCATTGCTAACTTTGTATGATAGGTTGTACAGTACCTACGCAGGCAGATTTATTTAACTTCTTACATACGTCATCGGCATGCAGTTTCCAATGCAAAATGTTGTCAATCAGGATGCCTAGAAATTTCGCAACACAAGTAGCAACAGAAAGTAGCAGCATTATATCATGGGCGTACTTAAGACAAATTTTATCTAATATATAAAATTCTCGTGTCACAGTTTTCGTTGCCATACTCCTCCGAAACGGCTTGACCGATTTTGATGAAATTTTTTGTGCTTATCCGGTATCTATGAGAATCGGCCAACATCTATTTTTCATCCCCCTAAATGTTAGGGGTAGTCCACCCCTAAATAATTTATAAGGCAAAACAACGTTTGCTGGGTCAGCTAGTAATAAATGGATTTTGAAATTCTAAGTATACTTATGCGGCCCTGCAGATCGTATTTTAAAAACTATTTTGAATTCTAGGACGACTTGAATTTACATATAGGTAAATACTCTCTTCAGTAAAGCATAACTTGGCCAAATGAACTTAATAATATTATATTTAATCAAGATCTGTTTGGCTGCTTGGGTTATAAACACTTGTGAATGTAAAATGCTTGTTTAAAACACAGCATGAATGCGTACAGAGTAGGCATTGCAGGTAAGAAGCGCCAGGCGCCGGCCGCCCGCCGCGCAGCCGCTGGTAGAAGTACTCAGAGGTCCTTTTATGTGTAATGCAGTAGGTACTTAACCAGAATTTGGTTTGTTTGGTATAAATTGATCAAGAGAATTGCCGTGTCAGCATGAGACATGATTCTGGTTGTAATGATAGTGGTTATCAGCAGGAGGCGGCGTGCGGCGCGGGGGCAGGAAGTAGCGCGCGCGGCGAGCGCCGGCTGTCCGTCAGTACTCAGTCCATCGCCCCGCTCCGACCAGACCGCGCGCGCATCATGACCGTCAGGCAGTTCACTCGGGAGGAGGTCTCCAAGAGGACCAGCAGAACTGAAACCGTATTCATCATCGACAATGTAGTGTATGACGTCACCAAGTTCCTGGATGAGCATCCCGGCGGGCACGAGGTGCTACTGAACGTGGTCGGCAAGGACGCGTCCGAGGACTTCGACGACGTAGGACACTCGCTGGACGCCAAGGAGCTCATGCAGAAATACGTGGTGGGCGAGGTGGTGGAGGCGGAGCGCGTCAACCTGCAGAAGCGCCAGATATCCTGGGAGGAGAGCAAGCAGGACAGCGAGGCCAGCTTCACGAGCTCGTGGAAGTTCCCCGTGCTGCTGGGCATCGTGGTCACCGTGCTCTACACGTACCTGTTCGGGTAGTGCCTTGTGCCACTCCGTGCGCTGGAAGTGCGTGAGCGCGAGTCATGTCCGACAGCTACAGACTGTGTTAGATGTATGTAACAAGGTTTTGTGCATAATTTATATATTGTGATAACTTAATTAAAGTCATTTTATAACGTTAGCTCTTGTTTTATCACTCCACTGTGCAGACCCAAACGTGAGAGTGGCCGCGTCGAGCCGCCCGGCTCGGTGCCGGCGGACCGGTCGCACGCGCCTGTGTGCCCACAACACAGATACGAATGAGTTGCTTCACCAAAACAACCATTGACTAACTGTACATATTATGCAATATTGTTGTTTCCGCGTCGCGCTGTCGAGCGTGCATTTGATAACTAGGCGTAGTTACGCTTAGTTATAAACTCAGCTATTGAGTTGAGATATGCTGTTTGGTGAAGGTCGAACCCGGGCGTCCGACGATTGGTTTTTTACTCAACAGGAAAACAAAATAATGATGACATCAGCAGCCCTAATTATGGATGATGTTGAATGAGAGTAGAGTATAATACATATGTTCATGAAATAAACACTTGAGATAGGTAGGTACAAAAGTTACCGTGACGAAGTGAAACTTCAATTTGACTTGAACATAATGGAGGCCGATAAAGGCGTGGAGGACTCCAAGGTTCGAGCTCACACTATTTAGCATAGCTTTCGGGATTTGGTAATAACGTCGTCAGGGAGTTTTTAACCAACCAACTTCAAAAAAAGGAGGAGGTTCTCAATTCGACTGTTTTTTTTAATGTTTGTTACCTCATAACTTTCGACTGGGTGAACCGATTTTGATGATTCTTTTTTTATTTGAAGGCTCGTGCTTTCCGGGTTCCATTTCAATTTCATATAGATCTAATGATGCGTTTCGGAGACAGATAACGGAACTCTTCAAAACATAATAGTAAATAAACCGCGATTGCTGCTATCGCATAAATATGCATTGTTTTGACCCCAAGGATGATGAAATTTCGAATTAGTGGGGTAGGTACTATAAGTAAAAAGTGAAAAATAAAAACTTTTTCCAAAAAAAAAAAAAACAACCGACTTCCGAAAAAATACTACAAAGTGAAAAATAACTTTAATTTCGGAAGGCGGTGACAAAAAATTTAAATACATATCCAAAGTCACCGCCTTCCGAAATTAAAGTTATTTTTCACTTTGTAGTGTTTTTTCGGAAGTCAGTTGTTTTTTTTGGAAAAAGGTTTTTCGTACAACAGTGTACCAATATAAATATTTGCTGATTACTCTGCAGTCTACCAGCGTAGTATTGCTTTAAGTACCTAGTTCTCAATGCATCCTGTGAACTTATAGACGCCTGTTGCTTAGTGTCATCACATCATCCTTACGTGCATACTTAGTATTAAACAAAGTCGCTTATCGTGTTTGTACACTTAGATCTTATAACTACGCAACGGATTTTAATGCGGTTTTCATCTATAGACAGAGTGGTTCAAGAGGAAGGTTTATATTATTATGTGTAATACACCGAACTCCACGCGGGTGAAGCCGCTGGCAAAAGCTAGCTAAGTATAATTATCACTGCTCCGATCGATGACTCTCTCTAGACTTAGTACTACTAGAAGGATGGCAGTGCAAGACATCGCCGCCGACAGCCCGCCACTCCGCCACTCCGTCACCAATCGCTACGAACTATAGGTTCATATAGACAGAGAACGCGGCATGGTTTATATTTAGCTAAGAAACAATATTTTCATGCGCAATAGATATCTACTCGAATTAAAGAATCGTGGCGTGTGTAGGTGATTTGTTTACCAGTAGATAGTAGCTGGGTGAGTATATTGATAATTTGCTTTGTAGGAGATAATAATATGATATCGTCGAGGCCATTGCTAAGTACCTACACACCACGGCAGCTAAATAACCTACAGTTTGTAAAAGTTGAGCTTGCACAAACTTAAGTTTTTACGCAATTATTATGTTGTTATTAATTTATTATACAACAAAGACTACTAATATGTTGCAACGTGCAACTGAGCCTTACAAATGTTTAAAGCTTCAATTTAATTCATATAATTTTGTTGACAGTAAGAACTTCTCGCCGCATAATAAAATTAACACAAAATATTTCAGCTTTTAGATAACAAATTGGATGTTAACCTTTGTCCTGCGCTCTGTGCTGCTAATAGGTTGCCCATGGTCATTAGGCACCGCGTGACCACTAAAGCATACAACATATATTTTTGTGGATACCTACTCACAGCGAAGCGAGGAGCAATCAGAACCAAAATGTTCATGTCTGCGTGATAACTGATAAGTGATAGCTAACTGATAACGTTGTTATTGTTGGAGCTGGGTGGAGCAGTGCTCAGCGGAACTCGCTGCTGACGCGACATCACTCGTTAATCAATTGAGGAGACTCGCGAACGAGCGACCGAATGATATTTGTGCAAGTCTGCACTAAGCCTTTTAGGATATTTACCTTTTTGATACCTTTTCTCTATGTTTTTGCTATTTTTTGCTTATGATTTCTGATTGACTGAAATATACTTTTGTTTCACGACTACCAAGAACCAGCGCCATTATTTCGGTTGTTAATAATATTGTTATTAACAACTCCTGCCAGTGTTTGGACACTGTGGATATGTTACTTTTTAGTTATAGGACTTTTTTAAGCAAGGGTTTAGCTAGCACTATCCTCCTAAATGATTTAGATTGCAATTAAAAATGTGCGTTGCATTTAGGGTGAATTCGAGTTTTTAAAATCTGTAGTTAGGTTATTATAATTTTATTACCTAGTGGGTAGTGGTAGCTTAGCTCTGTATGTCCACTCTTCAATGCGATACGCCTCGCGTTATCATATATATCTTGTGCACCTTCAATCTTAAAATCGTGCAGTATTCAGTGTGGCTCTGCACACGCCTTATTTTCTGCACACAATATACGCTTTGTGCACGCTGCATTTTACCGTGAAAACGTTAAAAAGGGTGGCGTCAGCAGCGGCGCCTCTACCAAATGTAGGCCCTGAAGGGGTCCTTGGTACCGGGGTTTAATAAATGAAACTCTTATATGCGTATAAATATAAACTGTATTATTCCATGTTTTAGATCTTTACAGCACCGCGCCTGTTAATCAAGTTTTTACTTCCGAAACAAATCTTAATCTAAATTATTTGAAGGATTGATTCTAGATCTTCTTGAGAGTTCGAATGTGACAAAGGCATTTTGTTGAGTGCCGGTCCGTGCAATAAGGTTGCATTCGGTAAGCAACTAACCTTTACAGTACAACGAGACTGACATAATATGAAGTTGTCTTGTCAGTTGGTTTGGTCAACAACTATTGAGATTGGTCGCAACACTATGTAGGTAGGTAGGTAAAGTATTTATTGGAAAAAACAGGTTACGCCTAATATGCACAGTCATTGTGACGTCTTGATTTTTACGAAATTCAAGGTTATAGTATAAGCATGATTATACGGAAGTGTTCGTAGGCGCGCGCACGTTGTCAATGTACCAAGCCTCTGATCAACTACATATTATGTTGGGGTCAGCTTCCAGTCTAATCGGATGTAGCTTCAGATCAGTAAATTACGTGGAGTGACTGAGTATCTGACCTCCACAGTCCAGTTACTGAGTAACACGACAGCCCTCTGGAAGACGGTTGTATCAGACTTTTGGGTTTCTGACTGCGTGTACGGACTGTCAAAGATCTACAATGGCAATCGGGAGCCGGGACCAACGGCTACGGTTGGTACAAGATGTTTATTGAATGTTTGTCAAAGCACCTCGATGTTCCACAAATGCGAATGATGGAATCTCTATTCCTGATGGGTTGGGTCAGTTGTATTTACAAATATAAAATCATAAATAATTTACGGTGCCTGATCTTGCAGAGTTATTTATTTCTCATTAAAGCAAACGGTCATGTAAATCTTAATACCTACCCACACATAAAACAACGATAGCTAATATAAGTGATTTGTAAAGAATCAAGGTGACCTCTCAATATCTATTAATATTATTATAAGTCCTTAATCTTTTTTCTAATCACGACGGCATGGCGCTGCGACTTTGTCGTAGATTTTATTTATTGATGTAGGTATTGGGTTAAAAATGACTATACCTACTTACCTACTAGTTTATAGTTTCGGTGCTGATTTACTCATCAGTTCAGTGAGTACAATTTGTAGGAAGCAATGTACTTAAACCAACCTATCTTTGACAAGGCTAAGTAACTATGAACGTTCTTGTGATTTTTGTGATAGGAATTAAGAACGGGTTGATTCTTCAATGTCGTCGTTGTTGTGAAGGCTGCAGAGTTAGCATAGTGCATGGCGCTTGTCATGAAATTACAGCTATCCACAGAAGTAAGGTCCGTGCTTAAATAAAATCACCAATCACTGTGTAGCAGCAGATAATTTATATATATATTTATAGTTAAACGTAGTTTTTATTTATTCATTTATTTTACTATCCGACTACGGTGAAGTAAAAGTAGGGTTATGATTTTGGTCGGTATGTGGGTATGAATATATGTTCATCTGTTCCCTCAAAACTCATAAATTAGGAACCTACTTATTATAATTTGATAAATGAATTTTCGGAAGCGTCGTGATCGTCCGCTGGTCACTAGCATGTGACGTCACGATGAAAATTGCGCCCTCTAGACGACATAAAGTGTCAAACAAAAATAAAACATTGCAATGGTGCCGTTTGGTAGGTTTATGTATGAAAGGGCTTAATTAGAACATTTCAAAAATACCTATGTATGTCGTGATGATGCCGTGACGTGACTAAGAAATGGCTTGTTCTGTTTTGAAACAGGTTTTCAAGGAATACATTAATGTAGGCGAAAGTAACACGCACCAGTAAGATGACAATTGTAATTTAGAGGTTTATTGTCTCACATTAATTACAAACTAAGTTTTAATTACGTCTGCATGCGACAAGAGGCGTTCACGAGTTCACGGGCGTCGGAAGATCAGGAAACACATATTATCTACTTGTAGTATATAGTTCGTCTAGCGACCGCATGGTTCACTTGCCAAAAATATACTAAACTAAATTCTGAACCCTTCGGTTTTTGAGCTCTAAAGGGCTCTATTTCCTTCCCCTCGCCCGTGACCACCTTTTTTTTTTTTTTTTGATGACGGGGGGAAATCCTCATGGATGTCCTCCGCCCTGGGGAGGGCGGAGGGGTCTGTCAGACTCTTACTGACTAAAACCACCCCGGTGTTCCGTCTCTCACTTGCACCGGGGATCACGGGAACTAGTGTGACTTCCGCGATCCCCGGCTAGTGCCGGCCCGCCTCTGCGGGCCACCTCGCGATAGGGGGGGAGTGAGGTGTTAAACTCCCCCCTTACGTCATAGAGAGGCGCGCGTGGAACACTACGCGCCGCCATCTCGGGTCCTAACAAGTAGGGGGCAACGAATTTCCCCAGATCCGTTGCCCCTGGACCCATTTAGGGGGGCTGGAAGAGGGCGTTATCCGCCCTCCGCCGACGCCCGGTGCGTCTGCTGCGGATCGGGTTAGCGGAAGCAATCTCCCGCTCCCTCTCCGCAGCCTCCTTCTGCGACATGACTGTTTCGCAGAAGGATACCACCGCGTCCCAGGACTCCTCGCTGCCGACCATCGAGTCGACAACGGCCGGCAGCGACAGGTCACTGCCGACTCCTGAGATGAGGGCACGGCGCGGCTCCTCCCAAGCGGCACACTCTGCCAGCGTGTGCCACGCCGTGTCCTCCCGACAGTCGACGCAGTGGTGACACCGAGCGTCCGGCTCCCTGTTTATGCGACACAGGTACTTCCCGAAGCAACCATGCCCCGAGAGCACCTGTGTCACCCGAAACGACAGGGAGCCGTGCCTCCTCCCGAGCCAGCACTCGAGTACTGGCCGGACCGCCCCGATGGTAGCGGGGCCGGCGGTAGGGCGTGAAAGCCTGTCCCGCCATTCCGCCACCAGGGCTGCGCGAAGCTGTGACCGACGCAACTCCAAATGAAAAAATAAACGTGAGTAGTAAGGGAGATAATCCTCTTCCCTTTTTAACCCAATCGGATGTAAATAAGGCGATAGCGAAACTCAAACCCTGTAGCTCGGTTGGCCTTGACAACATTCCACCCTTTATCTTCAAGGGATACCATGATATCTTGGCTGTCCCTCTATGTCAGGTCTTCAACCTCGCCCTTCAGTCAGGCGTACACCCTAAGCAATTGAAAACTTCCCGAGTCCTTCCCATTCCTAAAACAAGTGATAAAACATCAGTGGAGGAACACAGACCCATTGCTATCTTGGCAACTATTGCCAAGGTTTGCGAGCACATAGGTACTCCACTCTTTTATTCTCAGTCACGTAAATATGTCCTTGTCTGATACCCAACACGGTTTCCGGTCGGGCCGCTCCGTAAATTCGAATTTACTTATTCACGTGGACTTAATTTCCCGTGGGTTGGACATTGGCGGACAGGTTGACGCTCTATATTTCGATTTTCGGAAAGCATTCGACAGAGTTGACAACAATGTACTTTTGACAAAGCTGGGGACCGTCGGTTTCTCGTCCGGGCTTCTTGACTTCTTTTCTGATTACCTGCGCGATTGCAAACAGTTTGTAAGACATGGCTGCTTCGAGTCCAAGCCTTACAATACACGCTCGGGAAAAGTCAGGGATTCGTATTGGGCCCGCCTCTGTTCCTGATAATGATCAACGACCTAATAACTAATGTTAAGTTTGCTAAATGTCTACTGTATGCCGACGACCTCAAGCTAGTCGCAGAAATCTGAACGAATGAGGACTGCAAACTCCTACAAAGGGATATTGACGCCATCTATGAATGGAGCATTGTGAGCAAATTGTTTTTCAATACAAGTAAATGCTATGTCATGACATACGGTAGAGGGTTGCGACCAATTCATGGCAACTATAGTTTGGGTGGTGAAGTAATTTCCCGGGCCACCATCATAAAAGACTTGGGAGTGACTTTCGATCATGGTCTGACTTTTACAGACCACGTTTCTATCCTTGCGAAGGAATCTTTCAGGCGCTTGGGATTTTCAAAATCCAAATATTATTAGACTGTTGTACACTGCTTTGGTTCGCAGCAAACTGGAGTCCAGTGCCTGTGTTTGGCATCCCTATGCCGCGACCCAAACACTGATGCTGGAAAAGGTACAGAAAACTTTCCTAAGATGCCTGTTCCAAAGGTTTTTCCATTTCTTTCCTTACAAGTACCCTACCAACTATCTTTTAGGGACGTTGGGTTTTAACTCATTAGAGGTGAGAAGCGGTCTTGATCAGCTCACGGTAGCCTGTAAGACATTACAGGGACGTATTGACTGCCCAGAGCTCCATGGCCTTTTCTGCCGATTATTTGTGCCCGACAAATACATCGGACACCGTCAGAGGTGCCGCCGGCACAATCTGTTTACGCAACTGCCATGTAAAACTGTAGCCAGAGCCGAATCCCTAGTCTGTTGTACCCTAAAAATGCTAAATGCCCTTCTGACTGCCCACTCTGAATGTGACGTGCGGATGAATGGAATAAAATTATGCATATATGTCTGGTGTACAGTGAGGGAAAGTATGCAAGGGAGTCCACTGTTCCATGTTCGTTTTTAATTCAATCAAATATCTTAACATAGTTATTTGCCACGTTATAATATTGTGTCTACGTTAATTAATGTAATTGGTGTTACCGTTAACTACAAATAAATAAATCT
The DNA here is from genome assembly GCA_949091785.1 of Polymixis lichenea. Lineage (NCBI taxonomy): Eukaryota > Metazoa > Arthropoda > Insecta > Lepidoptera > Noctuidae > Polymixis > Polymixis lichenea. Next base: position 27,509,075 of record OX420932.1, on the reverse strand, counting down.
GTTTTCGAACGCCTCGCATGCACATGTACTACGCAATTTAAGTACCAACTCATGCAATTGCGCGATTATTTAAATTTGCTATTACCGGATCCGGTCAACGGATCCAGTAATAGTTGGTAAGTACTCGCCAGCCCAGGATCTAAGGTTTTTCGAGGCAGGGCAAACCTGTCTGCCACCCCGCCATTCCTTTAACTTTTTCATGAAGCGTTATCCCTACTAATATTATAAATGCGAAAGTAACTCTGTCTGTCTGTAACGCTTTCACACCTGAACCGTCATGAAATTTGGCAGAGATATTGCTTGAGATATTCAGAAGGACATTGGCTACTTTTTTACGTGATAACCGACATCCACGCGGACGGAGCCGCAGGAAAAAGCTAGTTTTTTTAAATAAATATACATGGACATGGACAATGGACATTTATTTTAATTAGGATCAGGGATCGAATTACCGGTATTTTTTTCTATAACGTTACCAATTACTACCGTTATGTTAACGATAAAAAGTACCTAACGATAATAAAATAATAGCGATACCCATAAGTCAGTTAATGTTATGTAATTTAAATAAAGTATATTTAAATAAGTTAGTAATTTAAATTACCAGTATTAGTATCGGTAAAAGTAACAATTCATATATACCGGTAATTTATATGTCTATCTCCCATCGATCAATAATAAAGAACTAGATACACAATCCCAAGCAAAAGTTCTCTTAAAACTGTCACCAAATTGTGTTTAGATTACCTAAACACAATTTGTTTGAGTTTGTTTTGTGCTAGTTGAAATAAATATACATTAATGTAAATTCAATCTTAGACGCAATTTTTAAAGTTTATTTCACAAAGCTATGCACAAAAAGCAGTAAATTTTACGACAGATACTCACTGGTCAACGTACATCAAAACAAATTCAACCTTACACGCATGTCTTAAATTTCGAATTAAAAAGTGCCTATAAATAGCAATAAAGTTTTACGATCCAAGCTCTCCGCTAGGACAAGGAATGAGTGGAGTAGAACCGTCCAGTATTTTTTTGTTTAACTAACTGAAATGAAACAACCATAATAAATCATGAGATAAAATATAATTTTATAATAACAGGTACGGCATACCACACTTTGAAATAACTAAAAATAGCATGTAAAAACAAAACAAAAAAGACAAATTAATTTTAAGGTTTTCATTCAAGCCCGTGAAATTCATTACGAATTGAAATTTGAATAGATCAAAACACAATATAAAACTATAAACAAATTAAAATATTATTGTTAAATTTACAACTACTTATTTGTGGTTGCAAACCGGTTGGTTGGTTGGTTGTGAAGGATGGGGTTTTGACGTTCAAAAAGAGCTGACTCTAAGCCTAGTTTTAATAAATGACTTTTTGATTTTGATTTTTTGATTTCAATACAACATTGTTCAGTCGTTTTTTTAGAAACAAAAGAAGACTCATCTTGATCATGATCATTTGGTTACTATAAACAAAACACATTAATAATAATTCATGTAGGTACTGTACAAATAACTGAATCCAATATATTCAAATTTCACATACTATTTGAGGTACAGCTGTTTTGTTTACCCTTCTGATGCCTTTCGTAGTCACATATTCATGACTTAAAAAAATTCTTTGAACATACAACAGTTCCTTGGGTCGGCTTGAAGAATTCTTCAGATTTTTTACGTGCTATAACTGTTATCCATTCTCCACACCTCACTGGATCTGGAGGAAAGCTTAAAAAAAACCTCACATCTTTAATTTTATTACATGCACTTAGTCAAAATTGAATCTATAAAATGTTACTGTAATATTGATAGAAACAGTAAAGTAATCTCTTAAAAACAAAAAAAAAACAATCATTCTTTAATAATGAAATTTAAAAAACAATAGCGCCTCCAACAAATGGAACAGAATCAACGCACATAACCCGAACTATTTATGTGGGAATGCGAGAGTATGCTTAATACGTTTAGTAAGAGTCTTTACAATTAAGATGCTATAAACTCCTGCTATTTAATACGACTTTATTTAAAAAAAAAATTAAGATGATTTCTTGACGAAATATCAGCATTTATAATACAGTGATAACAATTATGATGATAATATGAATACTTACCGAAAATATGAAACTCCATCCTTTTTTAGAGTCCTAGATGTGTGAGTTTTACAATTTTTAAACGAGCACTGAGGCATATTTACCGTCGGAGCGTTCGAATGCTACTAAATCAAAAGCGCACCAAAATCAAAATCAAAATCAAAATATTTTATTTCACATAAACCTGCAAGGGCACTTATGAAACGTCAGAAGCTAGGTGCACGGTTCCAATTTGTCGCTTCCTATGGAGAAGAGCCGGCAAGAAACTCCACGGTTACTCTTTTAAAAATAATTGGATTTTATAATGTTTTCAAATTACAGTGATATTAGGTATGGGAGGACAGTGCAGGCCTGTCAATAAGTACCAGATACTCAGAGGAATGAAAATAAAGAATAGAAACTGTAGGCCTACAACGTTCTCTCATTCACAATATGTAAAAGACTCTACATAAGTAAAATCAACTTATTTAAACAAAGTGATATGATTTCCATGAGAATCACTAATAAATACTCGATATTACAAGTGTTGTATAATGTCAAATAATGACGAGAATATGTCAGAAAGTGTAAAAAATAAAATTAATAAAATTAACATTGTAATTTGGAAGAAGTTAATAGACGCTCACATAGTTATGGTGCTAATGAGTTACCAGGGAAGCCACATGTGCAGAAGGAATTAACGCCAAACTTCCTTGTCTTCAACGTAGTCTTTTATCTTATAATATGCTTTTTTGATAAGGACACGTTTGATGTGAGTTTTAAACTTTCCATCGCTAAGTTCTGTAACCGACTTTGGCAACTTGTTATAGAAGCGGATACTGTTTATTAGAAATGACTTGCTAGTTTTAGTTAATCTAAATTTTGGAATCACAATTTCATCTTTACTACGTGTATTTAGATTATGGAAGTCGCATCTTTTTTTGAAAAGACCTAAGTTTTTGCGAACATACAAGATATTTTCTAGGATATAAAGAGAAGGCAGAGTTAGTATATCAATTTCATTGAATTTGTTTCTAAGAGACTCGCGAGGCCCCATTTTATAGATTGCGCGGATTGCCCTCTTTTGTAGAATGAAAACTGAATCTACGTCAGCTGCCGACCCCCACAGCAGAACGCCATAAGACATAATACTGTGAAAATAAGCAAAGTATACTAACCTAGCTGTGGCTACATCAGTCAACTGCCTTATTTTTCTTACTGCGTAAGCAGCTGAGCTTAATCTACTTGAAAGAGCTCTAATGTGGGCACCCCATTGCAATTTTGAATCTAAAGTAATTCCTAGAAATACAGTTTCCGAAATAGCATCTAGTTTCTTGCCATCAAGTTTTAAATTTAGCCCTACTTGGGGTACATTTGGTAATGAGAACTTAAGACATTTAGTTTTGTTCGCATTGAGTAAAAGATTATTAGCCGCAAACCATTTCGAGAGAACAGCTAGACTATCGTTGACATGTAAGACATCCGTATCTTTTCTATCTATTCTAAAAATAAGAGAAGTGTCATCAGCGAATAAAATTATATCCGAGAAGTTAGCCATCAGGTAAGGAAGGTCATTAATATAAACTAGAAATAAAAAAGGGCCAAGAATTGAACCTTGAGGCACGCCCATCTTAACTAGAGACCCCGAGGACGTTGCCACGTTAACATTTACTTCCACCTACCATTTACCCACCCTAATGTTCAAGTGGGTGCTCATTCGCTGAGGACATTTTATGCTGCTGATTGTGTATCGAGTTCTTTATTGGTGATCGATCCTTCTAACTATGACGGTAAGGGGACTAGTATCTTTCGGTGTGTGCACAGAAACAATATTGTATACACGCCGAAGGTAGTCGCACGTTCGGCGTGTTTATAGGGTTACTTGTATTTCGAAACACCCGGGCGTTTCCTCCATGATATCGTAGCTGACACTTCATTTAAGATGATGATGAACATAATTAAAAGTATCTACTTAATTCAACAATATAATTAAAATGATGAGCGATTTAAGAATGATATCTTACAAATATTTTCATTTTATGCTTGAAAAATATCTCGAAAACTATTGAATTTCGGCCACATATGGGGGGTTCAATTTGTTGCAATCTGCTCCCCCCCCTCCCCATAAGCTCCCGACAGATATACGTCGGGTTACAAGTAATCCTGTTTAATATTGTTTCTGCAGAAAATTATAAGGGTGGCAGGGACATCAACGCGAAAACTGAAACCATGAATGACTTACCTTCGGCGTACGAACAATATTGTTTCTGAGCTGTAGAAAATGATTACGTCGCGGTCGTGAGTGGTCCCACCGTGCCGCTGCGCATCGCTCATCGCTCGCTAGCGCTATTTATTACTTGGTGCTCGGTTAGCGTTCTTTCTGAGTTTTTTTCTTCATGTTCGGCTTCTAATAACCTTCCTCAAGAATAAATTGGCCTATCAAATAAAAAAAATATTGAATCTGATTGCTAGTTTTAAAGATTATAGCGCGTTCAACAAACAAAATAACAAACAAACTCTTCGTCTTTATTATATAAATATAGATATAGATTAGAAATACTATTTTACTCTTCGAGCTCTTCGTACCTGCGCAGTACCAATCAGCTGAGCAAGTAAATAGGAATGAGTAATACCTACCCACAATGTACATGCGCATATCCATTATGTAATACATTTATTAGTAAATAGGTCAGCGGTATGAGCGGAGCTATGGTTGCATGAGTGGCTAATGGTGGACGACAACTTAGCGACCCCGTGACACTCGACCCACGACACCATTACTTATAGAAGAGACAATTACTCGTAATGACACAGACATGCGGCAAAAATGTTCTGTTATTCTCAACATTCTACGTTGTTCTCGAAGCTTGTTCTCTAATAAGTTTTTTACGAGCTTTATAATATTTAATTCATGGAGCTAGGTGGGTAGGTACTGGTACTAGTACGTAGAAGGAAGCGATCGTGGCAGGTATTTTTACAATTTTAAGCTTTAACAAGCAATATGCCAGAAGGCCACGAGAGAGTGGTCGTACCGGTGCGTGCTCACGTGTGTGCGAGTGCAGCCGAGCCGACTGGCTCCACCAGCAGCGGCCGCGGCGGCATGGCGGCATGGCCGGTGACGTGGTGTGTGTGGCCGTATTACATACACGTGGTGACGTGGTCGCGCCGTCCGTCGCTGTGTTTGTAATCGGTTGGCAACCTGTTTGTTTGTGTCGCCATTCGAAACTCTGTTGCGTCAGCACACTTCTTGTTGGAATAATAGGTGTAATTACACTTCGTGGTTCAGAAATAATACGTACCTACCTAATTACCTACTTATGGTTGTACCTATTCGATCATTAGTGACATTGTTGTCTTTTGCACAAACAATTTGTAACCTCTTTTTACACGCTTTATATTATTAGCTTCACAGCTTCACTTGTATGTTTGTTTGTATGTAACCGTGCCGTACCTTTGTAGACTTATCGAGGACTAATGATAATTAAATAATTTAAAAAAAAAATAGAAAAAAACACGCTTTTGTAGTTAGCAAAACTAAAAAAAATTAAATTAATAATAGTTTAAAAAAACACGCTTTAGAAACCAAACTAAAAAGTAGAAAATAATTTAATTCTATTAAAAAGCGTGGGGTGCTTGATATTAATTGATTATAAAAGAACCCCACGCTTTTTAATAGAATTAAATTATTTTCTATTTTTTAGTTTGGTTTTTAAAGCGTGTTTTTTTAGTTTTTTTAAACTATTATTTTTTACTTTTGGTGCCTCCTCAAGTATTATGGGTGTCGTAATCTTTTCTGCCATTCATGTATGCTGTTAGCTGTACAATCACCAGTATCACCACTCATCACATCAGTCATTAGCAGAGGTCGGAGTAGGTAGATTGATTTAAGGTCGTTCAAATCAAATCAAATCAAAATATTTTATTTCACATAAACCTGCAAGGGCACTTATGAAACGTCAGAAGCTAGGTGCACGGTTCCAATTTGTCGCTTCCTATGGAGAAGAGCCGGCAAGAAACTCCACGGTTACTCTTTTAAAAATAATTGGGTTTTACAATGTTTTCAAATTACAGTGATAATAGGTATGGGAGGACAGTGCAGGCCTGTCAATAAGTACCAAGTACTTAGAGGAATGAAAATAAAGAATAGAAAATCGTCTATAAATCTAGTCTGTAAGGCCTACAATGTTTTCCCATTCACAATATGTAAAAGAATCTACATTAGTAAGATCAACCTATTTAAACAAAGTGACATGATTTCCATGAGAATCACTAATAAATAGGTGATATTTGAAGCGATGTATAATGTAAAAATGACGAGAATATGTCAGAAAGTGTAAAAAATAAAAAATAATAAAAATTAACATTCTAATTTGGAAGCAGTTAATAGACTCTCACAAAGTTATGCTGTTAATGAGGTATCAGGGAAGCCACATGTGCAGAAGGAATTAATGCCAAACTTCCCTGTCTTCAACGTAGTCTTTTATCTTATAATATGCTTTTTTGATAAGGACACGTTTGATGTGAGTTTTAAACTTTCCATCGCTAAGTTCTGTAACCGACTTTGGCAACTTGTTATAGAAGCGGATACTGTTTATTAGAAATGACTTGCTAGTTTTAGTTAATCTAAATTTTGGAATCACAATTTCATCTTTACTACGTGTATTTAGATTATGGAAGTCGCATATTTTTTTGAAAAGACCTAAGTTTTTGCGAACATACAAGATATTTTCTAGGATATAAAGAGAAGGCAGAGTTAGTATATCAATTTCATTGAATTTGTTTCTAAGAGACTCGCGAGGCCCCATTTTATAGATTGCGCGGAATGCCCTCTTTTGTAAAATGAAAACTGAATCTACGTCAGCTGCCGATCCCCACAGCAGAACGCCATAAGACATAATACTGTGAAAATAAGCAAAGTATACTAACCTAGCTGTGGCTACATCAGTCAACTGCCTTATTTTTCTTACTGCATAAGCAGCTGAACTTAATCTACTTGAGAGAGCTCTAATGTGGGCACCGCATTGCAATTTCGAATCTAAAGTAATTCCCAGAAATACAGTTTCGGAAATAGCATCTAGTTTCTTGCCATCAAGTTTTAAATTTAGACCTAATTGGGGTACATTTGGTAATGAGAACTTAAGACATTTAGTTTTGTTTGCATTGAGTAAAAGATTATTAGCCGCAAACCATTTCGAGAGAACAGCTAGACTATCGTTGACATGTAAGACATCCGTATCTTTTCTATCTATTCTAAAAATAAGAGAGGTGTCATCAGCGAATAAAATTGTATCCGAGAAGTTTGCCATTAGGTAAGGAAGGTCATTAATATAAACTAGAAATAAAAAAGGGCCAAGAATTGAACCTTGAGGCACGCCCATCTTAACTAGAGACCCCGAGGACGTTGCTCCGTTAACATTTACTTTTTGCTGCCTGTTTGATAAATAGGAAAGTACAAGATCAGCAGCTCGTCCACAAATTCCGTAGTGGTGTAATTTACAGATGAGTGTGTTGTGGTCAACGCAGTCAAACGCTTTTGAGAGGTCACAGAAAATGCCAATTGCATCCTGGGACCTCTCCCAGGATTCCAAAATGTGACTGACGAGTTTTACTCCCGCGTCAGTCGTCGACCTACCTTTCGTGAAACCAAACTGTCGACTATGTAAAATCCCATTTGAGTTAAAATGTGACAACATCTGGTGTAGCATGACTTTTTCATAAATTTTGCTCATTGCTGGAAGCACAGATATAGGTCTATAATTAGAGGGATCACTCTTACTACCCGATTTAAAAACTGGTACTACTTTACTATGTTTCATTAAGTCAGGAAACGTACCGCTGTCTAAACATTGATTAAATATGCCTGTTAGGACAGGAGCAATTGTGTCAATGATACCTTCAAGAACCTTACGTTGACGTCGAACGTAGAGGATAATATGGATATGCCTCCAAAATACCGGAACTTCATATTTATTGTGATATTTGTTCCGGAATTTTGAAATTAGCACGAATTGGTGTTTAAGGTCAAACGTATTAATAATATCAATCTACGCTACCAGTGTTAGCTAATGGTGAAAGAAATCAGTATTTTATTTTATACAAGAATACCTTGGAATAGTTACACCGTATTTTGACCCTTACTGTTGAATTAGAAATGACGCTTGACAGTATGAGACAAAACTTAGACAGGGCCTTTTGTTTCTTTATCTCATGTTCATCTATGTTCACAACGCATTGACCGCACGCAACGACCAATCAGAAGCAAGTATCCTGTATGACTCATTGGGTGTTTGTTAGAACAATGCGCGCGCGCTATGTTCCAGGTATCTCACTCGCTTACCTCGGTTCGTAGAGTGCGCTCCTAATTTGTGAAATTCCTGTGTTGTGTAAATAATAATCTCACCCTGGCTTGTTTACTGATTTCTGGTACCTTCTTAAAATGACGAATTTGGCTTGTATCTACGGACATCGATTTGTTTTTAAATTGTATCTCTACTTCAAGTTATTTCGCTTCAGGTAAGCTTTAATAATTTTCTTATATAAGTATGTTTTAGGCATTTTTAAAAGAATAATGTTAACATTTTTAGTCTCATATCCGATTGATAATCTTCCTATTCACGCGATAAATCATAATTTGTTTTTAATACATATTGTAGCTAATTGTAATATGTAAAAGTTGATTTACTAGACGTTTATGTATCGTTCTCTCGGAACCCGGGTTATGCATACGCATAATTGTTCTTCTAAATAAAATTATAAACTGAAAACTGTTCAGGTTAGTTAACTGCTAGTTTCAACAAATATCACTTTAGCAACATTTTAATTGTTTTAGGAGAATCTTTCACTCAAACATGGCTGGCGTAAACGTCAAGGCTGAAACAGTACAAAAGTGGATAATCGGTCATCCCGAGCTAATTTACGATCACGCTAGCCGATCTCTATATTGCTCGAAGTGTGAAAGCCACTTGAAAATTATAAATAAAGGCAAGATCACAAGACACATCGAAGGCGCAGTACATCAAGAAAAATTTAAGCGTCCGAATGAGGAGTTTTACTTCGACCTTATTAAGTTCCTGATCCTGTGCAACATTCCCTGGATGCAAATGAAAAACCCGGCGTTCAAGGAGTTTTTTTCAAAAAAATATATGCAGTACTTGTTGTTGTGTTTGTAGTGATAGAAAAGTGCCCGATGAATCACAGTTACGTAAAGTTTATTTAGATAAGTTTTATAAGAACAAAATTAATTATTAATATATTAGAAAATTAATTAAAAATATTAATAAATTAATTAAAAATTAATACTATTTATGAAAGTAATAAAAATGAGAAACTATGGATATCGTCGGATGACCATTTCTTAATAAAGCCACTGCATCCTAAGAATAATTCAAGCCGGCCTTATTTGGTTGCTTGTAAAATGTTAACGGTACCTAGTAAATGGTCAAACAATCGCGCAATTTGTATTGCAATGTCTAGAAAATTTATGGCAAGACTCTTTTGAATCAAAAGTTTACAATGTCTTATTGCTCTGCAGTCTGCACTGACAGTGTAGCGTACATGCTGTCTGCAGGGCGAAATTTAAAAGTATAGTTACCTGAAATGAAACATGTAACATGTTTGGCGCATGCTCTTCATCGTTTATCAGAGAAGATAAGATCAGAATATGACGATGTCGATATTTTAGTAGCAAATGTTAAAAAATATTTCTAAAAGCCCCGAACAGAGTAAAGAGTTTAAAAGAAAAATATCCTGACCTACCACTGTAAGTACCAGTTATTAGTCAAAATATTTTAAAACAAATAATAATCCATAACCTAAAATACAAAGATGTACCGGATGATTTGTACGACATTGGTTACCATCGAGAATATTACAAATGTTTTACTGCTTTGCCAAAAAAGTATTGTTCTACAATTCCAGAAAAACCAAAACATGCAAAAAAACAAAAATAATTGAGTACTGTTGAAAATACATCAATAGCATCGACTTATAGCCTGTCAAGTATATCTGTCACTAATAATGATCAATGGACAGCATCTACCTCAAGTCAACAACAAAAAATGAACACTAGGTATTCATTTCTCTTATTGCCCAAAAAACCATGAACGACTGCTCTTGAAGATTCCCATGTTTCTTTTTCAAAGCCCTGTAAAATTGCATCAAAATATCTCTTAATACTAAAATGTGGTACCCACGGTTTGTCTTGGTTTCTAATTTTAATTCCAAAATAATGGAGTATGCAGTTTCTAAACGTTAAGTTATTGAGCATCTTTGGGTCACCTTACCACATATGTAACAAAAGTTGTCTGCACTGTTAACGTTACGCGACCGAATGAAAACTGTAGATATTTCACTAAAAATTAAAAAAAAAAAAAACTATTACAATGTCACGTTTTAGCTGGTAAACAAAACACAGTCAGCGTTACGCGCAACAAATAAGTAAGAAATAATAAAATTTCCGTGGGTAATCAACTAATCACTAAATATTTTGAATTATCATCATTAATGTGATAAATCTATCGCGCTACCCGCTATTATATTAAATATGGCACAAATGAACAATAATAGCTAACTATGAATTTTAACTTATATATTTATCTTCAGCGAATATCAATTTAGTACATTTTCATGTAAAAGGCAAATTTGATGTACACCAGTGTAATCATATTTACAAAATAGATTATAACTGGTCAGTCTCTCATACATAAAAACTTTTTTTCGCAATACTTTCTGAGTGGCCAGATAGGTAGGTAGTGTAGGTAGTACACTACGGTAGTACATTTCGAATTAGTGGGGTAGGTACTATAACTACAAAGTGAAAAATAAAAACTTTTTCCAAAAAAAAAAACAACCGACTTTCTTCCTTTCGGAAGTCGGTGACTTTGGATATGTATTTTAAGTTTTTTTCACCGCCTTCCGAAATTAAAGTTATTTTTCACTTTGTAGTGTTTTTTCGGAAGTCGGTTGTTTTTTTTAGTAAAAGTTTTTTTTTAGTAAAAGTTTCGGTGTCACGATGCTCAGATCACTGACTGAACACTCGTCTCCTTGGCCGCTGAGAGCCGTGACAGTGATTTTATGAACTTATAACTAAGCTGCCACACTGCACATGATCACATGGGTGCGTCGCACGATGTCGTGCTACCCTGCACCTGTACTGAAGGTATAACGATTATCACAGTTTTCAGTAGGTCATCGATATCATCTGCCTTCTAAAAATAACTTCCAACAGGTGAAGTCATTGAACTGACTTAATCTTGCACGGCAGGCAATGTCATAAAACTCATAAAACGGTGATGGTTTCTATTATGTTATGATTAGGTACTTATGTTCCATACGTAGTAGTGTGCAGCTGACACACTGCCACGTGCAGTGTGATAAGACAGTTTGTGTAGCTAATTATCATAACACGACTGACTTACGTAATATTAAATAAGTAAGCACCTATTAGGTACCCGTCTGTGTTTGTGCAAATAATATCCAAGAATAGAATGATGTTTCCTTATTGAGCTGAAAGCTGAATGTAGACTCGATGATAGTGTTTGTATCTATAAATGTAGTTATTATACCTACCTTGGGGACGCCCGGTACTATACTCGTAGGCGGATGTCCTTAGCGTTTTTTTTTTTTTTTTTGGGTGGGCAACCGTATGCTCCACCGTGTCCTCGGGCGATCTTCGCAATGGAAACACCCGGATGTCCTTGGCGTCAGCTGTGCATTCAATGAATACTCATTGACTGATGTCTTGTCATGACGCTCATATGTATATAGTCAGTTCAGCATATACTCGTATTATTATTTTCATTTATTTATTTTCATACATATTAACATTATTAACTAATTAGCTACCGCGCGGGCCGATATCGGCCCAATACAATAGAAAATCTATTGTGTTTCATTAGCAGGTGTTGACAGGGCGTTTTTTTTTTTTTTTGGGTGGGAAATCATCAAATAACTTGTCCCGCTCTGGGCGGTGCGGGAGGGCGTGTCAGACTTTTACTGACTAAAACCCACCCGTGTTCCCTCAGTTGCCTGTGTGCCAGGGGCCGCGGTATCTCTTTCGAACAACCCGCACCCCTGACAGGGGTGCGGGTCAGCAGCAATTGATGGGGCCCGCAAGGGCCGATGCCCTTGCGGGCCCCATCAGTTGCTGCTGACATCTCTTTGAGGCGCGCGTGGAACACAACGCGCCGTCGACCCGGGCTTGGTCCTTACCGGACAGCGAGCTACCCATTACTCGCCGTCCGCAAGCCCGTGCCTACGGTGGCCGGGAATCAGCCTGGGATTCCCGACGCCCAGGGCGTCTCCTGCGAAGGCCACGGCTGTGAGGGCACATGTACTGCATCTCCCTCACGTGCACCGCCTCCCTCTTTGCGAGCATAACTGCTTCGCTGAAGGAGGCGACTGCTAGCCATGCACTCTCGCTCCGTACCATGGCCTGGACCAGGGTTGGACGCGAGAGATCGCCGCCGCAGATCACCTCCACGAGGACACGGCGGTGCTCCGCCCAGGCCGGGCAGACCTCCACCGTATGCTCCACCGTGTCCTCAGGGCGATCTTCGCAATGGAAACACCCGGGCGTTTCCTCCCGCCCTATCCGAAACAGGAACCTCCCGAAACAACCGTGTCCGGTGAGGACCTGTGTCAGGCGGAAGGTGAGGACGCCATGCCGCCTCTCAAACCACTCCTCAAAGAGGGGACTTAACGCCGCAATCGTGGCGTGCCCAAGGTGTTGACAGGTTAAGGATATTTTTAAATATTTTTACAAAAATTATACAAAAAAAAAAAAAAAATATAAAAAATAGTGGCCCTACGGCATCAGGAGCAGGGTCCAAGATGCCGGTGGTCAGGGCTTCAGAGAAAGGGACCTCCTGACTATGCGTGCCGTGTCCAGGAGTACTACTTTCTGAATCCAGCCCTTGATCCAGCCGTGCAATGAGAGCCTCCTAAGGTGTTGGTTGAGGCTCTTCGCTATCAGACCATTTACTGTAACGATTATCGGTACAATGATTGCTGAGTCCACGTCCCACATGTCGACAACCTCGTGAGCTAAGTCAAGATACTTGATTTTCTTATCTTTTTTTAATGCTAAGACCCTCCACAACCGCGAGATTTGCAGTCTCAGGGAATATTTCCTTCACACTGATGTGGGGATGCATCGAGATGTGGTCGCAGTGGACAAGGGCCTCACCCCGCTCTCCTTAGCGAAAGAGAACTGGCGCAAACCTGCAGTACTGGATACTAACAATCGTAAGCAATTATAGCAAGGCAAAGAGCTTCACGGGCGCCTTTTCCGGGGTTTTCGTGGACAGGTCCACACAGGTGGACTTTTTGACGTCTGTATCCTGGCTGCGTTTCGGTGACCTCTTCGGAGAAACCGAAGGTTTTGTTTGTGCGATTATGGATGAAGTTATCATGACGAATAACTATCGGAAATACATTGTCAAGGACGGTACGGTTGACATCTGTCGGGCATGCCACCGTCCCGGTGAATCAATCCGACATATCGTTTCCGGTTGCTCTCGTCTTGCTAACGGCGAGTACTTGCACAGACATAATCTAGTAGCTAGGATTATCTATCAGCAACTTGCTTTGCAGTATAACCTTGTGGAGTCTGAAGTACCGTACTACAAGTATGTGCCCGACCCAGTTCTCGAGAATGGTCACGCCACATTGTACTGGGATCAATCTGTCATCACTGACAGGACTATTGTCGCCAATAAGCCTGATATTGAGGTGATAGATCGACGAGAGCGTCGTGAAATGGTTGTTGATATCGCTGTCCCTCATGACGAGAATCTCATGAAAGCTGAGCATATATTATTATTACTTTCATAATATAAATAACTTCATTTGGTAAGTGGTTGCTGGTTGCCGGGTCAACCCTGGCTCGTTGGTAAGTGGTTGTTTGTTGCTGGGTCACCCCTGGCTTGTTGGTAAGTGGTTATTGGTTGCCGGGTGTACCCTGGCTCGTTAGTAAGTGGTTGTTGATTGCGCGTTACCCTTGGCTCAATGATAAGTATTTTGTGATTGCTGGAACCCCCCATGCTCGTTGATAAGTGGTTGCTGGTTGTTGGGTCACTCCTGGCTCATGGTGTAAGTGGTTGTTGGTTGCTGAGTCAGCTCTGACTCGTTCGTTTTTGTCGAGTGATAATAGTAGCAGGCACGAGGACGCAAGGATTGCCAACTAAACATGACTCGACTGTATATAATGAAAGTCAACATGAACGAACATAAATCATACAAGGATACTGACGACTGCGACTAAGAATAAAAAATAGTGTAATCTAAACGATTTAAAACTGCTTAATTGCCGTGACTAATTAAATGTTTGAATCATTTAGATAACGGCGTGTTATGTACAGAATCTTTAAACATTATGTAATCAAAATACGCAGATATTAATAAGATCAGTAGTGTTGTTGTGTTGTCACTGTGTGCCAAACCACATGCACTGACTCCCTGAGGTACCCACTACTTGTGGACATAACGGCGAGTTGCGCTGGCGCATTATGGACAGAGCTGCCAGTTTTTTTTTAGCCAAAGCGATATTTTTAAACTTTTTGAGTGATAATGCGAGATTCTTTCTACGAAAGGGGGACCTAATAAACAAATGTAAATAATCAGTCGTCTTTGTATGAATCGACTTTATTACTACCTATTTACATTTATATCTGAATTCATATTAAGTTTACTATGATGATAAAATGTCATAGAAAATTTATTTTCATGAAAATACATTACTGTACCGAACTCAACAACCGCACCGTTGAGCAATCCTCGATAAGCAGGACTAGCTGAGCCTGTATTGCGCGGGACATTTAATTCCGGATTAAAAATCGGGACGTCTGGCAACCATACGGCTCGTGTGGCTCCTGTGGACCAGTCAGGCTGTGAATCCGCGATGATGCATCATATAACTAACGTAACTATATTTTTCAATATCAATTTAAAAAAAAGCATACTCTCTTGCATTGTTGAAGATAAACATTAATAGGAAGGTGCCACCAAGCCGCGCTTCGAGCATGGTGTAGCGCATTGGACGAGTTGTGGCATGTTACTATTGGACGAGTCGTGGCATGTTACACCATATCACTACAATCTAATTAAAATAGATGATTTCAAATATAGTAGGTAATTACAATTACAATTCTTACGCGCAATTCGTGATTATAATTATCTACTTAGATACTGAACTGCGACGATTCTGATAATATTGCGGCTGTGGTAGCTCGTGGCTACCACAGCCGAGCATAAGTATAATCAGCCTATTTCATTCCCACCGCTGGGACACAGGCCTCCTCTCGCCAAGAGGGAGTTGCCGCTTGCCAAGGTCGGCTCCTTATTCGGTCACCATCCATAGCAAATCGAGCCCTCCCAGTGCCCCCGAAAGCACGCTAACGCGTTAGTCCTGGCTGCCATTCATTTTCATTTTTTTTCATTCATTCAGAAGCTCGCTCTCATAAGCAGTCTTTGCAGTCAGTTGTGAACGTCTACTGGTATTTCGATGCGAGTTGAAGCAGACCCCAACATTATAATATGTAGTTGGGAAAAGGCTAGGTAGATGATGATACTTCTGATATCATCCGTTGATTGGGGATAAGGAAATATAGCTTCCTACGCCAGGTACCTACTAGTTTTGTAGTGGTCATATTCCTATAATTTCCTAGACATAGTAACCTTGACGGGCGCCAGCTGTGAGTCTGTGACACAGTGACTGTGTGGATGGTATGGCGGGCGCGTGGCGCCTGCCCGCGTCGCTCGAACAACAGGGTCTTCTCACTAAACTGATTGATATCTCCGTTCACAGTGTCGTGCAGCTCACGTGGTCAGTAGAACGTTCATGAGTTTTACTACGGAACCGTAAAAAGATAAGGCTTAGGTTTTAAAAACCTTTAGCAACATTCGTAAGCTTCTGGGTTTTTTAACAAGTTCTACCTACGCTTTGATTTTATTTTATATCGGACTAGCTGTTGCCAGCAGCGTCGTCGCGTGGAGATGGGAAATTATCCCACGGGAACGTATTACTGGGATAAAAAGTATCCTATGTGTTAATCCAGGTTAAAAACGATCTGTGTCTCAAATTTCATCCAAATCCGTTTACCCGTTTTTGCGTGATTAAGTAACAAACATCCAAACATCCGCACAAACTTTACTCAACATACTAGTACAATTGTGAATATGTAGTAAATTAGTAGGATAGTAATCCTACTGAAATTATAAATTAGTAGGATAGTAATCCTACTGAAATTATAAATTAGTAGGATAGTAATCCTACTGAAATTATAAATTAGTAGGATAGTAATCCTACTGAAATTATAAATTAGTAGGATAGTAATCCTACTGAAATTATAAATTAGTAGGATAGTAATCCTACTGAAATTATAAATTAGTAGGATAGTAATCCTACTGAAATTATAAATTAGTAGGATAGTAATCCTACTGAAATTATAAATTAGTAGGATAGTAATCCTACTGAAATTATAAATTTGAAAGTTTATATGTTTGTTACTCAATCACGCAAAAACGGCCGAACGGATTTATTTGTTTGGCACACAGACAGTTTATAACTTTAATTAGCACATAATATCCCGGTAGTACGTTCCCGTCTGATTATTTCCGACATATACGCGGGCGAAGTCGCTGGCAAAAGTTAGTATAATAAAAGTCGCTTTGCGTGTCTGTTTGTGTGTGTGTTTATTCTTCTAAACTACGCAACGGATTTATTCCGGAAGATTTCATGACCTTTGAATTTGTTTCGGCATTTCCTCTTAAGGATAAAACAGCTAGGAAATGCCAGCGCCATCTAGTTTTAAAATATTGACCTACGAAATACTTATTCATGTGTAAAAGCTCTGTAAAAGTATCCAAAAAGATCTACCTACTTACAGGAAGACCTACTTTAGGGGATTGTATCCGAAACAAGAATGCTTGGAAAAATGCTGGTCCTGCTCCAAGACAATCTAGAGTCTAGACAAAATCAAACTGATAAAAAAAATCATTGATTTACACTCAGTGACTACTGTAACTCACACACTGACTTATTGCTTCTTAATATTCTAGGAAAAACATATTTATTTTTACAATGTTTGTAATTTATGTGAGCACCATGTATCTATCAGAAAATTAATTCATCTGTAATTGCTTCACTTTCATTCATTTTACCTATTTTGGTATGGTAATTTTATTGTGGATGCATCGTTTTCACACATAATTATATTATAATGAATGTAAATGTTAAATATTGTAGTTAAATCATTTTAAAAGAGTAGGTAACGGTGAAGTTTCTCGCCCATTCTTCTCCATACGAAACTACATTTTGGACTAGAATCAATTCTATTTTAATGTAAATGTTGACGTTCAAAAGTGCCTTTTAAGTGCTTATTTGAAATAATTGCTTTGACTTTGATTTTGACTTTCACAGAAATAAACTTTTCATTTTATTTCATTTCATGGACATCAGTAGAAAACTTCGTTATCTTGCAGAGATTTGAGATGATCCAGACGTCTAAATTAGGTGGTTGTTACGACGCTACGCTACGCTGCGGTGCTACGACGTTACTACGCGGCGGCGGCGTAGTGTTACGTATCGATGCTACGATATAAGTGTGTGCTACATTTATTGTTCACTCAAGCAGCTCCTATTACAAATTTACTTGAAAAACCCGTTATTTATTTTACAATGTTTCTTTTTTGAACAAATATTTGGGTTATTGTCATATTATTTTGTAAAAATAAATCTGTCAGCAAAATACCATCAACCATTTAATTTCGGTTCTTAGTCATAATTTCTGTTTCTGGATCTCAGTATGTCTGCAAATTATGGAGGAAAGTAGCAAGCATCTGAGTTTAAATATAGTTTCGTATGAGGGCCTGAACCTCATGCCACACCTTATAAGAAGCTTGCACGACATCTAGGAATACGGTGACGCAGACTTGCTTGTTTTCGAGTGTTTTTTTCAATAATATTAGTTATTCTAGGTACCTGGTCTATCGTAGAGGGCTTTTCCGTGAAACCAAACCGGTGCTCAGAATGACCATAACTATTATTGAAAAAGTCATAAAAATGTTTGAAGTGGTAGCCAATACTGAACTACCTATGTGAATTAAAGTTGTTTTGCGTAAAACTAAACCTACATTTGGATCATCTGCAACCACTACCTAAGTGTTCAACAAACAAATATTAACTAAGTATCACAAGGTACATATACTCTCAATTCGAAACATTTATTATATTATTACATCTACTTATTGTTTATGTTACAAGAATCTAAAATCTTTTTAACGCCGAAAGATAATTTAAAAGCCTGTCGGCCGTAGTCATAAATTGCAATTAAAAGATTTGTTGTAACGAGGCGGGGTGTAATCCGACGACATTGGATGTTCGGATGCAAAGATACAGAGGCGGTACGTCGCGGTCGAGGCTGCGACACGACACGGCACGGCACGGGACGACACCGGTGCGCGGCGGGCGCGAGCCTGCGCGAATAGACAGGACGGACAGAAGGCACACTCCTTACAACGAGCGTTACTTATTATGAATTTATGATGGACCAGTACAACACAGAACCGACATGCGACAGCGCAAACCCATCCAGTGGACACAGAACGCGGATATTTAAAGTTAAATACTTAATTGTTACGTGACCCTCGGATTGTATGGGTCTTATTGCATCTGTTGTTCGAAGTGTTCCTTCTATATTTCGCATGTAGCATTCTTGCGATGGCCGTGTGCTGCTAATTATAATGATGATAAAAGATGGGAGGCCCCGGTCGGGAGGTCGGGACATTTGTCAGGAATCTAATTAGCGATCAGATTAATAACCTCCCCAGGCTGAAAGATTCGCCTCACGGCAGCCGCGAGCGGGCGCCGCGCGCCGGCCGGCAGGTGGACACATTTATTTCTTAAAACTGAATTATGCGATACATTAATACAATCTCTCAATCTCCCGCCTGATACCACTGTGTATACCAAATTGGAGCAGCGGATGTACCTACACATCAGTTATTTATGATAGGATTGGGCTATTTTAATAGAAATGTATGGGGTATGTTAATGTATTGGGCCATTGTTACAAAATTTGTCTTAATACTTTCTTTCTTTACCTTCTTGTTATTATATAGAATGTCTTGTAATTTAAGGTCATGATAGAGTATGACCCATTTGCAACAATCGAGCACCCCATAAAGCCTAGGTGAAAATTCATGCGAGTCGCAAAAAACTAATCCCACCAAAAACATTTTCATGTAAAAATCGCCAAGACGAGACCATATGACTCGCACTGTCTAAAAGTTATCAGACCTCATGTCTACATGAGATCTGATAACTATCGCTCTCTGATCTGATCTGATCTGTCTGTTAGCTTGTCTGGCGCCAAGCTTCTAACTCTGCACGCCCTAACTCTACAAGCCCGGACTTCACAATCTCTACACCTTAGACAAAATATTTGGCTGGGCCGTTTCGCTACCGTCACATGGGCGTAATTCCCTGTTCATTACTTTTCTGTTACACAATAATTCTTGTACTAACGAAAGGCCAAGCCATATATTTTGACTAAGGTGTGGAGTTTGTGAACTTAGGGCTTGTAGAGTTAGGGTGTGTAGACTTAGAAGCTTGGCGCCAGCCAAGTCATCATCTTGGTCTCATTTTGGCAATATTGAATATGAAAATGTTTTGGTGGGATTTCACTTCTTTTTGTAAGTTGCTTAGGACAATATTTATTATTTTGTGTATAACAAGGAGTCCGTCTATCAATTTTCAGACCTCTAGCATCAAAATTTGCGGAAGTCTTATACAAACTTCCATCCCCTAGTTTAAGGGGTTGGGGGATAACAGTTCCAAGTTTTAGAATTTGCGAGCGTGGTGTGGAATCCGCACTACGTAGTGTACTCATAATTGTGTTGCTCTTCTGTAGCACAATACAGTTACATTATTAACAGATAATATTATTATGGTCTCAAGATTTCCAATAAATTATTCCGGTACATTGCTCATGGGGTATATTGCAGGTAGTCAGGTACAAAGTGAGGCTCGCGTGTTGTCAGCGGTATGAACACACGGGCCATCAATGATGTGAGACTCGACCCCGTCCCACACTACTGTTCTAGTGTTCTGAGACGTTGGCTCCAGCTAGCTAGACGCCTTCTGTATCAACTGTGCTGTCCTCTAAGGGCGGGCCTACAAAACGCGGTGAGAGATGCTCGTACTCTGCGAAAGTAGTTCGCACTACGTTTGACAGATGGCACATTATGTTCTGTTTGTGTTAACTAAATTAAATAATAGAGATTTTTAAGCTTTTTAAACTATGTAATGTATCGAGTCGGTTACATTGAATAGAAAATGAAATAAGACTAATAATATTTTCTGGCTTGATGTTGTCGTGATTTGTATTTGTGTACGTAGATAGATAAACGCTAAGAACAGGTTTCGCTGAGCTCCTGTTGTTTTCGTTTTATTCTGTTTTTTTTTAAGTTTATATCATGTGTTTATTTATATGTATAAAAATATTTCCAAATAAACGGTACTCTTTCTTTCTTTCTTGATTTCCCATAATTTAGATGCATGCCTATAGTATTTACAGTACTTGTTGAAAACCCAATTAAATGTTGTTAAGTGCTAACAACATTTAATTGGGTTTTCAACAAGTCCGTGTGGATTTTATTTGACCTCTTGCAAAATTTAACACTCCCTGCACCCCCTTCTTTAACCAGTAGTTTTGGAAAATCACGGATTACAATCAAAAGTCATATAGTGAAAAAAGACTGAGAGTCAGCACTTTTTGAACGTCAAAAAATTAAAAATGTTTTAATTATGAAAAAAAAAATTGCTTCAATTTCAAAAATCATTTTCATAAACACTGTACCGCCAGTTTCACCTCCTATGTGTCGTCATTTAAGGTTTTGATGACTTTTGACTTATTCCGCACACGCAGTGAAATCATAGCCAAAAGTTAATTACCCCCTCTTGCTATTCGATTTTCGAAAACAAATTAAACTCTTACGGTAATAAGAATGAAAAAAACGAAATAAGCCTTAGTTTAAAACTGTACTATCAAGTCCAAGCTTATTTATAAAACTAAAGCTAAAACATTATTTTATAAACCGTGGTTTTCTTAATACCGTCATTAGAATCATTGTCTTAATATCAACCACAGATTAACACAAATATCACTCATTCGCCATGATATCATTCTATTGCAACGTTCCGTGTGCCAAGAAAACAACGTTCTCATTATACGCTAATGATTGTTAACGTCAGAATGGCTGGTTGCCTATGGCAAGCGGCTCTGAAAGTATATTCAAGAATTGCTACCCAATTGCTTATATTTGCTACATTTCTTCAATAATGTTACATAAGATACAGTCAGAGAAATATGTTTTTTTTTGACCAGCTATTCTGACGTCAGGATGGTTGGTGGCCTCCGTGTACAGCATGAAGGAATTTTTGAAAGTTTGTTGTATTAATAATTGCTTACTAATTACTACTTTCACAAATTTAAGTTTGAGCTTCGTACATACATGAGGTAAAAAAATATAGCTTTTACGAAGTACGAAGAAGTGCCTAATAATTTGGAAAGGCAACAGTTTTTTTTTTACTACAACAGCGTCTTGTTCAAATCGTGCAGGCGTTTTTTTTTGAGGGTGGGATATTATCAAATAACTTCTCCCGCTCTGGGTGGAGCAGGGAGGCGTGTCAGACTTTTACTGACTAAAAGCCACCCGTGTTCCCTCAGTTGCCTGTGTGCCAAGGGTCACGGATCTCTTTCGAACAACCCGCACCCCAGGCAGGCATCGGCCCTTGCGGTCCCCACTAGTTGGTGCTGAGATCTCTTCGAGGCGCGCGTGGAACAACACGCCGCCACCATTCATCCTGACGTCAGAATGGCTGGTCAAAATAAAAATCATATTTCGCTGAATATATCATAAGTAGCAATTATTGAAGAACTGTAGCAAATATAAGCAATTGGGTAGCAATTCTTGAATATATTTTCAGAGCCGCTTGCCATGGGCAACCAGCCATTCTGACGCTAACTAATGATTAAATTATGATAAAAGGAATGTTAAAAATATTGAGACTGTTACTTTTCATGGATATAACATTACTTATTTCTTCGATTGCAGTTTTGTTTAGGTTTAAGCATTACCTACTAATGTACTAGTTAGTAATACATCTAAGTACGTGTAACGAAACGTTACATTCTTGCGCGTTTTATGAAACCATTACAATAAAAATAACTATAGCAAGTTGAACAAACTTCAGTTAGCTTTGGAATTTGTAAGTTACCAAAGTCTCTCTCTCTAATATAACAATTGTTTCTTTGTTATTAATATTACCGTTATAATAATATTATACTGCGATGGACAGTAACAGTCTCAGTGTCAGTATCAGTGTCTTCAGTAGTATTCGTTCAGTATCGGAAAACGAAATGTATAAAGTTCGCCTTAACGAATGTTAGGAATCTAGGACCGAACATCGTCGTAGATAATGAGGTACTTGAAACTGTAGACTCGGCACTTTTTCTAGGCATAACAGTAGATGCCAAACTTCAGTGTGGTTCTCGTATATCAAGCCTAGCGGGAAGGCTAAGTGCGGCCGCCTACGCCGTCAAGAAAGTAAGACAATACATTGACGTTGATACAGCGCGGTTAGTCTGTTTTCGTTATTTTCATAGCGTTATGTCCTACGGCATTCTTCTGTGGAGCAAAGCCGGAGATACTGAAAATATTTTTGTTCTTCAAAAACGAGCTGTTCGAGTAATTTATCAATTAGATGCTAGTTTCTCTTAGAGATTTTTTAAAGATATTAGTATACTCACCGTGGCATCGCAATTCATTTTGGCCAACATCTTATTTAGGCAAAATATACACTTGTACACTAAAAACTGTGATACTCATAATATTAATACTATAATAGGGACAAACTACGTGCTCCCTTTCACCGCTTCATAAGGTTCATAACTCATTTGTTGGTCTTGGTATAACCTTTTACAACAAGGTTACTGAACCTTTTTTTTTTTTTCTTGGAAATGACATCTCGCAGTTGACCTTGAGAGGCCGTAACTGCTCAACCGGGCTTTCCTGTGGGGACTAATAGCTTTTAGACTAAGAGCCTCCAGCCAGGGCTTACAAAACTAATACTTAAACCTGTAGCGACTGCGCACTGAGGGCACCCCCTGCGGGGTACGAGCCTCGGCTTAGGGAGTCACTGTTAGGGAGGGCAGCAAGTGGGGACAGGCTGGATCAAATAATTTCTTTATTATTAGATCATGGGGATTTTAAATCTACTTGCTCAGCTTCGGCGCGGGCTAGCCCTTCTGCGGGCAAGGGACGGTTGGGCTGGCTATTGCCGGCAATAGCACACCTTTTATATAGGCTACCCTTTACCTCACAGAGGCTAGCGTTTTTGGACCAATTTTACGTGTCATTTTCCTCAAGCCGAAATCTTTGGACCCCTTCTTATTTATTATTTATCATACGATCCTTACAATTTTTAAATATTTATAACCCTAATGTAATCCTTCATTATGTAAATCAATAATATTTAACACTATTTTATTTATAGGTATAGATACCTTCATACAACAAAAAGTTTCTAGAACAAAAACCTGAAAATGTACCAAATCGCTTGTGTGACAAGCGATTTGGTACATTTTCATTCCACAAAATACTCAATATCTTTTGAACCCGTTGTTGGATTTGAAAAATTCTAAAAGTAGAAATAGTTTTATGCATATATGTATCAATTAAAACAGAAATAACTAAAATCCTTTCATAAACAAAAAACCTCATTTTCAACTTACGTAATTATGTTACGTAGTTTGTGTTTCTTTACAATTTTTGCAAATATCTTTTAAATTTTCACTTCAAAAATACTTATTGGGTTCTAATATCATCATTAGTATTGAGATCTAGTTAAAAATTACACTAATTAGACTTGAGCCAAATTTCTTAACTTCAAACTGAATCAAGAATCTTATTCGATTTACGACTTTTATTACAAGGCACTCTCCGCGCTACTTGGACCCACGCACCTAGATAGGGTCTCACAGTATGTATAAAAAATGAAACTAGAGGACAGGATAAGTTCCAACCGATCGCCGATGACCTCTTCGTCCTGTTGCCTGGCATGAGTGAGTCCGTTATCATAGCAGGCGACCTCAATGCCAAACATCCCGCGTGGAATAGTTCCAGGACATCGACCAGAGGGCGACAAATGTTCAACCTCTGCTCCACCCTGACCTTTGACGTCATCGCCCCGATGACTCCCACCCACTTCCCTCACGATGTGACCAAGAGACCCGATGTACTCGACATTGCCTACGAAGCGAATCAACCTACGGTTGAATTCCATAGAAGCAATAAACGAGCTCACCTCTGATCATCGCCCGGTCGTCATGCATCTGTCCCCCCGCACGGGTCTCCCAGATCCTGACAATCATCCCTCTCCAAAGTGGTAACGGACTGGAGAAAAGTAAGCGATTCGCTGAAAACCAACACATCCCCCCATTTAGACTCTTTATCCGACCAATTCGACTCTCTCGCCGACACAACGGCCACTATCGACCCATTCACGGAATGAATGAATGAATGATTGAATGATTGTTCAAGGGAAATTCCAGCGGTGGAAGACCACTGCTGGTAGTTGCCGGACGATGTACACGAGCTGCTAAATGAGAAGAACGCGGCTATTCGTGCCTTCAGCAACTTTCCTTGCGATGCGAACAAAGCTCACATGCGCTATTTACAGCGAGCTGTAAAGACACGCATGGCGGAGCTACGTAACGCAAACTGGGATAAGATGCTGAGCGAGTTAGAACCCACCCAGCAGGCTTTTAGGATCTTCAGAGGAAACTTAAGTCCCGAGAAGTCACCTCCATGCCTCCCCTGACCCGGCCCGACGGCACCGTTGCTTTCGACGACATGGTCGAATGCCTAGCCGATAGTCTAGAAGCCCAATGCGCGCCCAGCTCTCAGCTAGTAGATCAAGCACATTCCGTTGAGGTGGACGCTGAGGTCGAACGTAGGACTTCTCTCCGGCCCGTCGAAGACCCTGATGATCTATTACCACTCGTCAACCCGGACGTAGTTTACGAGATCATCAAAGGTCTGAAAACCCGCAAGTCCCCTGGCGCTGACGGTATCACCAACAGGGTGTTCCAGATGCTGTCCGCCCACCTGATCATGCTCTTGACCACCATCTTCAATGGTGACTTGAGCAATAACATCTTCCCGCAGGCATGGAAGCAAGCCACGGTCATCGGCATCCCCAAACTTAGCAAGCCCAAGTCCGAGCCCACGAGCTACCGCCTCATCAGTTTACTACGAATACTCTCGGTAAGATCTATGAGAGACTTATGTATAAGCGCCTCAGAGACTTTGTCGAGACGAAAGGCCTCATACCCAATGAGCAGTTCGGGTTCAGAACCCAACACTCTTGTGCAACAGGTCCATCGCATCGTAGAACATATTAACGTTGGTTTCCAATGTGGTACGATGACCGGTGCAGTATTCTTCGACATAGCGAAAGCCTTCGACAAAGTCAGGCAATACGGCTTAATATATAAGCTGTACAAACTCGGAGCGCCCGATCGTCTCATGCTCATCTTACGAGACTTTTTGTCGAACCGCACCTTTCGCTATCGCATCGAAGGGGCGATCATCAGCTCATTTCCCCATCCCATTGGCGCCGGCGTCCGTCAGGGCGCCGTGCTGTCCCCTCTCACATTCACGTTATTCACTAGCGATATCCCAAAAAGTTGAAAGGTACAGTTGGCACTGTTCGCAGACGACACAGCCATCTACTACTCTGAGATAAGTCAGCATGCGATAGCCATTCTCCAAACCGCAGTCAACGTTCTTGGCGCGTGATTCAGAGAGTGGAGGATTGAAGTAAATCCGAATAAAGCTCAAGCTGTTCTCTTTTTGAAACCGCAACTTAGACCTGACCCCCCCGGCCCATCTCCATGTTTGGCAAGTCGATCCCTGGGAGAAACAAGCCAAATACCTAGGAGTGATCATGGATCAAAAACTCTCCTTCTCTAAGCACATCAGGGAGGCTCACGCGCTGCCTTCGCTCTCGTAAGGCTGTACTCTGTTCTTAAGGTGAACCTAGTCCACATTTTTCCCATACAAACTTCGGGAGTGTTTTACTCCACTGTTGGACAATGTACATCAAAAATTAAACATGGTATGGTTTTGTCTCATTATTAATATTGTCTGTACGGAAACAGAATACTAAAATAAAGTCATTCAAAAGTTAGGAGCCAACAAAGATTCGTTTTTCTTGCTAATTTAACCTAACTTTGGGCGTGTTTTAGTAATAAAAGAAGTGTAAAATCTGTAAAACCAAGTCGGTACCGACAAAGCTCAAATATCGAAAAGTTCAATAAACTTTATTGCTTATTGATTTATGCAGTAGTTTTTTCATAAAACCCGATCTTCCGTAGGGCTGTTCTTAATTTTTTACGCGCCTGTTGCACTATAAATGATCCTGCATCTCACACAATAATGTTGTGCGTGTAGACTAGCGTTTAACTGCTCATCCCTGATACTATCTCTGTCGGACACGATGCCTGGTGAGACAGCGTGCTTTTTAGCCAGGCCCATCAGTGAGTTCGAGCCCGCGACTAGGTTCCTCTTAATGCACGTAGCAAATTGTCACTTAGGTGCAAGATGCGGATTTACACGGCGTGTGAGGCTCATCATGACGTATGCATGTGAAGTCTTTGCAAACGCAACGCCGGTTCATCCATAGGATGCAGACCCTCCAAAACCACAATCCGGCAAGCCACCGGATCCCCCTCGTTCGTTTGGAACGAGATCCTCCATCTCGACTTAAAAATCCCCACCATCGCTCAATTTCTGAAACGCGACTCTAAGCGTTTTTTCGATAAAGCCGCGCAACACTGCCATCCTTTGAATGTGAAGGCCGCTAGTTATGTCCCCAGTAGAATCAGTAGAATCCGTCGGCCGGGACATGTCCTTTCCAACCCAGATGGCCCCACTACTCTTCTTCAAGAAAGCAATAGGGCCACCAGTATAGCACACAAATACAAACCGTCCTTCCAACCTCGCTGCCCATCCTCGCGCCCCGCGAAGACCCCGAGTTAACGATGTGACCCCCGACCGTCCTTTGCTCGTTGAAGGGCCAGCCCGAGTTATATTCCCCAAGATTTAATAATAACGAAAATATTTTGATCCAGCCTGTCCCCACTTGCTGCCCCCCCCCCTCCCCCCACCAGTGAGGCTCTGAGCCGAGGCCCGTACCCCACAGGGGGTGCTCTCAGCGTGCAGTTGCTTTAGTTAAGTAGTTTTTACGCCCTGGCTGGAGGCTTTTAGTTTCACTAAAATGCAACCACAGGAAAACCCGGTTAAGCAGTTACGGCCTCTCAAGGTCAACTGCGAGATGTCATTTCCTCATGTCATTTCCAAAAACAAAAAACAGGATAAGTATGGTCTAATGTCAGTTTTAGGCCCTGCCATAATAGAACCTTTTGAATTAGTCTCAATGGACACCATTGGAGGTTTTGGAGGCTTACGATCGACAAAAAGATATTTACACCTTATAATGGACCATTTTACACGATATGTTTATATTATTACATCAAAAACACAGAGTGCTAAACGAATTAATAATATAACAGAGTCTTATAACACGATTGGAATGATTCTTACTGATCAGGACCCGGGGATAAACTCAAAAGAATTTAAATTCTTTTTGAATGAAAAATCAATACCCATAATTTTAACTGAAGTAAACGCCCCATTTTCTAATGGCTTAAATGAGAGACTTAACCAAACACTTGTAAATAAAATCAATGAACGAATGATTAAATATACGAAACAAGTAATAATAAAATAGCAAGGACAACCATCGCTCATAACTGTATAGATAAATACAATAATACTGAGCATGCAGTATCTGGCTTTGCACCAAAATACCTATTAGGGGTATCCTTATTGCCGAGCGAATTAAGAAAAGACAAAACTGAAGATGAATGGAGTAAAGATAAAAAAAAATGCATTCAAAATTCAATTGAATCACATATCTACAATAAACAAATATTTGATAAAAATAGGACAGAGTTTGATTTCAATACACTGGGATATGGTATAAGTAGAGAATGGCAACAAACTAAATAGGCATAAATTAGATGAACTAAGATATATTGTATCATTAGACTAGGCTAGACTAGGTAGCGGAATATTTTTGTAATTTTTTTTTGGGGAGTGACATGTAAAGAAAATAAATCCATTCATTTTATTTATTTTTATCTGTGTATAGTTTATGCGCGCTCTATAAATGGCTGTCAAAGAGGACTGAAAAAGCTTATTGAAAACGTGAATATTGGAATGTCATAAGATAAGATAAGATAAGATAAGATTTTTATTTGTTTAAACATGGTGTACATGATATATTACATGCAAGATAACTATGAGATACTATTCAAAAAGCATATTTTATAGATACAACACAATGTCAAAGTAGTCATTAAATAAATTAGTCAATCAAAATATGCATTACTGTCAAAAAAATGTCCATTCCAAATGACAATTAATCCAAAAAAACCATACATTATAATAACATGTCAAAAATAAAACATTGTCATCTCAAAAATGAAGATAAGTATCCCCTTTCATAAACACTTCATACTGTAATATGCTATTTCAGTTAGTAAACTCTTCAATTTACTTTTAAGAGGACATATATTTAATACTTTCCATGATTTGGGCAATTTATTAAAAATGGTCGGAGTCATGCAAAAGATGCTCTTACGCATAAGAGTTGTTTTAGCGCCGTGAACACAGAGTTTGAAATTATCACGTCTATTCATATGTACAGCATCAGACAAACGCTGAAATAAATGAGAAAGGGATTTAATGAACATTACTGTTTCTAGGATATATAATGAGGGCAATGTCAATATCTTACATTCTATAAAATAAGATTTACTGCTATCCATTGTTTTCAGTCTAAGCATCGATCTAATGCACCTTTTTTGTGCCCAAAATACTATTTCATTGTCCGTGCTATTTCCCCAAAAGATGACTCCGTATCTAAAAACTAATTCGACTAATCCCTAGTAAGCAGCAATTAGCGCATCTGTGTTGACAACCACAGCAAGCTGTTTCAGAGCGTAGGCTGTACTACTTATTTTTTTACTAAGTGCCTCTATTTGAGGTTTCCAATTCAATTTAGAATCTATTATTAGTTCCAGAAATTTTGTTGTGTCAGCTTCTTTCATATTTATATTATTAAATTGAATATTAAGATTATTGATTGTTTGTGTAAGTTGTCTAAAGTGTATTACGTTAGTTTTATTTAAATTATTATCACTTAACCAATTCATAATAGATATTAGTGAATTGTTAATGTCATGTTCATATGTGTTTATGTCATTACAAGCTATTGCCACAGTGCAATCGTCAGCAAAAAGCGTCATCGGTTGTTCAGTTACTTTAGGCAAGTCATTTATATACAAAGTAAACAACGGAGGCTGGGGTCACTGGGGTCTCCGTTGTTCAATTAGTTTATAAATGACTTGGCAAGGTAGTGTATTGGGATACACTGCCTTGAGGTACTCCGTATATAACTTCGCGTTCCTCTGATCTTGAAGTTTCTTCACGTTTACCTTTTTTATTTATTTTGTTGATTTCTGTAACTTATTTACGGTTATGAAGATACGATTAATTAATGTTAAAACGTTGCCTCTAACACCATAAGCTTCAAGTTTCTCTGCTAGAGAATTATATGGACGCAGTCAAAGGCCTGTGTCATGTCGCAGAATATGGTACAGACTGGTGTTCTCTTATCTACATTTAGCATGATGTTACGTAAACACACATAAATAAAAATATTTTTTCGAAATCCCTTTTGTTCGTCACTTACATATTATATTTTTCTAAATAGTTATTCATTGTTTTTCGAACACTTTAGACATAACTGGTATAACGCGATCGGTCTGTAATTTATCACTAATTCGTGATTATCTTTCTTTTATATCGGTTTCACTACAGATATAAAAAATATATGAAGAAAAGAATTGCCAGTCTAATTAATAACTTGAATTGTTGTTTCTTTGTTCTCCGGTAAGATAGTACGGTTTATAAGTAAAATAGATTAACTAAGATTGAGTGTGATATTAAAAATAAACTTTGTTTTTCAGAGCAACACAATTGTTTATTTGTAATTCCTAGAAATACTATAATTTGTCTTATTAGTATAAATACCGATATTCGAGGTAACCGGACAACGAGTTAAGGTTGTTCGATACAAGCTTTAGAACCCCTAAAATATCTGAGGGAAACTTATTGCTTGTAAATGGTTTAATTGAAATAAATGCTTTGAGTTTGAGTTTGAGTTTATGAAAAACGAATAATTAACTAAACATTTATGATTGCTATTCATATATGATTGTATTCGTACTAAGTTTCAAGTTTATTTACTCAAGAAATAAGATTTTTTGTACAAACGAAATAGGGGATTTCGGTGGTTTTTACTGATAAGCGTTACACCCCTTCAAAAGTCTTAAAGCTCGACCACCATAAAAAAATATTTTTTTTGAATTATTTCTGATAAGTGAGTCATGCAGCACTGAGCCCGCGACTTCGTGCGCGTGGATGTCGACAACTATCCCACTTATTAGTGTTGAGCCAAGTTCTGAGTTTATACATCGACGTAGATATTTTATTCATATTAACTTTGTCCCTCTTTTCAATCTCTGGAGGGGTCTTATGTATAAATATCGAACTTCGAGTTAATCGGTCCGCGCGTTCAAATTCTTCTATTACCTTTGCACCCACTTATTCCGCTGTAAGAGGTACTTTATTCGTGACAATTTTCTGATTTATAAACGCAAGGAATAATATTTTCATACAAAGGTAATCCAAGGGGGATTACCTTTGTATGAAAATATTATTTTTAAATTTATTAAAATATTATTCAGCCCCTTAAAAATGTATTTACAATAGTCTTAGTGCGTCCAGTGTGGCATTGTTCCGCTCATGGCAAGGAAGTACGTATAGATGTTGCTCTGAACAAATCATGCCGAACAACACAGTATGCCTCAAACTGACCCTGGTCAGTTCATTCCATCCCACAACTGGCATACCTCCTCCACACAAACATGAATCTAATACTTAGGCTAAGACTAAAATCGATAGCGTCGTACCAGGAAACCTGGCCAGGTTGCTGTGCTGAGGGAGGCTGTGGCAGGATACAACCCCCCCTGCCACCAAAGGAGCATCTTCCTGCAGGGTATAACCTTCTGTGGTCCACTTGGAAGTCCGGGCCTAAGTGAGAAGATGTAAACGAACCAAAATGGTAAAGTGGGGCTACCTCGACGGTACGGCGCGGTGGCAGGTGTGGATGTGGAGCTGTGTCGCAAACCATGCTCTACCTCCTATCCTGCCCTCTGTGTGTCCTAAAACATGCAGTCAAAATGCCTTCTGCGCTGCCACCGACGACGCAGTGGTGGCGAAGTTTTGGGCCCCCACGATTAAAAGTGCTGTCGTGCCAGCGAAAAGAAGAAGATGAAGTGCTCACCTACATTATAAAAAGGAACAGTCGTTCATATTGCCAATAGTTTGGGCTCTGCGCTAATGTGTCTCCGTCAGTCAGTCAGTTTCTCTCTTTCCCATTATATAGTACTAGCATTATATAGTACCCGCGAGTTCGTCTGCGTGAAGTTTCTTGCTCCCCCCCACCACGTCGCATCGCATGGCCTACCCGCGCTCCTACTTTGTTCTCTTTTTATTTTTACTCGGCTCTTAAAGATCATAGCGTGATGTTAAATAGCCTTCCTCAAGAATGTGGCTATCACGTGCAAAAAAAAAAAACAAATTGTACTGGTAGTTCCAGAGATCGCGCTAGTTCAACAAACAAACCCTTCAGCTTTATAATAATAGTGTTAATTTGATTACAATTAAAAAAATTATAGTGAGTGAACCTTAAAAGATAGACATATGCTGACACGGACTTTTTTTTTAACGTTTTAAGAAGTACAATTTTGTCAAAAATGATGACCTTTAACCGTTTACGCAACGGAAGCTCTTAAAAGGAATACCTTTTCCCCGATTGTTGCCGATAGCCGCGCTTTCTTTACAAAGTAAAGAGTGACATCAGCAGAGCGGCCAGGTGGCCTCCAACAGACGAGGTGCTTGCGCTGCAGTATCCCGAGTCAGACGTAAACATCCACAAGATAGGGTCAAAATTCAGCATGGGAAATTATACAAGAGCAGCGTTCCCACCCGTGTTTTATAGAGACTATGAGGGCGTTTTTCGGAGACCGCTGTACGAGGCAGTCGTTTCTAGTGTAAAATATTTCCCTTGTCATCCTGTGTTTTTGTTCGATAGTTTGAAGTAATTATATTGTTAAAAGTACAAAGTGGTTTCAGTTAATAGTTGGTAATCTAAATACATATCTAGCTAATACGATTTTGCAACATTTTTCATTAATGCTCCGCTCCTATTGTTTGTACCGCGATGTTATATGTGCTAAAAAAAGCTCGTTGAGCCCTTTGGTCCTGTCTGTCATTCGAGATTTTGACAGTCATTACGGGTCATCAGAAGCACGTCAGAAGCCCGTCACTCAGGCAACCAGCCTTACTGAAGGGTATCTTATTGCCCAGTAACTGGTTTGAGGAGGTCATGTAAAATACTGGTATTCAGCTGCGTCCAGTTTGACAGGAACCTTACCCCAACGTAGGGGAACAGGATGGCAGCTGAGGAAGATAATATGGAAATAGATCCATTAATTAAATGTATTTAATTTTGTTATTTGTATTTTGAATTTTACGAACAGTGTCCAAATTAACGTTATTCTTTCTTTCTTTATTTCTTACGTCTTATGTATTGTGTAAGTGTATATATTTTGTTGTAACCTCAAAAAATAAATAAATATATTGTTCACTTCTTGTCGTCGTGTCTTATTATAATCTTAATCACCCACTGAGTCGTGTCGACTGCTCACAGAGCGACATTCACTCGCACTCGCCCGGCGCCCCGCGGTACTTATACAATACGCACTAACACTCTTATATGCTGAGTTCAAGTGAGTCAGCTTCGTCTGTTATCTTGAGTCAACAAAAATACTGTATGGCCAGTCATTGTGACAAGTTGTTTATTATTTCATATTCTTATCTTGTTGTTGCTACTTCATTACAAAATAGAGAAATATTAGGTAAGTTAGGTTTTTATTAAAACGCCACAAAATAACCTTAAAGATCTTGTTCACATTTAATTTAGACGAGCAATCAGGTGTAGAGAACCTTACACTGGCATTCAAACAATGCTGTTATGTAAGAGACAGAAAACGTTGGGTGTCAGAGAAATAACAGGCATATGAGTCGATATTGCGGGTCGACGTCCCTTAGTGTTATAGGTTTAAAAGTTCACCTGACCAGAGAACTGAATTGATCTTTGACCAAATAACAATTCATCGTGCCAATGCTGCCAGGCTCCATGGCACATTTCTGGATAAGAGTGATGCGGGCGAGTACTTCGATGCCTAAGTGTCGTTTTGTTTTTTTATCATTTGTACCTATAGTTATTAATTTCATTTAGTACCTAGTGAAAGTTGTTAGTTGTGTTAAATATTGTAAAAATATAGGTACCTACTTAATAAGACAAATGAATAGTCATAGCAAAAAAAATTGTAAATACCATTTTGGTGCCATTCGTTTTTCGACGAATAAGATGCTATCAGCGATGCGGCAACGATGCGGTGATTGCTCTTACTGATAACGAGTGTGAAGAAACCAGTCATTAGAACTCACAGCTCGCTGCTGGCCGTGTCTGCGTGTGTTAATGAGGCACCTCCCCGTTCCCCTTGCCTCCCTCTCTCTAATGAGATCAGTTTCGCGTCTGAGGAGGCTGTCAGGAGTCGGGAACACTTGTTAACAGTTGTTCGACTTGTGACGTCAAGGGAGAGCACTTACTATGGAACGAGCATCTTTAAAAGCGCTTTTACACGGGCAATTTTTTGAGCAATTATTGCTCGGCAACACTAATGGATCAATCTGGATCAATTAAGTGGAGCAATCTGGAGCAACAACAATAAATTGCCGACGTGTTTCGGCAATATTGCTTCTGATTGCTACATATATTTCATGAGTTGCCGAATATCGAATCGGTTTAGAAATTTTTAGTCAATTTTCTATCTCGTTTGTAAGTACGTATAACCACGTCTCGTTTTTGGGAGAGGAACCGGCCGGCGGCAGAGGCGGCAGAGGCAGCGGGGGAAACGCATAGTTTTTTAAGTTGCTCCATATTTTGAGGCCGTATCTTTGGCAACAGGTGGCTACATGTTGCCGTTACCCTAAATTGATGGATGTAGTCATGACGTCATAGTTAACGAGAATTGCCCAAGACGGAGCAATTTTACTTGCTCGTGTAAGCGCACCTTTAGACTCACTTTTATTTATAGGCAAAAAGAAAGAGGGAGAAGACAGAACAAGAAAGAGATGCAACTAAACATAACAAAAATATCGGTTGGCTAAAAGTTGGCATTCGAATAGCCCCCCTACCTCCCGCAGTTCACATTGAAAAGAGAACAGTCACCCTTGCGGACACCTTGTTAACCGCCAAACAGTTTTACTACGGCTGACTACGGCATAAGTTATTCTTCCCCTTCAAAATGGTTGAGCTGAATGGTGCTGATCCACACGTCATGTTCGTGAACGGGCGCCGCCAGTAGGGACTGGTCATCTCCTAGCTCCCACGGCTTATTTTAATTTCTGAATTGTTATTTTATTTTTGTTTTAATAACGGACGCTTTAATGTGCACGTCTTTTTACATCGTTCTCACATTGATAAGTTCAACATAATGATGTAACCAACTTTTTGTAACAATACCTGATTTTAAAAGAGTGTCCATGGAGTTTCTTGCCCGTTCTTCTCCATAGGTACCTACGCTTTGGAATGGGCAATTAGCTTCATCTTTCTAACTCACCGACCTTGACAATTCAAAAGTGCCTGTAATTGGTTTATTTGAAATAAATGCTTTGAGTTTGAGTTTGAGTCTTTATCGTATGTAGTTCGCGCGATTTTTTTTTTTGACATTCACAAATAGAAGCAAAAATATTATATTAGAGTGCTCGATAATATTTTGCGGAGCTCAAAATGGGAATTGTCTTAGCTTAATTAGCCTTTCAGGCAACAGCCTAGCCTTTTTACTAAACAGCGTCGTTCAAGTAGCGGTCTAAATGGTTTACAGCCATTCAATCAAATAGATAGGCAAATCACTTGGATCGATAACGTTTAACTACTTGCCTAGCTACCGACAGTATTTAAATTGGCACTTTTTATTGTAATTTTCGTAAATTAGAAATAAAAAATCGATTTATGTCGCTACGTCAGTGCAGCGTGAGACATAATTTCATTGCATGAGAGTGGAAAAAGACAGTGCGAGATAGTAAAAATTTGGTGTTAGTTGTCAGTTAGTTTTTTCGGCAATGAAACGTTCAAACGAGCTCGACATCGGAGACCGTCCTGGAAGAGGACGCTAGAGGACTGTTAGAACTTCTAGGAACCGGCATAATATCAAACTAAGATAAGTCCGTAATCCACAGATAAAGGTGAGGAAAATGTCGCGAGACTTGGGGATTAGTCGCTCCACTCCACATAGCGTATCGTAAAACATGATCTACAATAAATTGGCAGGTACCATATAAACTCAGAAAAGCGCAACTGCTTACGAACACAGACAAAAAAGCTCGGCTTGAGAGGTGTCTTTTGTTTAAATAACGCTCCGCAGCGTCAAATTGGAAAAACATTTTTCGATAGAACAAGCCCATAATCACCAAAATGATAGGATTTTCCACACATCCTGGAGCTGCCTGCATTCGTTTCACTTCGCCAATACACTGACACAGTAATGGTTTTGGGTGCGATTTGTGCCACTTTCAAAACTCCCCTAGTTTTTGTAAATAAGGGTATCAAACTCAACTAAGAAAACTACCGACAAGACATTCCTGAAAATGTGCTTCTTCTTTGGAGTGAACAGCACTTTGGTAACCGTCAATGGATATTTTAACAAGACAACAACAACAACAACAACAAGCCACAAGCCGCAACAAGCTACAACTTACAAGGCCGTAAATGTTAAATAGTTGAACACGCCACGATTGCGGCGGTAAGTCCCCTCTTTAAGGAGTGGCTTGAGAGGCGGCATGGCGTCCTCACCTTCCGCCTGACGCAGGTCCTCACCAGACACGGCTGTTTCGGGAGGTTCCTGTTTCAGATAAGGCAGGAGCAAATGCCCGGGTGTTTCCATTGCGAAGATCGCCCTGAGGACAGGGTGGAGCATACAGTGGAGGTCTGCCTGGTTTGGGCGTAGCACCTCCGTGTCTTTGTGGAGGCGATCGGCGGCAGCGATCTCTCGCGTCCGGCCCTGGTCCAGGCCATGGTATGGAGTGAGAGTGCATGAGTAGCCGTCGCCTCCTTCAGCGAAGCAGTAACGCCCGCAAAGAGGGAGGCAGCGCACGTGAAGGAGAGGCAGTACATACGCCCTCACGGCCGTAGCCTCCGCAGGAGATCCCCTGGGCGTCGGGAATCCCAGGCTGATTTTTGGTAGTAAGATATGGAATAACAGTATTTCGATACGCGCAAACGAAAGAGCACGAAATTTACTGTTTGGCATTAAAAAGTGAAATATGAAAATTTTGTAGTTAGTGCGATTGTGAACTAAGCCATCGATAATATATGAAAATAAAAGCCTGTTTTTAAAATAGAAAGTGTATGACGATATTTTACTATTTATTTATTAGGTACGTTATAACTTTAACTCTGATTGCTCTACAATTTTTCTCAGCTGTTCAAACATTGAAGACTTAGGTATATTGTTTAAATTGGAGTAACTCAATGTCAGCGTAGATTCCTAGAAATCAGAGGGTAGATATCCGCAGTTTACATTTAATTGACGTAAAACTTTCGCCAGAAGTAAAAAAATGAAACGGTAACGTACAATATGGTATTGATGGAGTACCGACGGACACAGCACGGACGCTGGTCGCTGGTCGCTGGTCGCTGGTCGCTGGTCGCAGCAGGCGGCAGCAGACGGAGCGTTGTCGCTGGGGAATGTTTGTATGTTTCCAGCAGTACGCTGAATAAAAGGTCACTTTACTTAAGTATTAAATATTTTATTTGAAAACAAACTTATTCTGTTTATGTATACATATAGTTTTATGTTTCACATACATATATAATCTCCGTATCATACAATCGTAGTGTCCTGTCTCTACTTAGTTCAATTTTATTGTAAAACTTTGTTCTATTTCATATTTACAATTTATTCTATACAAAAACATTTTATTTTGTATGTTCGTAATTTACAATTGCCTATCAGTTATATTAGGTACTTAAGACTAAACGTTTTCATAAACGTCAGAACATTTTTTTTTATATTTACTCAAATATATTTATAGTTACATAGTAGGTAAGCGACGATCACGCTAGAATGTTCTTTCATTTAATGTTTTCATAAGTTTGGTTATCATAATTTGTAGAAACTTTTTATAAGTGTGTTCTTATCGGTACATCGCACCCTTAATAAAGGCCTATTTAAAAAACAAAAACAACTTTTGGGAAAACGAGTACAAAGATTTAGGACACCCGATGTTTTTACATATTTTATTAATATTATTCATAACATCATAATTTAAAGTGTTCTGATTTTTTTGTGCGTAGTCAGCGGTCCGACTGCGACAAGTACTGGCACCTTACTGGTTGGGCCTCTAGCGGGAAGGCACGGGCGCGAGAGAGGGTGGTGTGAAAGAGACACAATTACAGCATTCGCTTTAATATTGTCTTTTTCCTCTTTCTGTGAAAGCCAGGTGGTAGAACAGTTCATATTGAGTCCACTAACCTAACACTAAAAGTTAAAAACGCAATATTTCGATTTATGCCCTTACGTTACTAAGGGTGCGACATGTTCAGGTGTCTGTTCATTAAACAAATGTTTCAATACTATCATAAACTTCACGAACTTTATGAGCTTGTGTCACTTTATTAGAATTATGATTTCCAAAGAGAAACATGCTTCAGCACTCGGTATGTTCTGACGAAAAAACGTTCAGGAGACAATGATCTACTAAACGTTTTTTTTTTAATTTGCTTGAAATTATAAAACACTTAAGAACAGTCGCAGTGGTCGTCGCCTCCTTACGCCGTGTAGTCTATGTTAGAAGGTATTGGATTATCACTATTATGTTACATTCGAGCGAATTCAGTCGCGCGCTCGACGTGAAAGTCACAGTGTGACCGTGACGCGTGTGGCCAGCGTGCACGACTCCAGGCGCATGCACGACTGCACAGTCACGGTGCGACCATGTCGAGAGTAGCCCGCGTGCACGAGTCCAGTCGCAAGCACGACGGGCCAGGCCACTGTGCGACCGTGTCACGTGTGGCCCGCGTGCACGAGCTTGCGAACATCCAGTTTGCTCAATTTACAAATAGTTCATATAAATAGTAAAATAACATTGTGTACAATTAAGCCTAGGTTCAAACGGGCTTGATCAAGCGTAGTCGCACTCGTTGAAGCAAGATCTCGCGATGTCAGACAAGCGCTTCAATGAAGTTGCTCGCGTTTGCGATGCGTGAAGTCACATCAGCGTGCAGCGCTAACCTTCAGATAAATTTGATTACACACCACACCACATGTTAAATTATTGATACTGAGAAAGTATGACATTGAGAAGGTGATGCTGCGCACCAGCACCACTGTACCCGCAGCAGAACCTAAGCTCATTCATTGATATCATTAAATACATAAATAATAATTAATTGGAAATTGGCCATGTAAGGATTTGACTATCTATTAGTGGCTCAATGAATAATATTAAAGTAAAATGTGAAATCATACTCATAACTTACAAATATATTTATTTACTTAACAAATTCGAGTACGACCACACGATGATACGACACAACATTCCAAATCTTCGACACATTTGATTTAAAATATTTATTACAACATTCATCAAGTTCTGATGCATGACATAGTTGTTTTAACAGTTTTATGTGAAAATTTGTAAGTACTACACAATGTGGTCTATTTTGTTGGTGAGATGTATGGCGAATGGAGATGATTATGAACAGGCGTGTGACAAGACCGTACAGACACATATTATATTTTTTAAAGGTGAATTAGTTACTTAAATTATTTTAAGTGACAAGACTTTAGCTGAGATTAATAGACGTTACTAATTCTGTGCTTTGACTAAGCCGTGGCTAAACAGTTCTCCTGTCACAGTCCTGTAACTGACAACGTATCTACATAACACGTATCTAATAATATCTAAGACAAAGTACGTGCTTAGTAAAGATTATTAATCTCGGCTTTATAATTAAAACCAGTTCTCCCTCCATACCATAGAGGATTGGTTTTTTTACTTTAAGTGACGCGGTATTGGTGTGAATGCTCACATACAAAGCGTTATGATACGCACAAATTGGAGAATGCGCGGCTAGCACGCGCGCCACGCGAGTGCGTGTGCGGATTCGTCGCACATTCGCACACCCTCATTTATTTGTACCAAAATGGAGCAACACCGCACTCAAGGAAATGGAATGAATTAATCTAATGACACGGGATGTCAAATAAACTATGATCTCTCTAACGACAATATTATTTAAATACATTATCTTCTCGTTATTAAAACAATAAATATATTTACAATATTCCGTAGCAACAAACGCTATATTATGTTAGAGTTCAATTCATTAAAATTTCTCACGTCCACCGGTTTGTGTATCTCTATGTAAACCACATAGTAATAATCTTATTATTTCGACGTCAGTTTCGAGAGAGATCGAACATGAATCACAGAGGTCCGACGTTACGCTTTATCCGCTTCTCATAACAATCTTACCGGTATTTTCTTAAATCAATTTTATTTGTTTACTTAGCTAGTCGAAAACTAAGTTTTCTCGTTAAAAAGTCGAGTGAAACCGACGTTCGGAAGTGTTCGGGTCCCACCAGGCCAGCGCACCGCACCACACTACACTCGCGTCTATCAGCTGGCGAGCAGCGCCGCGCGCAGCCGCGCGTGCAGCGCCGCCGCCGCCAGCAGCGCCGCCAGCACGCGGCGGCAGTCCGACAGCCCCGCGCTGCCGGTCTGCATGGCCGCCGGCCGCTCGCCTGCGCAGTACACAGGGAGTCAAGAGCAGAATACAGAACACACTGGACGGCACCTGCGGTCATCATTTCGTGCCACATCGTGTCCAAAACAAAAAAGAACTCTCTGTTCACCCGCATAATATGGGTAGCTTTAAGTAAAATGTTTTCTTCTTTATCACACGCAAAATTATTAAACTAAAGAGACAGACATACTTCAGAAAAAAAGGCATAAGAAATAAATGACAAACTACATCATTTAAAAATATTGTGCTTTAATTTGTTCTTTTGATCCCGAAATTATAATTTCCCATCACCTCAAAGATGTTTTTCATTTGATAATTGAGATGAGTTTTAAAAGCTTTATCGATGATTTCTCTTTTCTCTTATATAATGTTATTCAAAGAATAAACTTCTAGATACAGATGAAGAAAGTATCTTTAGTGAGTGAATACGTAGGAACATAACTTAAAC
This sequence comes from Polymixis lichenea, assembly GCA_949091785.1. Lineage (NCBI taxonomy): Eukaryota > Metazoa > Arthropoda > Insecta > Lepidoptera > Noctuidae > Polymixis > Polymixis lichenea. Next base: position 27,468,416 of record OX420932.1, on the reverse strand, counting down.
AGAGTTTGTTGTTAACAGTTTCTTCAGATACCTTTGGAACAAACAGTAGGCGGGGGCGTGGTCACTCACCGTTGAGCACGTGCACGCGCACGGAGGCGACCTCGGCGTTGGAGGGCGAGCACGAGTAGCGGCCCGAGTCGGCGGGCGCGGCGTCCTGCACCAGCAGGTACGACGTGGTGGCGGCGCCCTTCTCCGTCACCACCGACACGCCGCCGCGCGACGAGTCGTACGATATCACCTGCTTTACAACCGACACCACTCCATTGTTATATCTACTCCCATTGCTCATTATAACTTCACCACATCGCTTGTGGAGTACATGGTCCATGATGTCGCTACTTTACTAGGACATTGTATGTTAGTTAAGCTTGTTGATGTGTCATTCGTCGTAGTGTGCAGCCTCTCTGTTACCTACAAGTTTTCATGTACCCGAGAACATTACTATAGTGACTCCTGACACTCCAGGCTGCGAGCCGGTTATTGTGCGACGTTTACTCCTGCTACTAACACGACTGCTTTCGTAATAGATTCGTGCTTGACTTCATACAGCGCACGCGGGGTGTACCCTCTGTGTCACTGTAGTCTATGCCGCCCACTACATCTAAACAAATAAAGTGGATTATTTTCACTGATCACAGTAGGTCCTCTGTGAATCAATGTTTCGGCCTATTTAGACATAATATAGCAAGCCGTGCAGGGGAGGAGTGAGTGAACCGGCAAATCCCCAGAAATTTCGGTTACTATATCGGGCTGCAACAAATCAGATGCAATATTTTTTGTTTGCAGCTCAAAGACATATTAATACGTTATGTACGCAATCGGAGCTCAGCAATAAACATTTGATCTAATGCATAAGGTAATCATGAACAGCGACTATGTAGTTAGGAACTAGGCGTGACTCGTGAAGTAATAACGCGCGGTTGTCGGTCGCCGCGCGAGGTACACACCAAATTAAACGCGTCAAGTTGTGCGCAACACGCGCGACACACTTGGGAGTGGCGCGAGGAGGCAAAACGCCGGGGCGTTACTCCGCTGCCACGAGAAATCGCGGTGCAGCGGACAGAGCTCCGGCGGGATCTCATGGCGACATGGAAAGTGCGATTGTCGCAACCCAGTGCTGGGCAAGCCATGACTGCGGCGGTAATTCCCCTCTTTGAGGACTGGATTGAGAGGCGCCACGGCGTCTTCACCTTCCGCCTGACGCAGCTCCTCACCGGACTCGGTTGTTCCGGCAGATTCCTGTTTCGCATAAGGCGGGAGGAAAAACCCGGGTGTTTCCACTGCGAAGATCGCCCCAAGGACACGGTTGAGCATACAGTGGAGGTCTGCCCGGCTTGGGCGGACGGCATCGGCAAGCGCCGATGCTTGCCAGGGGTGCGGGTTGTTCGAAAGAGATACCGCGGCCCCTAGCACACAGGCAACTGAGGGAACACGGGTGGGGTTTAGTCAGTACAAGTCTGATACGCTCTCCTGCTTTTGCTCCACCCAGAGCGGGAGAAGTTATTTTAGTATTTCCCACAAAAAAAAAAAACTCGTGACACGACATAACACGGCGCGGCGCGGCGCGGCGCGACAGAACTAAGCGTAAGCGTAATTAGGGAGCGCACCGCGATCCGACCGTGTTTATTCAAATAGCGTGGAGAGGCGCTTACTCCCTGTGTCAGTCAACGCGTGCGACCAACTTGCGTTTGAAACATAATCAGTAGCGAGTTGATCTGTATTGACATCATAATATATATTAATAATGATAATTATCTTATTTCGAATAGGACGCTGATTATTATATCTGCTATCTAAAAATTGGCTGTGGAAAGCTATATAAATTTTTGCGGACATTCTGTTTGCAATGAACAATACAATAATATAATATAACTATTGAGATGACGCGGTGCGGTAGATGTATAATTAACTAGTTTTTATCGTTGTAGGTGTTGGAGTCGATCATGTTTTTATGTGAAAGTCCAACCAAGTTGGGGTCGACCGCATCATAACAAGTCCTGTTCTAGCGTTCATAACAAGTGTGTGTGAGGGTGTGTGTGTGTGTGAGAGAGAGAGTGCGTGTGTATATTTGTGTGGAAGCACGCGAGTCACACGGCAGAGTACAGCGGCGCATTTCAGGATTACTTCCAACCGATAATGCGATTAAATGTGTCTCGATTCATGTTTCAAGCGATGGTGAGTTGATTTGAACGTGAGTATTAGGAAATGTGTCCTCGTAAAGTAGCTGCTAAGTCTTGCGGACAGGCACGCGCGCTCTGTAGTCTGGTGTGTCGCTGGTGGAACATTAATTAGGGAAACAATATCCAAGATGTGCTGCAACACAAGGTAAACCTGTAAATATTTAGTAAATGACAATTAGCTTTTGCCAGCGGCTTCGCCCGCGTTAACCAATTAAAAAAAAAACCTTAGTAAATTATACACTTAAACCTTCTTCATGAATCACTCTGACTATTGGTGAAACCACATGAAAATCCGTTCAGTACTTTTTGAGTTTATCGTGAACAGACAGACAGACGCGGCGGAGGACTTTGTTTTATAATATGTAGTGATGTGAAAGTTTGGATGTTTGTTACTCGATCACGCAAAAACGGATGAACGGATTTGGATGAAATTTGGCACACAGATAGTCTGTAACCTGGATTAACACATAAAATACTTTTTAATACCGGAAGTGGATAAATTCCGACCACCACGCAGGCGAAGCCGCTGGTAAAAGCTAGTATTCAATAAACCTGTGTGCTATGCGGCTACGTCACGTAGCAGAGCGCTACGAACTCTTGGAGCGCGCTACCGGAGACTGTAGCGTAGCGTTCGTAGCAATTTGTTATTTCAACAGGTCTTACTCCTGCGACTTCAACAAAACCACCTGCTGGTGTACTTGACTCCAGTATAAATCTACCGCTTAAATTAAACTTATATATATAAATAACTACAAACTTGAATTGTGTCCCCTAGATGCATCCGCCTTCTGGTACATCACGCCCATCTGACCTCGAAACTTAGGCCCGTTTTTATTAGAAGTTAGTGATAATGATTGCCTCACTCACTGCGACCTCTTCAGCATCGGCATCATTCGCATTTCCCCACCCCCAATGTGTAACTATTCTAACATTCATACTTACTACAAAAAATCCATGTGTATAATTACTTTGCGTCCGCTCACCTCGTCCTCGTGGTACCAGAATATGTAGGCGGGTGGCTCCGGCGAGAACTGGATGAGGCACGTGAGGTTGATAGTGGAGCCCATGTCCACGTGCAGGTCGGGCCCGCCTAGGATGCGCGCCGACGGCACTGCAACAAGCAAGCACGACACGCTACAGCACGGTACTGGGGCACTGGGGACGTAGCTTTATATTGTTACATGTTTAGTTTAGCTGGAAAAGTTTAATAACAATAAAATATTTTCCACTTAGGCTTTTCCCAACTATGTTGGGGTCGGTTTACAGTCTAACCGGGTGCACTGAATACTAGTATTTTACATGGAGCAACTGCCTGTCTGACTTCTACAACTCAGTTACTAGGTATTGTAGCAGCTACCAGGTTAGGCTAGCTGGCGACATAGGCTTGCGGAAAGCACCAGGCGGTCATAAAATAAACAACGAATTAAAAACACCATGAACCAGATAACAAAAATATTTAAGAACATACGAGTTTGCAACGAAGTCTTGGCTACATAACAAATTCCAACTCAATGGAAATTGTCCACAGTATTAACCGTCAACGTGCCTGTCAAAGATCCACGAATTACAGCCGTGACCAATGTTTTGACTTGCGACGCACGGAAGGGTATGTAAAGATAGTCTCCCATCCACGGACCAACCGCGGAAGTAGCTTAAACTGATCGATCGACCCGTGCGCCTATTATTACTTAGCCAGAAGCCCAAAGAATAAAACTAAACTCTGCAATTTTCTTTCGAATTGGAATTCTCGTAATTGTGTGTTTGAGCAATAATTTGAAAGTTTCGATTACAATTACTTTTCTGCTGTAATTATTATTGTTTGTACAAAACGTTGTTGATTGAGACTACCCAATAGTATTATATCCCGACAGATCAACCATAAAAAATTTAACATTGCAACCATAAAAAAAATCACAGATTTAACAGAATGCAAGAACTGAAGTCACTAGAGCCGTCATCACAGAATGCCCCGTTGTGACAAGATTATGAACAATTGAATGTTTTCAACAAATATAACGTAATTTAAGGTTACAAAATTTGCTTATGTTGCTATTTTGCTGGAATATTTTATAATGTGAAGGAAATTAGTATTATTACGATTTATTTATTTCAATCAACATTGGGTCATACAAAAAAAAACTAGATTAAAAATTATTGAATTACATTTAAATTGAAAATTATACATTAATATAAACAAAATTTTAATAATATCTTAACATTAGTCAGTACGTGTATCATGCAGCAGTGGTTCACGTACTGACTGTCAAAATGTTTTGCAAAAGCGTTCAGGATACTGTCGTGGCTGGCCACCCCACCAGGGATGTGCACCGCTTGCGCATGATTGTGTGGAAACAATCCACACGTGCCTCGGCAAACATCCCCGACGCGCTGCAGAAGCGAGGCAGCCCTAAGAGCACATTGGACGCGTAGAGCGCTGTACTGTTTCCGCGTTTAATCCATCCACAGACTTCCAGTATAAAAGGATACACAAAACGTCCTAAATACGGCTATTTTGACGCCCCTCGAACACCGAGCAAATCTGCGCGCTATCATATACGCACGAACAGACAGCGCCCTATGCTCCCTTTCAATGTCTGCATCGTCTTTCAGGTCAGACGTTAATAAATGTTCAAGATACTAAAACGTATCAACTCTATTAATTGCCGGTAAGTAATCAGGACACCTCCCCCTGGCCCGAAAGACCATGCACTCGCTCTTGTTCGTGTTATACAACAAACCATGTTCTTCTGCATACTTTACATAAATGCCAATCAGCCTTGACAACAGACAGGCGCTCAGCTTCTGCTGAACCATGTCGAAACATAACTTATATTGTTTAGGCTCACACCTCCAATATGGCAACCGACATGCGTGCTGCTGAGCGCCTCTATCAGCGCATTAGCGTACAGGTTGTAGAGTTTCGGTGAGGTTAGCCCCTCTTGCCTCACGCTGCACTCCAACCTGTATGGTGTCGAGTAAGCCCCCGACCACCGAACAACATTGACCTGATTGCTGAAAGCAGTATTGAAAGATACAGATCAGTTCATCTGGCACTGATGCTTGCTGTAGATTTTGCCACAGTAGATCATAGCGAACCAAGTCAAATGCATTTGACAATAGCCTATAGGTAAGGAACATTTTAATCGTTTTCTCAAAAACGGTCAATAACGCTGTGGTTTGCAAACTAATGTATTGACGTGTGACACAGCAGTCTCGTATATCAGCACAACAGCACCTATGTCTGTATTATATGACGATGCGTTCAGTGGCTCATGCATCGCCACCGTTACACATATCTCCTTCAGCCAGCAGCTAGTCTACCGCAACAGTTCACAGAACGCCACACTAACTGGCGCATGGACTTTCATACATGAACTTCAGCAGCATCGTGTGAACGGTATCTTCATTATGTTACATGTTACAAGTATAAAGAGCACTTTAATCGGCGCTGTTCTGCGACCCAGCAGCGCGGCGGCGGGGGGTTAATGTCCTATAATGTCGTAAGGTATTATTGCATCGGGACGTGAGCTCTGCTCGGAATATCAATCGTTATGTAAATGTGTGAGTGTTTTATCGCAGCTCGTTCGCTACTGTGCCGTGTGTACGTCGTGTATTCCTCGCCGCCTCTCCACTTACAGTGTCGCGCTAAACGTGAACACGCTCCAAGCTCTCTGAAGTGATTGGATTTGATATTCTTCTGTAGATAGGGAAATATTCCCGATATTTATTGCAGACAGAAAGATTTATTTATCGTATTTTGCGATTCGGCTGTGGAGTCAAAAGTCACGCACCGGTTTAGCGTTCGATGTCAGCTTCCATTTTGTTTTGTTTAAATATGTTGCACCTAATGTGCTGCAGTTCCATGTATAGGAGGCGGGGAGCCTCGTAACCAACGGTTTAATTTAGACACTATGCAGGCGAGGGGGGGTGGGGCGCAGGAGGCTCCGGTTGAGGGGCGGGGGCGAGGTTAGAGTGACACATTTGCAGTTCACTGTGCTCATTATAGCCGGCTGAATACGTTTATTTTCAAGAGCACGCTCGCGGTTGCTCGACCCTTATTAAACGCTTAGATGACTGAAGCGGCGCGGCGGTGGTCACCTCTGACAAGAGTCACACACGCAGCATCCCCTGTTCTCCCAGACTGGTTAGTATCCCACGCAGGTGCACACATACGCAGCCACCATATTATACGTGAGCCTCGAACTTCGAAGTGAGCTTTGTAATTCCCCGCTGGGTCTAGTACGGAGAGAGTGCTATTGATATGCATGCGTATGTATCATCTAAATAGAGATATATCATCTATATCATCAGGTATATCATCTATATAGGTAGATACCTATAAGCATAAGATGCTTTCTGTAATACAAATCAGGATGAGGACATTTCATTGAGCAGTTAACGAATAAATTAGGTCTTTACGAGCGGCGGGCAATATCAACAGCGCGTTGTTTAGTGCGGCGCGGGCGGGGGGCGACTGTTTGTGCGCAACTTACTCTGAAACCTAGCGCGACTGCTCGACGTCCACAGGGAAGTGTTTGTGAAGCCGTAAAGCTAAAATTGAATGACGTCACTTGTTTACTGACAACCTTCATGGAGACAGCAAGTCGAACAAGTTGAGAAAACTGGCGACGTGTGACGTCACAGAGTTGTAGCATCACGCCACTGTTTCTTCGCATGTAACTAAGTTATCAACAGACTACACAAAATGTAAATAATAAGACACATTAGCGCCTCACTAGGAACATTTTTCACTAGCTAACATCGAGTAAGTATATTGTGGACTACTCGCGGGGAACGAATAGCTCGTGCTGCAATGTTATGTATGCTTCGTTCAGCCTCCATGTGCCACCGTGCCTAGTGCATGGCTGTGGCTACAGACGTACATCACAGCGGAGCTGCCTACTTCTCTCGACACATTAGAGTGGAGCGAACAAATTAATGTCCCCACTCGCGAACACTGATGTGCGTACATAAATATTATGTACAGAATATGTGCTCCATTATGAATAAGCACACACAAGGACCGTGGTTATGTAGCTTCCTAAAATAAAACATATTATAATTGAATTGGATATTGCAGCTAGTCGGTAGCCGCTACGTACGGGCCATTTCAGTTAATTTCGTACTTTATGACGTCATATTTCGTGGTGGGCCAAGAAACGCCGCTGGGCAGTGACAGCGCTGTAAAGGGAGGGGTGCGAGGGGGGGGGTGTTCACTCACTCGGCAACACAAAGAGCAGGAGCATTCAGAGCCACTTTGTGTTAGTGAATTGGTTTAATGAGGTCTCGTCCGTGACGTCGCGCGTATTTTCGCGATTTCTTGTGTACCTCAAGCGTGGTAGGCTATCACGTCAGGTGTTGGCACTCAGGTGTTTGATAAGGGGCCAGGCAGCTGTTGTGCTGTCAAAGTAAATAGAGCAGTGACTAGTAGTAAACAAAATTACGAATAGTGGCTCTATACCCATTTTTTATTACAGTATTCAATACATCGGTATGTATTGAATACTCAGGTACGATTAGGGTTGCCAACCGTACTATAATATATAGTATTGTACTATATTTCGGGTCTGCGTACTATATACTGTTGAAAAAATATACAGTAAGTATGCAAAAATACTATATTTTCGACATCAAAAACGAATAAAAGAAATCCTTTATTAAAAAGATATAGGAACGCGCCTTTACATTAACTTTTGACTGAAGCCATAGCATGTATCCGAAGAACTCATCTGTCATAATACGTTCTAAACTTTTCAAAAATGTCAAATTTAATAATAATCTGCTCTTTACTTTCGCCACTTCGAAATGGCGAGAAAAAGAAATAGAACTAGTAAGTATCTCATTATGAAAAACTGAGCTTTTGATTTATATTAAAAAAAAATTATAAAGCTGTATGACACTTCTATTTTAGACAAAGAATTGTTCAAAAATGCAAGAAGTTAAATAAAAATTGTTTTTATAACATTAATAAGTAACAAATTTATATGTATTTGTCTATTTTTGCTTATTCCTAGGTACTATATTTTTTTTCGCTTTTTTCGAAAAATACTATATTTCGTCACAGAAATGTTGGCAACCCTAGGTATGATGTAGGTCCATCTTATTGTTTGAGCCCGCACCCCTGGACTTCAATCCTACACCGTAGCAGATCAGCAGCGGTGCTACCGGCGCACGCGACCCTCGCTCAATAGTATGGAGAGCGCGCTGCCGCTGCCACAGAATTATTCATCCCTCCGCCGCTGAGTACTTTGTTTGGCAGGTTTTGCTCGCACCGCTCCGCCGCTAATTGGTTTAATCGCTCGCTCTTTGTTGCATTAAGCTGCGCCAAGAGAATTACTATTACTTAGCCTGGGTGTCATGGAAACATAAATATCTTCGCGGAAAACATTGAACAGACACTGTCGATAAACGTATCGACCGTGGCTGTTCAGGGCCCCAATTCTGTATGGTTATAATGATTTCCCGCGACTCTTACTACGTTCAAACTACGTCAATATCGTGTTTTGTAAAACCAATGTACCGGTAAGGAATCGAAATGTCATGTTCTGTATGTTCCAAGACAATTTGGCGATATTTATTAGCAGATGTCGTGTGTGATCTAAGGAATTGACGTAGTTTCGAAGTAAGGAATCGTTAAATGGTCATAGTGAATTAGGGCCCAGTGCTTTGTCTTCGATTTCATAAGATCACGAGTATAAACTTCTTTTTTTATAGTTAACTTTCTGTTGCAGAGTTTTGTTTCAATTAATACTTCATCTAGTTTAAGACACAATTTTGAATCGTAAAGATCTACTTTAAAAAAATATTATTACTTATCACTAGGTATACAACTGTAAACTCATTGCATTGCTTAATTGTTCTAGTTCCTTTCTTTTTAACCGACTTCAAAAAGAAGGAGGTTATCAATTCGACATGAATATATATCTATTTTCTTTAATATATCTTTGATCATAATTTCGTCATAAATTGACGGATTTGCAAAATTCTTTTTTTCTTCGAAAGGGGTTTATTCCGTAATGTTCCCTTAATAACATATAGACCTGATGATGCGTTTCGGAGACAGGCAACGGAACTCTTACAAAATTACCGCTAACAAACCGCGTTTGCTGGTATCGCATAAATATCCATTGTTTTGACCCCAAGGATGATGAAATTTCGAATTGTATGGGGTAGGTAACTTCAAAAAAAAAACGACCGACTTCCAAAAAACACTACAAAGTCAAAAATAACTTAATTTCGGAAGGCGGTGACAAAAAACAAAATAAAATACATATCCAAAGTCACCGACTTCCAAAATTAAAGTTATTTTTTTGGAAGTCGGTTGTTTTTTTATTTTGAAAAATGTTTTTTAATCTTACCATCGGTCACCGTGTGCTATGAATATGGGTATTTGTTCTATGTTAGGTGAAGTGACACCGTCAATCAAATCACAATGGAGTTTCTCGGTAATCAAAGTTTTATGTTTGTTATTTTCATGTTTGTTTAATACTAATTACAAAATATAACATTTAATTAATTTTAAAAACCTCACCTGTAATAAAAGAAATGACACCTAATGCTATTAATCACAATATCGATACCTAACAAACAAGTCCCTAACTTATAAAAGTTTTCACGTAGATTCGAATTCCGATTCGACCACAGATTAACTAAAGGGTGAGGACATTGCGGTCTGCCACTGTAATGAAGATACAAATCTATTTTATTTTTATCACCACCCTTGGGAAAGGTAACACTCACAAAATATGATGAGTCTACTAATTATTGTACTTTTTCGAAACTTGTTAGTCTTCGTTGACAAGCATTGGGCCTGAGACCAATATGAAATGTGGTTAAAGTTTGACAAAATTATTTAAAAGGTTGAAACCTTTTAAATAATTTTGTTATTATTCTTTGGCTTGAGATCTATGGAAGTAGTGCAGTGGAAGAGGTGTTTTGCTATTTCTATACTTTTTATTTCAGATATTTGTAACCTTTTGGTTTAATTCTGCAGTGTGCTTCTGTTGATATTGGCTAGATTTTCACTTGTTCCTCACGCAAGATCTTGATTTCATACTGATTATGGCTGTTATTGAGCATGTCATAGAGCGGGTGAATGTTCCTAACTTTGTCTATGAACTATGAAGGGTGTTTCATGGTCTTTTGCGGCGTTTCAGGAGTATAATTAATTGTGACATCAAGGCTAGAGAATATCGGCTCGAGATAGTAACAGGAGCACTCAGACAGTAGCTATTTAACTGTGTTTGTTTTTAGCTAGTTCATCTGGGCTGCGAGGTTTTTTGCGTCTGGGTTCTTCCAACCAGTTTTCTTCAGGAGCATGGTCGGAGTCTACTAGATCTATCGTCACACTGGTGTCACTAGTAGGTATGTATCGTACCATTACAAGCGTTAGATCTGGGTCGACTAATAAATACGTGGAATATTTGCTGCCTTAATATTTTAGTCACATTTGGCATTATTATTCTAAATATAATTCTAAACAAAAGTATGTAAAATAAGTGGGCATTAGTAAACCGGATTAAGAAATAATAATATGCCTAAATTATCAAAGATAATTCTTCTGTAAACGCAAAGAGAATCAATGTTCATTGAATTGTTCGCATGACCGAACCGAGTTACCGACCGACAAAAATTAAATGATAAAAAAATGAGGGAGCGGTAAATACGGAGCGATGAGGTACGGTACGGTGGGGCGGCATCGAGAGTGCACAATCAATAGCAGCGAGAAAGACGCTGATGATTGAATCGTGTTACCACAGTACCTGCGGCCGGGGACTGGCACGCCGCCATGTCACCTGCATTCACTCACCACAGCTATGCCCTGGGTACGTCACTGCACAGCCACGCGCCGAGTGTTGTAAAGACGAAATAATAACTTCGCGCACTCATCACGGAACTTACAATAATATTGATGAACCGTGACAAGTGTTCCATCACGCCGTTCTACCACCGCACATGAATCGCACTGGTGGTGGCGTTACAGGGTGGCTGAAACAAAACCTCGTGTTTTCTTCTTATGAATTCAGTTTTTCATTTAATAGTTGCGTGTTTTCGCCATTCGAGAAACAATTCCCACGATAACTGACCAAGAGAGCCGAACGCTAGTGAAGGCTAAGTAGGGAGAACTCGCGGAGGCGATATTATTTCTAAACGGGAACTGAGCTACAGCCGCAGTCCTAAATATAAAGAAGCCATTTACTAAAAAGAGCATGTGTTGCGCTTACTGTACTTAGTGTGCGAATAACTCTAATAACTTTTATGAATCACTTCTTCCCATGCGATTAACTAAATAAATAAGCTCAAAAACCTCCATACAGTTACGAAATGTGTGCGTTAAGTCATGCGTAAGCCTCGTAAACTTTGTACCGCAACATTAGGAAGCCGCCCGCTGGAGAATGTGTGAGCTTTCATAACAACGCAAATTTTTGACGAGCGCACCCCCTGCGCTCCCCCCGCACCCCGACCGCACCCCGCGTGCGTGTGATTGTTATAAACATGGCAGGTGTCGCCGCCCGCGAGTTACGCGCGATAGATCAACTTTATTCGCACGTTTCGCACGCTATCATAACAGGGTTACCGCTGATTCGCACGATGCTACGTTACTCATAGAAATATTTGTTTTAAAGTTTTTAAGGGTAGTCAGAAGCCCGAAAGTCTGACAACCAGTCTTTCTAACGGGATCGTATTACCCGTTTATTGGGTTGTGAAGGTGAAAAAGGCAATCGCCCCATGTAAAATACTGGTTTTCAGTTGCATCCGGTTAGACTGGAAGCTGACTTCAACATAGTTGGGAAAAGGGAGGCAGATGGAGCTTAACAATATATTTGTTAAGCGGGAATTAAAGTGGTCCAAACGACAGTGAAGCCCAAACTTAAGAAGATATCCCTTACAAGACTGATAATAGTGTTCCGAATGAGACGCTCAGGTGCGCCAGATATTAACACGTGCGGATGACTGCGGCACACGACACAAGAAAGGGAAGGAATGCTGCCACTGTGTCTGGATTGGAACCTTTGCTGTCTTCTTCTTTTTGGCACATCCATAACTTTGTGGAGAGGGACGGAAACTGTATTCAAAATCAGAAACATTGCACTACTTACAAGTACTACTTCACAACATGCAGCCCCTACTGCTACTACGCACAGCACTCGCAGCTATTGAGGCGCGACTCGCGGCTCGAGCTTAATGGAAACACTTTCCGTCGTGGCGACACACTCCAGATTAGCTCCCTCGCAATACTTACATCCTAGCATAATGAACAAACTTTTACGTCTCCGCGTCGCGCGGACGTGCTATTGAGACACCGAGTTTATTGCGATAACTCCGCATCAACAGTAATGTGCCGAATGTGCGTCGACGAGGCGAACATTAAACTTTGCGAAGAAACGTCAATTCAGCTATAATTAACAAAAAACCTGTCTAATGAACAGTGTAACACTGATTGGTGGACACCTGCTCAAGAGGGTGGTCAACCCACCCGAAAAACTGAACTTGACACAACCATACTTGGTTATGTCAAGCGGTCAAAAACATCGTCCTGTCTGAAATCCCATTGACTGCAATAACATAACTAAGTTAATATGTGCAGTGAGTACCGCGGACGAAGACCCATGCAGTTGCACGCAGTCGCGGCTTCATTATCGCGACTTCAAAGCAAACAGACGAACGCAGTGCCATTGTGTCTTGCCGCTAACGCGCAACCGCCACCCGGGGCAGCGGCGCCACGCAGCGGAGCAGAACAGAAGATCCACTTCTAAGAAAAAGCCAGGATAAGCACAAGTAACACTCTATGTGTGGAATAGAGAATTTGCTTCTGCAACTCGCATCGACCATCGTTCGAGATTGCTTAGTTTTGCGATACATATGTTCCGCAAACTATGTGCGGGCTCTGTTTCGCACGGGACAAGAGTACTACACCTTCTGTGTTACATTATTATGTGTAGTAAAGACCGAGATTTTTCCGTGCCACGTGTTTACCGACTCAGCAACACCCCGCCCATCGAAGAGTCAGATTAGCACCATCAGCAGAGTCATTTTGTAGATGAACAATAAATTAAACAAGTCCCGACAGCCTGTTGAATATTTAAAGCAAGATACTAAAGTTTTCAGAACTCAGAGCCTTCCGACGGGAAATTAAAAAAAAATATTGAAAGTATGAAAGTGTAATCATTTACCGAAGATGGGAGGTACCGATAAACCGTAGCAGATATAATCCAACGCCAATAAATCAGCGGAACAAAACGCTCCCAACACCGCGCAGTCGCCGAGTTGAAGCTAAATGAGAAAAAACCCGCCAATCTATCTATCATCTATCATATTTTTAAAGTCGCCTGTCGAGTGTCGGGAGGAAATCGCTCCTCGGCGAGGGAGTTATTGAATTTCCAATTTTTCACGAGGAATTTTATTTTATTTGTGCGGGTAGTGCGGCGCCGCTCCACCCCGACTCGCCGACCTGCCGCCCTGCCAACCCACCGACCGACGCTCTGTGTAAACAAAATGTAGACTTCGAACACAAAACGGAATCGATCACTGAACAGACAGACAAAGTTTCAATTTAATTGAAACCATTCGTTAGGGCAACAGTTCATGGAAATAATTTCTCTACGGATAAAATACAATTGAAAAGTTTAGTCGGAACGTATCGTGTCCGTAGTATTCGAACAAAAAATTGGCGCCAATATCAAGCAAGTGCCGACCAATTAGTGAATTACAAATTACTTTTCCATTCAGTTCGCTTTGCTCGATAACAATCTGAACTTAGTATCAAATGATAGCATGACAGCGACTATGCTTTGTCATATTGGACCGCAGTGTGACGCTGTAGGGTTGTTCCTATGATATTTTTTTACATAATCGTCACAACGAGAAAACGATTTCTCAGAAATAATATTTCAGTATTAGATACTAGACACAGCAGTAGAGCTAAAGTTTGCTTACTAAATTAGAACAGTTTCCAATCTAATATCCAGTGATTGACGGTTGTGTCGCTTGTGTCGATGTCGCGACTAACAAGAACTAAGTGTTCGTTAGGTTGACAGGTGTAAGTGGGCTGTAGTCTACTAGACTATGAAATAACGAGTAAGTACGACTCGTCCTGCCGACAGAATCTTTTAATAATTACATGTCATAATGGAATTAATAGAGACAAGGTTTGAAGAATTAACTGTACCTATTTTTACATCGAATAAATTATTCTATGTAGATTATGTGGCCCCTTTTTGTGGCAGTAAAATGATATCAATTTTGCAGACATTGTAATTGATTCTGATTGTTTAAAAACTACTTTTTTTTAAGTGTTCATCTATACCTACATCTATGTGTATACCTATACAAAAAAAAATCGCAGCGAAGACAAAACTGTACATTGAAGAATCTTGTAAAAACTTATTGCTACGAGTTCTGGGAACGATTCTTATGCCTAATATATAGTGTTTAGAATTTCTGTAGATAGTATTCGTTTAAAATTTCATAGAATAAAAATAGAATAAGAATAGAATAGAAACAGAATTCCCTATAAGTTTGGTCAGTTTATAGGCTATAAATGATCACGTTATTTGATGTGGGGCATGAGAAATATTGTAATTTGTTCGTATTCTTCTGTGGTTTCCCGCAAATTGTATAAAGACGAGCGAGACAAAAAAGGTCGTAGGTTGAGAGGTCGTATATTGCAGATAGTTAGTTACAGATTTAACCTTTTCTTTTTTTTATCATGCTATGCTTTTATGGAGGTAAGCAGTCAATCACGACATAAACAGGTTGGATTTTCAAGATGGGGCAATAAGGGCCGGTAACGTAACCCTTATCAGATAAAGGAAAACGGTATTAGGAGAATGTTCTTAAGTTTTTGAAACATTTTGGTCTGCATTCACAGATTTTGAAAAAAAAATATAATCACTAAGAACATGGGATTTTTTTACAACAAAAACAAAATGTTTTCGATCCTGGTTCATATAGAGATAAAAAAGGCCTATGTGACCACTGAGGTTTGAGTACAAAAATATCAGAAATCGCAATGACAGTTAATAGATGACAGTTAATGAAAAAAAATGTTTATTGCATCAACTTAAATAACTTAATCTAGTCACAATGGGGAGAATCCAGTTAAGCAAATAGTTTGCTTGCTTGGATGCTGCGCTCTTCCCCAGGTTATTTAAATTTAAATTTTGTATACGTTTTATTAACAGAAATGATTAAAAAAATATTATATTATTGAGCCTGTACAAAATAATGACATAAACTGAAACAAATTAAAACAAAAGAATGAAAAGAAAACATCAAAAAGCGCGTTGGAATGTGTGTGTTATGTGTGGAGATGGTGTGGAGGTACTGGTGGTGAATGTGTACGTGAGTAGTGGGTGTGAGTAAGTGTGGGAGTGAGGTTTGGGCCTACACATTATACATGGTGAGGATTTATTATTATCTACTAATTATAAAATGTTTATATAAAGTTTTTATTTTTCACTTTTTAGTGGTACACATGTGCTTATCCCTTCATAGCGTACCGGCGTGATGTTATGTTATAAACTGGTGTAAACAATAGACAGACATGAGACTTCAGCAATTTCAGTCCATATGCTATATTTTATTGAGCAGTTCCGTTGCCTATCTCCGAAGTTCTTCATCAGATCTTCACCAAATTGAAATGGGACCACTCCGAGAAAGTACTCTTCCAAAAACTACCGAAATCGCTTCAAGTGTGGCTATAAAATTTGAAGAGTTATCTCTATTTCTCCAGGATCCCATCATCAGATCCTGACTTGATGATCATGGGACCACCTGGGAAGTATACCCTTTCAAAAAAAAAATCCCAATCGGTCCAGCCATCTTCGAGTAATCGGGTAACATACATATTTTTTCTTTTTAAGAAAATAAATAAAAAAGGTTCCGACGAATTGAGAACCTCCTCCTTTTTGAAATCGGTTAACAACACTGTCAGTCACTCTTACTTGGTACCCTGACCAAGTAAATGTGTCGCGACTGAAATTTTTTGGCAATACATTGACGCCGATCGACAAAATATTATTTTAAGAGCATTGCGTCGATGTCTTTCATATCCAGGGGTGACAGCAGTCTGTGCCACATGAACTATGAGTTATGCTTATATAATTGGACTCTTCATCTGTTTTGAACGAGCCAACGGCTCTGTTTACTATTTACTCTTTAATTTGTGAATACAACATCAACTATATTAGGAGAGCAGGTACATTCTTGGCAGTCTTAATATGCGAAGATTGATCAGCTTCACTTTTCAAGTTTTATGGAAAAAGTAAAGCTTATCAATCTTCAGAGAGCGAAGTTTGTTAGATGAAATAAACGTTACGGGATATGAAGCTTATGATTGATTAATCTTACAGCAACTTTCACATATGAAGTGTTATGGTAAGTGTTAGACTGTGGCTTCCAAAGTAAGGTTGCGGTGCCTGCGGGACGCCACGTCGTGCAATAAGTATGTGCAGCATCCGGCCGGCTCCACACATGGCGGCGCTGCACCGTCCGACCGGACACGGCACGTATCTGGACCAGTTCTCAGCTCAAACCTATTCCTAGCCTCTTTTAATACCAACCACTGTAAAATAGATAACTTTTTGAACAACTACTGTCGCCACTTAATACTAAATTAAATATAACCCTTGGTCACTGAATATATAGTAGAGTTGCCTTCATGAATGAAGTGCTTAAAAGGATGAATTTACTTCTCGTTTGCAAGTGAAGTGGCTCCCTCTCACGGAGAGGAGGCCTGTGTCCCAGCAGTGGGAACATTATACGCTGCTTACGTTACTGCAAGTGAGACATGACAGCGATACTACTTATTTATAACAACTCTTTGACACGTCGTGTACTCTGTCTTTGACAACTTAATACTTAAGTTGGTAGTTTATTAATGTTTCAGGCTTCAATTCTTTAGTAGAAAGTCACCCTTTGATACAAATCTACCACTTTTTGTACTACAGTATTGTATGTATTCAACCGTGTATCAGTTTATGATTAAAAGCTAGTCCTTCAATTTCTAGCCATCGATTCAAGAGAGAGAGTGAGCTGTGCAATTATTAGCCGACGATATCGCCATTGTATGAGTGTTTGTACAATCTACTCCGCTTTTCGGAATCCTCGGCTACTCATTACTACATACTGGGGCTCCTGCGCATTCCACTTTGAACTTTACTTCTTTGTGTTAGAGATATAAATAGCATGGCTTGTGAGCGGGCGACAAACGCGCTCGTTCTGCAAATTCCTCGTTATTAAATCTCGTGACCGTAAAAACAAGGTGAAGTAGGTTTTCTTTACGCCCCCCTTGCCAACCCGGCCCCCGCCTGCGACCCGTCCCGCGCCCCCGCGCACGCCTGCTGTCGCAGTTTACACGTCGCCGTCTCTTTGTTCTTGTTTATTTAATCTTTGAAAAACTTCTAACTCACCGGTGACGGTGAGTTTTGAAGTTTTTAATAGAAAAGGTTTTTAGTAGAAAAGATTTGTCTATCTTATTGTTGTGATAGAGAATAGCTTGACCGCACCATATGCCTGGTGTGCAACCTCAGTGCTAGTAGTGTCGGTATAACTTGCGTCCTTAAATTTCCGAGTTTGTGTCGATTATCATAACATACGTGGGCCGAGATACACAAACGTTAATTACTTTAAGGTTAATTTTGAGGCAGTATAGCATGGCTAATTTTGAGGCATATATCAAAATTAACCTTATGTTGTAGAGACCTTTTCAGAATAAATCGAAAGGTCGCGAGTGTTTTCGGACCAACACTTTCAACAACTATGACTGCTTTATAAAATAACTGTTTTAAAAGTTTTTAACGAAATAGGCACTCTAAAAGTCGTTATAGCAATGTGAGGCTGGCAAAAGAACTGATAATACACTAGCAAGTAGTCGCCGTACGGGAACATCATTAGTGTAATTGAGGCAACTAGTTGGCCACTATTTTAATTCGGTACAGTGCAAGTGTGCAATGTACAGTCCGGTGCAGGAGGTTCTCTCCAGCCTGCCAGCTAGCTGTGAGCTATGTACAGTCCGGTGCAGGAGGTTCTCTTCAGCCTGCCAGCTAGCTGTGAGCTATGTACAGTCCGGTGCAGGAGGTTCTCTCCAGCCTGCCAGCTAGCTGTGAGCTATGTACAGTCCGGTGCAGGAGGTTCTCTCCAGCCTGCCCGCTAGCTGTGAGCTATGTACAGTCCGGTGCAGGAGGTTCTCTCCAGCCTGCCAGCTAGCTGTGAGCTATGTACAGTCCGATGCAGGAGGTTCTCTCCAGCCTGCCATCTAGCTGTGAGCTATGTACAGTCAGGTGTAGCAGATTGTTACTGAAATCTTTAATTGGGCATTTTGATTCTGGTCATCAGGCTGTCGACGTCAATTATCAACAAAATACTTTATTTTAATTTGCGTGCTTATGGTATCACTGGTAGCTTGCTTGAAGATTTCATATTTAGCAGATATTTGATTGCAGTGCTAAATGGTTATCAATTTACCTTATAAGATATATCCTTGGGAATCCCACAATGCCCCATCTGGGGCAATTATATTTAACTATTAAATGATTTAAATTTCCAGCTGATTTCAGCACTCCGAAATGTTTGTGTACCCCGACGACTTAAGTTTCTCAGAACAATTAAGTCTATCAGAGACTCCTCGGTCTCACAGATGAAATTTCATAGTCTGATTGAATGGTTCAAAACAGTGAAATGCATTTGAACTCAAAAAATGTTACTACGATAAAAACTTTTATTGCCATTTTATTACATTATTGAGGATAAAGTAAATTAAATAGACATTATGCGCGGCCTGGGAGTTCTGTTTAACAAAATATTAAGCTTTGCACCACAATCAGATCGCATAACTAAAAAGCGTACAAGATGCTGGTTTCTCCCATAATTCAGTATAATGGTTTTATTCTAAAATAAAACAAAAATCTAGAGCACATTAGTTTGGTACGTAGCATATTGGAATACTGTAGTGTGATATGGCAGCCGCATAATGTGACGAATAGTTTGCATCTAGAACGCGTTCGAAGACGTCTCGTTTGGCATTTAACTTTTCCGCCAACAAACAGGGTTAAAACAAAAAAAAACAATCTTTTCACAAAAGTAGATTGAAGTTCTCCGATCACTATAAAAGAACGATAATGTTTAAACGACGCAATATTTGTAAAAAAATATAGGAATAATCGACTCTCCTTTACTCAAAAATTCCGCGTAGACCTAATACGCCACTTTATCCTCTACAGAGAAAACTAGTTGGGATCTAAGTTGCCATAAGTTAGGGTTTGCACGGTTTTAAATACACACATTAAAAGTGTCCAGGGATCTATCACAGTTTTGCTAGTCACTATCAATCAGGTTTTTTAATTATCATTTTTGTAACTCCCATGTAGTACCAAAATTTCGTCATTTGAAAAGTGTTTTTGAATTTCGATCAAAAGATGAAAATCTTCTGTCAAGTCGTATTCCTATATAATCTTGCAAATCGGTTTGAGGCCAAATAATTTTCTGCCATATTTCTGAATGGAATCAATAAAAAATTACGTTATTATGGAGAGAAGGCGTAATTGTATCAATAACCTTGGGAATGTTGGAAGCTGGTTCTCGGCATCGTGCTGTGGCCATCGCTCTGGGCACTACTTACAGTGTTATTAGTCGAGTTTGGACACGTTATCACATCACTGGCAGCGTGGCAGAGCGACATGGAGGATGAGCTCGCATCATTACACGCAGACAACATCGTCACACACATATTACTGCCCGACGAAATTGTACAATGACCGCGATGATATCGGTTTTGAGGCTTCATATTCATTCAGTAAAGAATAGAATAGAATAGGGATGTTAATAAGCGATCAAACCATTAAAAAATCCCTTGCATGAAGTCAATCTCCGTTTCCGAAGCCGCTGCGTCTTCTCGGGCGACGAGCCCATTGTAAACGTGCTGTGCGATTATGGGGCTCACAAGGACCACCTATTAAGCCCCGCAATCGCAGAGCCCGTTTCCTGCTAGCCGGCTTATGACACAGACATTGGACAGAAGAAGAGTGGCGTTTTGTGTTTTCCTGACGAATTAGTATGGGGTGAGTTACTAGACGTACACGGTATTGGAGGACACGTGGGCAAAAATAACCATTCTAAAATCATGCCAGGAAGTCCATTTATACAGTGGTGGAACAATCATGATATAGGCTGCTATTTTGATCGGTGGAAGAACCGAATTTATTTGGATCTCAGGAAATTTCAATGCACTGATTTACACTTAAACGATTGTATCAGATGTTGCAATGCCTTCGCAACTCAATCTGGACCTTCATTTCTGGTTAGGCATGATAGTGCACGTCCACATACTGCCAGAGTCGGTGTAGACACACCGCAGCTAATATAAAAATTGTACCATACTATATGCATCAAACAAAAGCTCTGCTAAATATGGATGCCGTGCACACACAAAAAAATCTTATTCGTCTGTTACAACGGACGCAGGCGGCGATTCCACATGGTGGTTTGGATAAACTCATATTGAATAGATATGCCGAATCGTTGCGATTGTGTTATACGCGCTAACGACGGAAATACAGACTACTAATTGTTTATTTTACGCAATAAAAAAATCCAAAAACCTTTATTTTACCACATTTTTTTTCTGGTCACTTGCTTCCGCATCACTAGTCGTTGCTCTCAATATATTTTGGGTGCTGAGACCAAAACTATGAACGTAGTACTAACTAAGAACCAGAAAAACCGCTGTCATCCCAAGGTATGTGACTACGAGGTTGAGCCCTCCTCAAGCAGGTAAGCTAAGGCTTCAGGCTTGGAAAGTTGGGGGTGAGAGCATCAAGTAACTGATTGGAGTCTGGACGAACAGCAGTTATTGAAAAAGAGCTGGTGTCCCTCTACCTTGAGCGCCTATAGTGCCCCATTGAAAAGATGGTTGCACTGGAGTAAGTCACATGGCATAAACAGTTAGTGTGCAGAGGGCAGGGACGTAGCTAGGTTTTTGGCCAATCTATATTTACAAAATAAGTTAGCATATAGTACAATTCTGTTACAAAAATAGCCATTTCGACATATTGCGCAGCAACAGTAGAGAACCTTTCAAAGAACTTTTTTATTCAGCAAGTTTTAAAGCCTGTTAAAGCTAAACTGCATAGAGGGGATGTAAATATTTTGTTTAACTGGCTAAAGTCATCTACTTGTTCATATTCTCTTTTTGACCAAAATAAACGGACTGCATTGATTCTTTTACTAGCTTCTGGTCGAAGGTTACATGACCTTACCCTCTTGGAACTCAGTGAGCAGGGGTTTATAGAGACTAAGGACACTTCGACATTTTGGCCAAGGTTCGGCTCAAAAGTAGCTTCTCGAGGATGGCTGGACAACAGACCAGTACAGGAAATATTAGAGAGGAGAAGTTGGAAGTGTTTAGAAACATTTTCAAGATATTACTGCAAAGAAGTAAATATATATGTCAGTGATGGTGCTGCATTGGGTTTACTTTATGATAACTGTAAAACTGCGTAATTAAACATAATGATACCTAAGATTTTATGGTGTGATCTCAATTTTAAAACTAAGAGTTACTTTTAATATTTCATTGATTTAAAAGCAGAGGTTTGTTTGTTCTATTATTTTTTGTCAATTGCTGTGATTAACTTAGAAATGTTATCGTTAGTTGTTGATCTATGCATACGTATTTTAGCAGTAGGTATGACTTCATAATTTTTTTTGTAAGTTTATGGAAAGAATAGGTTTTTATTTTGGTTTTGTTTACTTACAAAGTCAGTTGAATTTAGTGACTTTAGATGACTGAATAATTGTTAAATTTGTTTTTTTTTTCGGGTTAATTTAACATTTTTTTCTGGTCACCAGTATACTAAAAACAGGTCTTCATAATCATTGCTGTGTTTTCGAATACATATAATATGACTGTCGTGCATTAAGACAAAACAGGTATTATATGTTGGAGAAAACACAGCAATGAAACAAGGAGCTTGCTGATGATGAAGACTGCAATGATGCTTGACAGCTGAATAGGCGGTAAAGTACAATATAGTGCGCCCTCAGGTGCCAGAAATAAGGAGGTATTCTCGATATTCCTACTGATTTAGTGGGATATTCTCGTAGTTTCATAGAATCATAAGGAATACAGTCCTTATGATTCTATGAAAATACGAGAATATCCTACTAAATCAGTAGGAATAATTATTGATGTGTTTTCTCCAACATATAGTACCTGTTTTGTCCTAATGCAAAATAGTCATATTAGTGGTCCAACGCAGGTTTATAATAATAAATAATAATAACTTTATTTTCATGAACAAATAGAGATTTAACATGTTTTTATAAAGACAATTTAAATGAGCTTGGGTAGTTAGTAACGGTGTCAAGACACTTGCGCGAACGGACAATTGCGCGAAAAAGCTACGGAAATGAAATTTCTTCATAACATAACGACTGTATTCTATCAAAGGGTTGGGCAGGGGTGTAGCAAACTGGAAATAAACAGTCAATTTGACGTCAATAGTGATCGTCATAGTTTTTTTATAACACAACTATTTTCTTTCATTATTAGGTACCTATATTTTCGAATTTTTCATGTGGTTGTCGTTTTCAGGGCTTTTGGGGGTCCTGAAGCCGACGTTGGGGTCAAGATGGAAATCCAAGATGGTGGCTGTGCAATTTTTTGAATTTTCCATCATGGGTGTCGTTTTCAGGGTTTTTGGGCGTGCTAAAGCCGATGGTGGGGCCAAAATAAAAATTTCGTAGCTTCTACCTTGGATTTTAATTTTGACCCCACCATCGGCGTCAGGACCCCCAAAAACCCCAAAACCGACACCCATGATGGAAAATTCGAAAATATAGGTACAGTAAGGGGTCATAAGTGCACTATATAGCATACTAAGGGTTATATTGTAATTTATAATTTAATGTTAATGTTTTTCCGTTAAATATGGTTTTTGAGCCTTCTGCATGGAGTGCACGGCGCACGGTTCGTAAAGACGTGTTGAATAATTAGGCAAAATGTCTTATCGTTATAAAATCACTTGTTTCATATTCACTGAACATGCGCTATCGTTGCGCCTCTTTTATGAGCTGGGTTCTTCCACTTTGCTTTCGCCGGGCAATGTTAACCTTCTTCCTCATAATATCTTTTCACCCACCGACTCAGAGTATTTCACTAAAACAAAAAAGGGGTACTGTTAGGCTACTAGGCAAAATACATGCTAATATGTATTACTATTTAGAAACAAAACTATTTAAAATAGAAATTTCACATATATTAAATAAGTAATAATATTTTCATCGTTCAATAGTTTAGTTTTATACTTTTCTTGTATTTAGACCTTACAATATTTATAAAACAATTCAAAAATAACTACAAGGATCAGCAGTTATACTTTAATTAGATTAATGTTTAATAAAATAATTAAATCATAATACTCCGCTCAGTCCGGTTTCATCAGATATTGGTGATATAGTTATTAAGTCCACTTTTATGCAGCGCAATAATATTCGCTCCTCCCCCAGTGGGTTCCCGCATTGTCGTTGCGGGGTGGTTCAGTAGCCAGCCAGCTAGTGAAGTGAAAAGGAACCCCAAGGTGGGGCCACTCGTCAGGGCTTTTGCCTCCAAGCTGACGACGTAGCGGCCAAAACGTAGGTTGCGGTGAGGTGCATCGCAATTGAGGCGGGCCGCGATGTCGAATGGGAGGCATCGCGGCTGAGGGTTACAGGCTGCGGTGGAGGAGGAGTGCAGAGGTACTTCTGAGTAGCGCTCTTCCCTTCCGTGGCCTGGACGGGGCCGCCACCATTTGATGGCGGACGCGGTGGGGCTGCAGAGGAGGAGGAGTGTCGGTATAGCGTTGGCCGCTCTCCCTATCCCCTACGCCCGACAAGTGGTAGGTGGCGGGGCCACTGTGCTGACTCGTCGCTGGGGGACCAAGGGTGCTAGACACGGGGTCATCTGGGGCCCTTATGCTATTTGGTTCCTGGGGTAGTCACGGCGTGCCATGTGTCCTGGTGCGCCAGTGATAGGGGTTATTCCCCTCCAAGGAGGGTCCGGTAATGGACAGCCGTGGCGCGTTTCCGTGTTCCCGCCTCAAGCGGCACTGCGCTGCATTACATGCACCCTCACGGCCATAGCCTCCGCAGGAGACGCCCTGGGCGTCGGGAATCCCAGGTTTGATTCCCGGGCACCGTAGGCGCGGGCTTGCGGACGGCGAGTAATGGGTAGCTCGCTGTCCGGTAAGGACCAAGCCCAGGTCAACGACGCGTTGTGTTCCACGCGCACCTCAAAGAGATGTCAGCTCCAACTGATGGGGCCGCAAGGTTCGACGCCTGCCAGGGGTGCGGGTTGTTCGAAAGAGATACCGTGGCTCATGGCACACAGGCAGCTGAGGGAACACGGGTGGGTTTTAGTCAGTAAAAGTCTGACACGCCCTCCTGCTCCACCCAGAGCGGGGAAGTCATTTGATGATTTCCCACCCTTAAGAAAATAAAAGATAGTATTCGCTTTCATTTCTATATTGAAATTTGCTTATATTTTAAAATGAACTAGAACATCACTCGTTCCGTGTGGTGCCGGACGTAAAAGAATAGCACCATCCCATTTCTTCCCGTGGATGTAGTAGAAGGCGACTATGGGACTTACTAGAGATTGGGCAGCAGCGTTCTCTATACATTTGACCACCATACTGCGTTCAACAACCTGCCAGTCAAGCGTGGCGATTATGGCAAAACCCATCTTTTTGAGGGAGGCCTATGTCCAGCAGTGGACGTCTTTCGGCTGAAATGATGATGATGAACACCACTAATAAATTTAACACACATCATTAGCACACAATATCAACCAACACCGTTCTATTTAGTCGCGGTGAATGAGTCGTAAATGAACTGCACCTTAATATCATTTAAATTTATTTCGTTTTCTGTGGGTACAAGAAAACTATAGTCAAAAGCGATTTTTAAAATAATAAAAAAACTATCACCGCATGTGGGATTCGAACCTGCGACTCGATACACACAAACGCGCTAAACCAAGTACGGGAACCGCTAGCCGCATGCCATTTACTTGAACGGTTGAATTTATGAAATACAATCATTTGTAAACGTATGGGAGTGTGTGTGTGTCTATAGTATAGAAATTACTTATTATAAGAAGGTAGTAAGTTAAACCGAAGTGTCAATCTATTGCTCTTTGAGATTGGTAATCCAGTTCTGACCGCTACTGTACCTAATAAAGAAAGAAACAAAATGTGCTGTAAAAAAACTACAACGATCACTATTGATGTCTAATTGGACTGTTCATTTCCAGTTCGCTACAACCCTGCCCAACCCTTTGATAGAATAAAGGCGTGATGTTATGAAGAAATTTTATTTCCGCAACTTTTTTGCGCATATGTCCGTTCTCGTAAAAATACAGTCGCACAAAACCCAGCCGCGCACACGTCCATGCGCGGAAATGTCTTTCACGCAATTGTCCCAGATCCGTAAGTAACACATTGCAATACAAATCTAGGAACTGAAATCTGTACACAATATGGAAAACCCTGCCTCTCAAACTAGATAACCTGTATCTTGAGAGACAGTGATTCAGCTTAGAATGTGATGCTGTAAGTATAATAGGTTCCGTGCAAATAAAAATTGTTTTAGTTTATACATCGTGACATTTTAGGCGTCTTACAACGGCAGCCCACTTCATATATCCAATGACGATAATCATTTTAAAAAAAAAGAAGATATTTTTGGACTTAAGTATAATAATTAAAAAAAAGAACATTCACTAGACGCTTGATGTAGTTTTGAACGCCCTGTTATGGAGGTGGAATAAATGATGAAATGTAATGGTATTATAATAGGTAGGTAAAAATCTTCTATCGTTTGATACGTAAACATTATTAACAGGGAGGGTGTTTTATAATTCTAAAGGATTTCTTATTTTTTCTTACTGCCTATTATCTTAATTAATGTTTGTTTAATCGCGCCTGTAAGTATTTCATGTGGATACATTGAGTGGACCACCTTTGTAAGACGACTAAATGTCACGTTGTATATGGAAATAAACGTGAGCTACAATATTTTGTTGAAGAAGTGACGGATTTACTCAAGAATGTTTACATAGTTAGTTTAGCTTAGAAATGTGCAATCATTAGTTAAACGATGCGACTTAAAAGGGTCATAGTCTGCCTGTGTCCGTCTGCGTCCGCACGTGATCGCTCGTTACACGCTCATCAGCATAAGTCGCATAAATTAGCGGTGAGTGCTGTGACACGACGAATATCAGTCGCGCCACTTTAAATGATTGTACTCAGAGGAGACGAAGAGGAATGTCACCGAGCTTAGACAAAGATATGGTTTTATTTAAACAGTTTGTTCTCACAGTAGACACTATTTAATGATTTTCCTGTTTGCTATCTGTTTATAGAACCAACTGTGCTTAAGCAATTCGCACCATACAGTTGGGATGACACCTGTGTCAGAAAATAAAGCGTTAAGTTTCAAAACAACAGCACTTAAACTAAAATCTGGAGCAGTGCAACGCTATTATCACGAAAATGTCCGCACGGGAGTGGTCTGAGGCCCGGCGCCGGAGCTGGGAGCGAGCGACAAGGAGCGCAGAGGAGCGACGCCGACGTGGCGCCGACTGCGGATATCCAATAAACCGTCGCACCACGTGCACTCAACGTGTTCGCTTGTTCGCGCCTTTTACTGCAACGAACACGTTCTCGCGTCCCTCGTAAAATATCTGCATGCGAGTTTTATGTAGGTTAGGACGCGATCAGCTGGAAATTGTCCTTTTTTCCTGTTGCGTCGCGGCGTCGCCAGACTTACGTATACCTACGTCACTCTCGTAGCAATCTAAGAAAGGGTCAAAGGGTGATTTATATCGGGTTTGGAGGGATTTCTATTTCGTCTCTCTGTATGTAAACAGGCCGAGTATGATGAATGTGGTTTTTATTTTGTTTTTGTGACGTAAAAGTTACAAGATTTTATTGCAATCTTTGTAAAAACCCACATCGAAAGAATTACTTATCAGCAAAAGGGGAAAAAAACCTGAACAACTTTGTATTTAAATTTTCCTTACAGCAGGAAATTCATCATTTTCACTTTATTGAGCAGTTCAATGGTGGAACACATCGGCACTATCCTCATCCCATAATTCAGCATTAATATAATATTATGAATATTTGTCGACATTCCACTTCTGGCGATAGGTACCTAACCTATTGTTCTATTCCGCTCTGTACAAAAATTTGTGAAGTGATAATAAATCTGGTAACGTAGACGTTCTTGACTCCCTCAGCCGTGCTCGTTGTTTATTCGTTTACGGGTTATATGTACGAGAGGGAGCGCAATAATTGTTTTGTTTATATTAAATAATGACATCACGCCTGTATTATCCGAAGGGTTAAGCAGAGGAGTAATACATTTCGCCAGTTATGTTTAAGTCCCATGTAATAGGGAGCGACCCTATTGCTATCAACTGGCCACACATCCAAATTCCGAGCTGCGACTGAGAAAATGCACATGAAAACCTAATAACACTTGATCCGGGAATCGAACCCAGGACCTCATGCTCAGCAGTAGCGCTTGCAACTAGTAGACCAACGAGGCAGTCGAAGTAATGTTAAGTAGCGCTTGCAACTAGTAGACCAACGAGGCAGTCTAAGTAATGTTAAGTAGCGCTTGCAACTAGTAGACCAACGAGGCCGTCTATGCAATGTTAAGTAGCGCTTGCAACTAGTAGACCAACGAGGCAGTCGAAGTAATGTTAAGTAGCGCTTGCAACTAGTAGACCAACGAGGCAGTCGAAGTAATGTTAAGTAGCGCTTGCAACTAGTAGACCAACGAGGCAGTCGAAGTAATGTTAAGTAGCGCTTGCAACTAGTAGACCAACGAGGCAGTCGAAGTAATGTTAAGTAGCGCTTGCAACTAGTAGACCAACGAGGCAGTCGAAGTAATGTTAAGTAGCGCTTGCAACTAGTAGACCAACGAGGCCGTCTATGCAATGTTAAGTAGCGCTTGCAACTAGTAGACCAACGAGGCCGTCTATGCAATGTTAAGTAGCGCTTGCAACTAGTAGACCAACGAGGCCGTCTATGCAATGTTAAGTACCGCTTGCAACTAGTAGACCAACGAGGCAGTCTATGCAATGTTAAGTGGCGCTTGCAACTAGTAGACCAACGAGGCAGTCTAAGTAATGTTAAGTAGCGCTTGCAACTAGTAGACCAACGAGGCCGTCTAAGTAATGTTAAGTAGCGCTTGCAACTAGTAGACCAACGAGGCAGTCTATGTAATGTTAAGTAGCGCTTGCAACTAGTAGACCAACGAGGCAGTCTAAGTAATGTTAAGTAGCGCTTGCAACTAGTAGACCAACGAGGCAGTCTAAGTAATGTTAAGTAGCGTTTGCAACTAGTAGACCAACGAGGCAGTCTATGCAATGTTAAGTAGCGCTTGCAACTAGTAGACCAACGAGGCAGTCGAAGTAATGTTAAGTAGCGCTTGCAACTAGTAGACCAACGAGGCCGTCTAAGTAATGTTAAGTAGCGCTTGCAACTAGTAGACCAACGAGGCAGTCTATGCAATGTTAAGTAGCGCTTGCAACTAGTAGACCAACGAGGCAGTCGAAGTAATGTTAAGTAGCGCTTGCAACTAGTAGACCAACGAGGCCGTCTAAGTAATGTTAAGTAGCGCTTGCAACTAGTAGACCAACGAGGCCGTCTATGCAATGTTAAGTAGCGCTTGCAACTAGTAGACCAACGAGGCAGTCTATGTAATGTTAAGTAGCGCTTGCAACTAGTAGACCAACGAGGCAGTCTAAGTAATGTTAAGTAGCGCTTGCAACTAGTAGACCCACGAGGCAGTCTAAGTAATGTTAAGTAGCGCTTGCAACTAGTAGACCAACGAGGCAGTCTATGTAATGTTAAGTAGCGCTTGCAACTAGTAGACCAACGAGGCAGTCTATGTAATGTTAAGTAGCGCTTGCAACTAGTAGACCAACGAGGCAGTCTAAGTAATGTTAAGTAGCGCTTGCAACTAGTAGACCAACGAGGCAGTCTATGTAATGTTAAGTAGCGCTTGCAACTAGTAGACCCACGAGGCAGTCTAAGTAATGTTAAGTAGCGCTTGCAACTAGTAGACCAACGAGGCAGTCTAAGTAATGTTAAGTAGCGCTTGCAACTAGTAGACCCACGAGGCAGTCTAAGTAATGTTAAGTAGCGCTTGCAACTAGTAGACCAACGAGGCAGTCTATGTAATGTTAAGTAGCGCTTGCAACTAGTAGACCAACGAGGCAGTCTAAGTAATGTTAAGTAGCGCTTTCAACTAGTAGACCCACGAGGCAGTCTAAGTAATGTTAAGTAGCGCTTGCAACTAGTAGACCAACGAGGCAGTCGAAGTAATGTTAAGTAGCGCTTGCAACTAGTAGACCAACGAGGCAGTCTAAGTAATGTTAAGTAGCGCTTGCAACTAGTAGACCCACGAGGCAGTCTAAGTAATGTTAAGTAGCGCTTGCAACTAGTAGACCAACGAGGCAGTCGAAGTAATGTTAAGTAGCGCTTGCAACTAGTAGACCAACGAGGCAGTCTAAGTAATGTTAAGTAGCGCTTGCAACTAGTAGACCCACGAGGCAGTCTAAGTAATGTTAAGTAGCGCTTGCAACTAGTAGACCCACGAGGCAGTCTAAGTAATGTTAAGTAATCCTACTAAAATTCTAAATGTGAAAGTTTGTATGTTTGGACATTTAGATGTTTAGATGTTTGTTACTCAATCACTCGAAAACGGGTTAGCAAATTTGTATGAAATTTGGCACACAGATAGATTATAACCTGGATGAACACAGATAATTTTTATCCCGGCAGGACGTTCCCGTGGGATAGTTTTCGATCTCCACGCGGGCGAAGCCGCTGGCAAAAGCTAGTGCAAAATAATACATATAATACCAAAAAAAAATGCAAAATATTCAATATTATTGCATAAAAGAATAATGATTTGTATTCCTAAATAAACATAATTATTCCTACGTGCAGTTACGTGTTAGGGGTATTTTTATTAAATTATTCGTGTACTTGATTTTGTATTGCAACAAAAACAGAGTACGGAATATCAATGTTCGATATGCTTAAAATTGCAACTAACAGCCAATTAGGCCAATAGCTTCAATATCGCTGCGAACTTATAAACTACAATGCAAATGAATTTCCAATATTTTTGAATAAACCTATGATTCAGCACTTTGTGTGCGTCGTGAATATTTTCAGCTTTAGTGGCGCCACGGCGCCCCGGCGTGCGGTCGAAATGAAGAAGTATTCTAACTACATAAGTGATGGAGCGCGGGCGTCGCGCGGTGCGGACACAAAGAGACAGCGTGTAGCCCACTGTGTGTGGCGTCACATGGACGCTGGCCGAGTGGCTGGCCACTGCGCGTATTGTCCACTACACAATACTTTTGGCCTGTATTTAGTTTGGCGTCACACTCTGTTGTCCGACTTGTTAACTTTTCTATGATTGGTTACGTTTCTACAAAGTTTACGAGTATGCACCTGAATATTGTTTGGTGCAGAATTGCAAAAACACACAGATGAAGTAGGTGGGTGGCGCAAGTAGGTGTAAATATAGCCTGCCCTGTAGAAACTTACAATTAAGAAGTACAAGAAAAGCTCATTGCACAGCGCTTTGAAAGTACTTTAAACTGCTTCTTGTGTTGTTCTTCAAGTTTCATTAAATGTATCGACATCATCCCATCAGGCATTCTGCTGGGAGAGTAGGAACAGTTTAGAGCAGACTGATATAATAGTTCATTATAAAGGTTTAATAACTTGACTAGCGAAACTGTATTTCTAAAACAGACACTTTACAAAATGTACTGAAGTTCTATACAAATAAGTTTTGGTAAACAATTTAGATTTACGGACTATATCCTATGGCACATACCTACTATATCTAGGTGTAGGCACTGCTCACATGGTCAGCATCCGGTAAACCGGATGAGCACCACACTGACCTGTCCACGTTTTTCTGAACTGAGATTTAATCTCGCATCAGACATGGCGGCGCTTGCGAACCGAAACCGTTTTTTGTGCAATAAAAACGCGGTTCGCTTTACGAACGGACATTAATGTGGATTTAACTGCAGTTGGCGGGTGGCGCTGTGCACGGCTGAGGATGACACAGCATCGTTCCTAATTTTACGACTAATGTTTGGTTTCTCCGTCTTTAACATATTTGTAAGAAAAAACATTGCGTTTTCAAATAACCAAATCAGTCTACAGTTCTACACTAATGAAAACCACAAACCACATTAATGTGGCTCGAAACCCAAATAAGGGGCCCTTCAAGTATTATGTAAGCAGATTTTTTGCAATTATGAACACCCCCGTCCTCCTTGTCAGCAAAAGTAAGCAAAGCTCTTACCCCCCCCCCCCCCTCCCATGCTCACGTAAACATCGGTACATGTATTTTTCAATGTATTCTGGTTTATTTATGGATTCATGAGCAGCAGTTACAAGTATAGAAATAATAGAATAAATAATAGAGGATTTTAACGCATATAATATTTATTCAAGTAAATTCTATTGCGATGGTATTCAATTCTTACAATCTTTATATGTTAACGAACAAAATAAACTTCTTTTAAAATGATGGTGTATTAATTCAAATTAAAAGTCTTCAGTCCATGACACACGAATCCATGAGTCTAAGTCTTCGATGACATTGGATGTTTGCTGCTCAATGTTGTGTTGATTTTGGAATATCGTCATCGTTTTCTTCAAGTCATTCACAGACAAGTAGGGTGTCATAATTATGTCATCATCTTCATCATCATAATCATTTCAGCCGAAAGATGTCCACTGGTGGACATACGGCTCCCCCAGGCTCCTCCACTGCGAGCGGATTTCCGCGGCCTTCATAAGGTTATCGGTCCACCTTGTGGAAGGCCTTCCCACTCTACGTCTTCCAGTACGCGGTCTCCACTCCAGAACCTTTCGAGGTCATCGGCTTAAAGGCACACAAAGAGCAATGGAGAGGGCCATGCTCGGAGTTTCCCTATGCGATCGAATCAGGAATGAAGAGATCCACAGGAGAAACAAGGTAACCGACATAGCCCGAAGAATTGCCAAACTTAAGTGGCAGTGGGCAGGGCACATCGCTTGCCATATGTGTTCAAACCGAGAGAGCAAAAAAATCGAGTAAACTTTGTAGAAAATCCAAAAAAGTAAAAAAAAAATTACTGCTGACGTGACCACCATCCAGACCCCCCTATCCCCCATGTCATCAAAAATAAGCAAAACAAAGACCCCTCCGCCCCCCTGTAGTGCTTACGTAATACTTGAATGGCCCCTAACAAAAATATGTCTGTAGGCAGTGATAACTGTTCGGGTGGGTGGGTGCGCTTGCGACGAAATGAGGCGGCTTGAGAGGCTGCTCATAAAATTTGCTCCGAGTAATGAAGCGCCGCACATGAATTGATAAAGATTAGCTTCGGAAACTTGAGAAGTTTCGTAAAACACAAACTTTTCCACTATTTTGTTGTGTAGAGTTGCGAGGAAATATTTAATATAACATTATCAGTAAGCCCATTTCACGGGTCGCTGGTCAAAGTGAAACCTCCGAGTTGGGTTGTGCCAGCAACTCGCGCCAGCTACTAGCGTAAATGCTGCGCAATCATTAATAGACTCGATAGAACATGGTTCAGTTGGTTATTAGATTAATTTTATGCAATATAGCAATCAGTGATACAAATGGGAACACGAGTACCTACGCACGTTAACTATTTCATGTTGCCGCCGACATAGGAATTATAAATTAGATTAATATCATACCGACATGACGCGTTCATTTATTTGATTACTGCCCTACTTAGTAGTTTGCAAATTATTTTAAACACTTGTAACGAAACTCGCTGGGTTTACACATCGTTGAACATAATTTACCGACGTTTATTACAATCGAGGAATGTAAATATAAATGTTTGTGACGATCACTGATCGACAACTGATTTCAGTTCAACTGAACTCCCCCTGAGTTCAGTTGAACTGAAATCAGTTCAACAGCAGTTTGTATCGCTATCCAGTATCCAGGCGCCGTCGGTAGCAGCTCATGAGGCGCTCGGTCACTCGCATAAACACACTCCGATTAGCAAATACCGCCGTGCTTTCAAATAAACACTAAGGGGTGTATTTATAAACGGTGCTTAAAGTTAAGAGACGTTTAAACTCTAAAAATGTATGGTCGCTAATCATTGTTTAACTTTAAGAAACGTTTATAAATAAACCCCTCTATGTTACACATCGTGGACCGAGC
The DNA here is from genome assembly GCA_949091785.1 of Polymixis lichenea. NCBI lineage: Eukaryota > Metazoa > Arthropoda > Insecta > Lepidoptera > Noctuidae > Polymixis > Polymixis lichenea. Next base: position 27,434,958 of record OX420932.1, on the reverse strand, counting down.
CGAACTAAACCAACCTGACATCCATGTGATTGGCAACTGTGAGATTGTTCAGTCTTATGTGTACCTTGGTTCCACAATCACGAACTGGGGGGTGTGAGGATGAGATTCGAAGGAGATGCGCTATCACTAGATCTGCCGTTGATAAGCTCAAAAGAGTCTGGGGCAATCATAATATCACCAAAGCCACAAAAGCCCGCCTGATGAGAAGTTTGGTTTTTTCAATATTTCTGTATGGGGCAGAAACATGGACGGTTCGCTTCAAAGAGCTACGCAAAATCGATGTACTTGAAATGTGGTGCTGGCGGCGACTGTTGCGGACGAAGACGTTTTGGACCAATGTCTCGATCTTGGAGGAACTTCGGAACAAGGAGAGGTTATCATCGACTGTACAGATGCGAATCCTCAAATACTTCGGCCACATTGTTCGAAATGAACGCTCCATGGAACGACTTGTAGTCCAGGGGCAAGTAGAAGGCAAGAGACGCGTTGGACAGACCTTATAAAAGCTCCAACACAAACGTCCATGGTCCAAAGCTCCCGAGACGCTGAAGACCGCAAAATGTGAGGCGCATCGCGAGGTCTGCTTCATCCAAAGAAAATGCATCATCGTCAAGCACGACCATTCTGTCAAGATTGCACGACTGAGGAGGAGGATGTTACACATGCATTGATATGGACACTTTAGATTTTGATTGCCTTCAATAACCTGTATTTGAAGTTTTAAACCTAAAAGTCATCCGAAGACGGTAGTAAGAATGTTGGCAGACTAATATGGGTGGAGGGCCTATAGAAGACCGCAGATTAGACCAGCATGAGAATCGTACAGAACGGGGATGTATAAAAGGGAGGAGGCATATACCACTCAGTAGTGTTGAACCAAGGACCGGAACAAAGCAAAGATGACGATGAGTCATCCAAACATTTCCACCGCAGAATTCATACTGTGTCGTAGATAAGTAGTAGATTTTTAAACTTACCTGCAAACTCCTGCCCACTGCTTCACGCATTGAATGGGATTAGCGTCATGGTCAGGCGTCCTAAATCCAGCTAAAACTCCACTGCACATTTATTTCCACAGGTGTTGGTTAATTTTCTTGAAGGGGGTTTTTAACACAAAATCACAGAAGGACCATCTCGTATGAGAAAAAAGGTCGTCGGTCGTCTCGTGTAGTTTGAGAGCGATCAGTTCAAGTGAAAAGACACGCGGACGTGCGGCGCCACTGTCGCACGTCGTTGTCCAATGGGATCGCTTAGCGAATGGGCGAGAAGCAAGCCGGCAATTTAATCAAATCAAACCCTTTCTACCACACACAAATGCGTGCGTACTAAATGTAGGGGTGAAAAACTATCCAAAATTCCTAAGATTAAATGCGTGAGGTAATACTTATCTTAAAGAGAACGGTACGTAGCACATACATTTGCCAAAATTAAGAATAATCATCCTATCAGATTAGTGATGGTTGGATGGTGCTGTCCTCTTAATTGTAGATTATTCACTAATGGGGTGAAGCAGCGTTTTAATATCGCGGGTGCCATTTGGAATCCTGAATGCAATGAAGGATTCTAGGGCTCCCGATCACAGCGCAAGAGCTCTGATAGCTGAATTCTGAGCGAAGAGAGAATTCTGAGTGCTGCGAGCGATTCAAGCTCGCCCTAGACGAAGATATCTTTATCCCCGAGGAGAATACTTTACTTGTCACATCTAGTGCTAGCATATAAAAAATAATTCTATTATGGAATTTATAGTTTATGAAACTATTAAATAACCAGGGCATACCTCCCTGTGGAGACGGTGGAGCGTACGGTGGAGGTCTGCCCGGCTTGGGCAGAGCACCCCAGTGTCCTCGTAGAGGCGATCACCTCCCGATCGATCTCTCGCGTCCAACCCTGGTACAAGCCATGGTACGAAGCGAGAGTGCATGGGTAGCCGTCACCTCCTTCTGCGAAGCAGTAATGCTCGCGAAGAGAGAGAGGCGGCGCACGTGAGGGCGAGGCAGTACATGCGCCCTCACGGCCCTAGTCACCGCAGGAGACGCCCTGGGCATCGGGAATCCCAGGCTGATTCCCGGGTACCGTAGGCGCGGGCTTGCGGATGGCGAGTAATGGGTAGCTATCTGTCCGGTAAGGACCAAGCTCGGGTCGATGGCGCGTTGTATTCCACGCGCGCCTCAAAGAGATGTCAACACCAACTGGTGGGGTCCGCAAGGGCCGATGCCTGCCAGGGGGGCGGGTTGTTCGAAAGAGATACCGTCGCCCCTGGCACAAATGAGGGATTTTAGACGACAATAAATAAGGTCTTAAAATTTTTTTTTGCTCTGTTACTATGTGGCGTATCAAAATAAAGGGCTCGATTAAATAAATAAAAAGAATAAAAGGAACACCTTATAAGGATTCAAATAATAAAAAAATAAATGAACAAACTCATTTCAAGCTGTCTGCTGCAGATAGTGCATCAAATCTGAGATTGAAATAAAATAACTTCCTGCCTGGTTTCTTGATTTTTTCAGTTTCTAAATTGAATCAATTTTTATTGTAGTATTGCAATGGGTTATTGGGAAACAAAACTAGGAGAAAGTCGGCTTCGGATTTCGCACCAGGTGGCGGCCGAACTTTTGACACACGGGGTTGCGACAATCGTCGATAGGATCCGGCAACTGGGACTCGAGATGGCCTTGCACATGTCCGAAGCCATGTGTTTTCATGGTCCTCGGAATGCGCCACCGACGGGTTCCCAACCACACGGTTGTTTCGGGAGGTTCCTGTTTCGGATAAGGCGGGAGAAAACACCCGAGTGTTTCCACTAGATCGGCCTGAGGACACGGTGGAGCATACGGTGGCGGTCTGCCCGGCTTGGGCAGAGTACTGCCGTGTCCTTGTGGTGGCGATCAGTGGCAGCGTTCTCTCGCATCCGGCCCTGGTCGAGGCCATGGTATGGAACGAGAGTGCATGGATAGCTGTCACCTCCTTCTGCGAAGCAGTAATGCTCGCGAAGAGGGAGGCGGCGCACGTGAGAGAGAGGCAATATATGCGCCCTCACAGCCCTAGTCGCCGCAGGAAACGCCCTGGTTTCAGGAATCCCAGGTTAATTCCCGGCCATCGTAGGCGTGGGCTTGCGGGTGGCGAGAAATAGGTAATTCGCTGTCCGGTTAGGACCAAGCTCGGGTCGACGGCGCGTTGTGTTCCACGCGCACCTCAAAGAGATGTCAGCACCAACTGATGGGGTCCACAAGGACTGATGTCTGCCAGGGGTGCGGGTTGTTCGAAAGAGATACCGTCGCCCCTGGCACACAGGCAAGTGAGGGAACACGTGTGGGTTTTAGTCAGGACACGCCGTCCTGCTCCACCCAGAGCGGAAGAAGTAATTTGATGCTCAGAAAAAAAGAAAAATAGAGAAACAAGCAAGAAGAATTGCAATTGCCTGGAAGAAAATTTGGAGCCTGAAAGAAATTGTGAAGTCAAAATGTGGTTATCATGTCGTCAAAATTAAACAGAAAGTAGCTTACTGTTTAATTTTGACGACATGTTACCTGCATCCTCACATCCTTAACCTACGCTAGCCAAACTTAAAAGTTTACTTATCGGATGAAATCGAAAATTTGATCATATCAAAGGAGCATGTATGGAGAGAAGTTTCTTAAAAATTAAAATAATTCAAAAAATGCCCCATAACATTATAAGAAACAAGACAAAGGTAACTCTGTGCCACTGTAAAAACTAAACGGGCGCTGGGCTGGTCAGGTAGCTAGGTTGACAGATAATCGATGGACTTACAGAGTAACATCTTGGAACGGGTCACCAGGCACGGAAGGAAAAGAGGTCGACCAACTACCCGATGGGCAGACGACTTAGTACAAGTGTCTGGCGAACAGTGGATGAGCACCGCAAATGATAGGGAGGAATGGAAATGTCTAGAGGAGGCCTTCACCTTCAATAAAACGAGGGGTTCTTATTTGCGCAGAAAATTTAAAATGTTTAAAATAAATTCAACGTAGAATTTAAGAAAATGTAGTTTATTTATTTACTAGCTTCTGCTCGCGACGTCGTTCGCGTCAAATTTCTTGCTCTGAAGAATATTACACCCAAAGAATATTCCAATTCGAACCAGCAGTTCCTGAGATTAGCGCGTTCAACCCCTTCGCAAATAATGCATTATTTTAGAACAAATTTGGTTAGCATAAAAAAGGTAAGCCAACCTTAGAAGATAGACATATGCTATCACGAACTTTTTTAGAACTTTTAAAGGCATACAATTCTGTCATACAAGATTTTTGCGAAACTTCAACCGTTTACGCACTGCACGCAGCGGAAGCTTTAAAAAGGAAAAAAAAATCCCTCGATTTTGAAACATTAGTCATTGGTGTTCCGCTTCTTTTAGTTTTGGCGTGATGATGTATAATCTATACCCTTTCTCAATAAATGGGCTATCTAACATTGAAATATTTTTTCAAATTGGACCCGTAGTTCCTGAGATTAGCGCGTTCAATGAAACAAACAAACAGACTCTTCAGCTTTATGTATAAAATTAAAAAATAATATATGTATCTATAATTTATATAAGTATAGATTTTTAGAAATAAATATAAGTCTTTTTTATGTATTTAAATTGAAACTCATGCAATTTCATCATAAACCCAATAAATATTATCATCTATAGAGCGCTAGCACAAATTTAACATTGTACCGTGGTGGTACCTACTACGAATGCGCCACAGCAACCGATCATTTTGTTTGTCAACGGCGCAAAACCTATGAAGTGAGAACTCTTTCGTCGAGCTGTGCTTTAATAGAAAAAAAAGTGAATGTTTTGGTAAACGTTTTAATACGATTTTTATAGTTGAACTACCAAATTCAAGTCACTCTATGCACTAGCGGGTCATAATGAAATTCAAAACAACATTAGGGCCTGGTTGGCTTTGACATTAGCGTAAAGGTCGTATGAAAACTTTTTCTTATAAATAAAAAAATGCATTAATTGAAAGAATTGAACTGCGTTTGTCTTTGTCGCTGTTCATTAAGTAGACAGTAAAGCTCTTTTCATTAAATATTCTCGTCATGATACGTATTAGCTAAGTATGAAGTACCAGTGTAGTGAGTGAAGTCATTTATCAATAGAATACATTACCCGTAGACGTTCTAATATCCTCAAAACATGAGGTAATCAACTGGTTTCAGTTGTTTTTCTTTTACACCCAACTGCTCCAGAAAGAGGGTTATGTTTTTCATTTAGGATCACTCATATAAGGTTAGTTTGATATTAAATACTGGGCGATCTAGTGTAACACCGAGAATTCTAATAATAATAATAAGTTTATTTTAATAATTGTTTAAAATTATACAAATATCTTATAAGCTATATTATCTTTTCACAAATGAATTAGATATCTGTAGCCGAACTAGGCGAAAGCGCCAAAACCCACAAAAAATGTACACTTAAAAATAGCCATCAAGTAGAAATGTTAGCATTTGTACGCACACAACCGTGCAGGGTAGTCACTAGTTTTTTACGCTTTTTTACTCCATGACGAATTACGAGACTCAGCGATGTTTTCCGAACAAAGTTGGCTATGCGACTATTTTAAAAAGTAGCATTGTTTCATTCAATTGTCGCTACATAAACAACCATTACTTTGTCTTCGTATTATTTTTATATTCCGATTTCCGACGCCATTTTTTGTTCTGATATATTGTTTTTTAGTTGTGAGCTATCTACGATAGCATGTATTTAAGATTTTAACATTGATAATAATTTGAAAAAAATAGATAATATTCACTGTGAAAGTTGTTCAGGTGGTGTGTATAGAGAAAAGAAACAAACAAAACTCTAATAAAAAGTAAAAAATAATATTTATCGGCCTTTTAAATTGTGGGTAATATTTTGATCAAGGCATTGTCAAGTCGGGGGCGGCTAATGAAAATGCTAGGCCTCATCTGTTTGGTGTTTTCACTGACCGTCCCCCGACTTGATATTGATATGATACTTATTACCCACAACTTAAAAGGCCAATAAATCTTATTTTTTTACTTTTTATTAGAGTTTTTGTTTGGGTCGGGGGCTGTTTAAATTTTAAATTTAACTTTTATTTCCTGCTTTTTAAACTTAATGTCTCGCTTAAATCTGCGCAGCATTGCGTTTGTTTCCCACAGTGAAGTTTGTTACTAATTTATCCTCATTCTTCGTCCTGATCACCATTTATCTATAACCTATTCATTGAGACCTTTTTAATGAACCCAAACACGATACTGTTGCTGTTTGTGTAGTGAGTTACTTGGGTTTCCTGGAAATTCCAGGTGATGTTCCAGCATTTTTTTGTTGTGTTTGTTATTGTCAGAGGGTTCTTATATTATATTTTATTCTTTATTTTCGTAAAACAATGATGCAGCGTGTTAGTAAACAATATTATAACTTATCACTAGTGTGAGAAGTCTGATTATATAGTATTGAGAAAAGGACATCCCCAAATGAACGTTTAGTGATTGTCCTTCTCACAAAACCTTTAATAATCGGAGAGTCGATACTCTCCGCCATAGTTTTCAGAATGCTGTTGCCACTCGCCCGTAACCTTGACAACAGCGACGCGGTTTTCTTGCGAATGACGGCGTGAAAGCCGTCAGTTCGGTTTTGCTCAAACATAATAGACGCGCTGCACCATCATGGCAGTTCCAACAGCATCCCAAAAATATTATTATACTGTACGCATAGGTCATCCAGCGTTCTTTTGGTATAGTTGACCCAAAGATTCCCCGTGTAAAAGCACTGACAATATGCCTTAAATAGTGTTATTTTGACTAAATGGCTACACCGAGCGAATCTTCTGGCCAACATATTACCTTCGTCCGCGCCGGTGTCCTACGCTTACGCCTTTCAATATCTACATTGTCCTTAAGGTTGTCAGCGAGAAAATGCCCCAGATAGTTGAATTTTGTCACTCTTTTGATGTTCAAGCCATTTAGGGTAATTTCAGGTATATTATCTGGGGATTCACCGCAGGCCCGAAAGACTGTATTTACACTTTTTAACTTTGTGAACAAGTCCGCGTGAGGCAGCATACGCCTGACAGACCTTCAGCATTTCGTTCACGGCACCAAAGAAAGAAAGTAATCATGAAATAATAAAATAAGAAAGTTACGCGTAACATATATATATACACCGTGACATTTTAGTCGTCTTACAAAGGTGGTCCACTCAATGTATCCGTCATAAAATACCTCTAGGCGCGATTAAAACATTGCTATCATTAATTAAGATAATAGGTACAAAGAAAAATAAATAATGCTTTAGAATTATGAAACACCCTCCCTGTTAATAATGTTTACGTATCAAACGATAGAACATATCTACTTACCTACCATTACATTCTATCATTAATTCCACCTCCATAAAAGGGTGTTTCAAACTACGTCATGCGTCTTAGTGAATGTTATTTGAATTTTTAGAATTATGCAAATGTTCAAAAATATCATTTTTTTAAAAATAAATGATTAGTAGTCATTGGATACATGAAGTGGGCTGCCGTTGTAAGACGACTAAAATGTCACGGTGTATATATAAAATGCGAATTCAATATTCATAGTTAAGACAGGACGTCTGTCGGGTCAGCTAGTACAAAATGAAGGTAAAGTCAATGTAAATTCAATACAAAACAATATGATTCTTAATAGCCTCACAGGTTTAATGCTGTGTAGGTAAAGCAATCGGTTATTCTGTTTTTTATTGCCTTTTTTAAATTTCTGCCTACCCTGTCTGTTAACTCTATGCACGCCGCTGCTTGTAGGTTGTTGAGAAAACATCGTCCATTTGGCATTATGTCATGGAAGTAATCCTCTTACAGCAGATGCCTGCAGTATGTACGTATCAGACACAAGCATGGCGTCCATTTTTTACGAGCTATGGCGCACCTCGGCGCAATGCACGGATGCAATATCTACACTTTATTTACTTTATTTAGTGCAACCTTGTTCAGTGACTTTGGCTACACCCGGGTTATTTAGTTATACTTACTTAAATAGGTACATTCTAGTTAAAATTTATAAATTACTGTACTGTACTTACTCAAAAAACGATATCTTACTATAAGAAAGATATCAACATCTACAAATAGGTACCTACGCTACTGTATATTTCAGGCTACATTGAAATATGATGTTGTAGTGTATGAGATCACATGTTGTGCTATAACAAATAATTAGTGTAGAGAAGCAATTTGTTTACTAATAACAAAATTTATTTGAATTGTTGTTTTAAAGTTATTGGAGAAAAACATATTTTATTGGAGTAACGGTTTGAAACGTTACCCTGGCAAAATCATTTTCAAAAAATTAGTTTCAGGCCGGAACCAAATACATGAATGGATAGCTTTTGTTGCGTAAAACATTTACTGTTTGTAAATAGCAAAATTTGTGTGTGTTATGGTTCTTAAGTTATTTAAGATTTTGCTTTTTTTTTTCTCTGGGTGGGAAATCATCAAATAACTTCTCCCGCTCTGGGTGGAGCGGGAGGGCGTGTCAGACTTTTACTGACTAAAACCCACCCGTGTTCCCTCAGTTGCCTGTGTGCCAGGGGCGGCGGTATCTCTTTCGAACAACCCGCACCCCCGGCAGGCATCGGCCCTTGCGGGCCCCTCTGTTGCTGCTGACATCTCTTTGAGGCGCGCGTGGAACACAACGCGCCGTCGACCCGGGCTTGGTCCTTACCGGACAGCGAGCTACCCATTACTCGCCGTCCGCCAGCCCGTGCCTACGGTGGCCGGGAATCGGCCTGGGATTCCCGACGCCCAGGGCGTCTCCTGCGAAGGCCACGGCTGTGAGGGCGCATGTACTGCATCTCCCTCACGTGCGCCGCCTCCCTCTTTGCGAGCATAACTGCTTCGCTGAAGGAGGCGACTGCCAGCCATGCCCTCTCGCTCCGTACCATGGCCTGGACCAGGGTCGGACGCGAGAGATCGCCGCCGCCGATCACCTCCACGAGGACACGGCGTTGCTCCGCCCAAGCTGGGCAGACCTCCACCGTATGCTCCACCGTGTCCTCTGGGCGATCTTCGCAATGGAAACACCCGGGCGTTTCCTCCCGCCTTATCCGAAACAGGAACCTCCCGAAACAGCCATGTCCGGTGAGGACCTGTGTCAGGCGAAAGGTGAGGACGCCATGCCGCCTCTCAAGCCACTCCTCAAAGAGGGGACTTACCGCCGCAATCGCGGCGTGCCCAATTTAAGATTTTGCTACGGTAACGTTTTGGGATTTCCCAGATCTCGAAAACTGCTCAATGCAGAAGTTAAAAAAATATACTAATAAGAGACCTTAATTTATTAAAACATTAGTTTTTTATTTGGTTTACGTAAACCAATAAAAAAAAAAGGTTTAAAAAAAACCAGAATAAAACGGATTTGCATGTAAACCCATACACTTATAACCAAATAAATAGCTGTAAAAATACCCGTGGTAGCCGCTTGTAACGTCAGGAATTTTAAATTTTGTAACTTAACACGATATGAAGATAAAAACAAATTTGATTAATATTAGACTGGTCGTACTTTAGCGATCGAATACGCAGTTCCCATAATATTAAGAAACATGGCATGCTTTAAACAAATTAAAATGATTCATGAACTCGTTCCTGTTAATTTCAGCTCTCAATTATCACTTTAATGAAAGTTATTTCAAAAACAAGAATATATCAGCAGTTCTGGATAAGGAGGAGAAAAGGTTATGTAAAAGCGACCGCAAACCTCTCTGTTGAGCCTTTTTCGAGATCTGGGAAATCCCAAAACGTCACCGTAGCAAAATTTTAATTAACTTAAGAATCATAAAACACACAAATTTTGCTATTTACAAACATTTCATGTATTTGGTTCCGGGCTTTAAAACTACAATTCAAACAAAGCTATTATTAGTAAACAAATTGCTCCTCTACACTAATTATTTGTTATATTCTCACCTCCCTAAAGCGCAACATTTTGCCTACTACTACTTAAGTACTAGCGGGCATTACTGATTAATAATATTTGTAATTACATGTTATTTCTTTGATTAAATTATTAAGATTTCGTCACAAGCGTGCTAAGCCTTCATTTTATTTCTCAAAGTTGAGTCTCGCAGCGATCTACTTGACTTTTGTTTTGAATTCTGCTGTTGTCCTCACGATTGAAAGTCACCTTCACTTCATGAGTAATGTGAGGTACACGAACTGTCCTGACACGGAGGCGTCGAGCGGGCTGGCGGGCTGTGGGCCCACAGCGGGGTCAAAATAATTCGGTCGACGTAATCCCGGAGTTAAACCAGAAATAAATTTACTCTGAGTCTTGTTAATATCTTATGTAAGGCCCCGGCACCGGCACTGGCCGGATAATGGCCGTTATTAGAGTTTTATTTCAGTCACTCGTCGGCACACAGCGCTCGGCGCTACGATACTGCGACACAGCAATAAGGGACTCGAATTACGTATTTATTCCCATCCGGAATTCAGGCTACATTCCACAGTCGTCCCTTTATGGGCGGAACGACATTCCGGCCGCTCCGAAACCTGCGGCGAACTAGCCCACAGGCTTAGTAAAAAATGAATGGGATAAAGTAGACGAGTAATTGAAATCAGCCGAGGGGACGCTAAGTCGTCGTGCGACACGCCAGCCCGGCCGGCCCGTCAGCTCGGGCAGCTCCGCAGTCACAGTATCTAATAACTTTAGGGACAAAGAAGCCTGAAGGGCACTGATCAACATATTAATAGGATTCATCTTCAAGCGCAACGTTTCTCTTGATCCCTGTACTATGCAGCTATTACAACAAATTCCCGTTTCCGTAGATTAGTTAACTTCAAAACCACATCGTCTTTTGTTTGTGAGCTTCCTTTGTTGTTGCTTATAACGCACGAGTTAGTACTTCCTTATGTATGCTGAAATGTAACGTCTCTTGTAAGCACACATTTAAAGAATAAATGATCTGTACTCTGTACGATACAAACGAAATGCTCCTGAATGTAGTTCAATAGATGAGACTTGGTATGAAACGTGTTTACTTTAGAGTTGTACTGTTGGTGTGACGACATTAGGTGAGTTTAACGCGCATTAGTGCACTGGCGACCATGTTGGTGACCCGGGGCTCACCCGGCAGCCCCGGGTCGCCAACGGCTCGTCCGAGCGTAGGCACACGCCTACGCTCGGACATGAGGGTGCGCCCATGAGCGCGTAATCCCGCCCTTACATAATGTTAAGCATCGCCGCTGATCCCGCATTTATCCGCGAGATTTGATAACGCTCACCTCACTAGTACGTAAAGGTGAATTATTTACATAATTTAGGAAAACCTTATGGAACACTGTATAAAATTTTTCTTTGCGTAGTTTCCTACCTATTTTCATTACGACTAGAATGACGCAAATATCGAAGAATGTCTTAAGGCGCAGAGTAAATGTACGATATCGATCGTTATTGTTAAAATAATATAATAAAATAAAGTTAATTAAAATCCCACCAAAAACATGTCATGTGTTATGGTATTGCTACCTTGACGACGTTGGAAAATGTTGTTTAATTGTGATATTTTTACTGTATTTAAAATGATTTGACATTAATTTGTATTTTATATTACCTGTTTTATTTTCCTAATTGTTGTTTAAAACTATAATAATATATCTTTGATGTATGATATATGTAAACACTGTCTTAATGTACTTATGCGGGTAGCTGCTGCCATTAAAATAAACTGTCAGTTACGAGGAATGGTGGGAAACAGATAAAGTGAAGTAGGTCTGCACGGCTTGATGTGGCGGTGAGCCAGTGCCATTGCACTATATAATCTACTTATATCGGCATATCATTATATGATCAACTTAAATACGGAATGAACAGGATTCTTCAAATGTAAATTAAATAATAATTATGATTTGCATTTCCATGTCACGGAGGACTCATATCATAAAACATCTACGTACTAGGTACCTGCCGTTCCGTGTGGTGCCGGACGTAAAAGAATAGCACCGTTCCATTTCTTCCCGTGGGTGTCGTAGAACGCGACTAAGGGACTTACGAGAGAATGGGCAGCAGCGTTCTCTATGCATTTGACCACCATACTGCAATCGTCAACCCGCCTGCCAAGCGTGGCGATTATGGCAAATCCCCCCTTTTGGGGGAGGCTTATGTCCAGCAGTAGACGTCTTTCGGCTAAAATGATGATGATGATGACTAAATACCTATGTTTGCAAACTTTGATTTGAAAGTTGGTTCCTAAGACTCATAGAACGGTTTCAGTGTTAAAATCTGATCTAATGTGGAACCAAGCCCCTAACTGTACAAGGCCTAACTCTAAAAACTGTACATTTTCGTCAAAATGTAAGGCTTGCTTGACATTCCTATGGGCTAATGGTACTATTGCACCGGACCAAGATGTAAGGTTTGTAGAGTTAGGCCTTGTAGAGCGGCCGATAGGTAGGTACAGTTAGTAAATATAACTCCCTATCGTGGGACATAAATAGAAGTGAGAAATCAACGATTTCTACTTGGCGAGAGGGATACAGTAAACGAATCTATGTACCTAATATAATATAGTGAGAAGCGCGGGCGCCGCTGTCGCTCTCGATTGGTTCGATCCGTTGCAACCCCCGCTGATGCGCACCCTAATTCACTTATCACCCCGGAGGTAGGGTGGCAAGTATTTCGGATAGCAGCAGAATCGTCTACATTCCAATAAACGTCACAGTCATTTATTACATTTAACCTTACGAAGTTGCAGTTGACATCAATAATCTGATTTCTTGAAAAAATCCAAGAAGTAAGTAGTACGTAAGTAGTCATGGCAGATATGAAAAATGTATGTTTTCGGCGCAATGTACTTTGGTCCACAATGGGGAATATTGTTTGTTGAACTAATTACTAAATTAAAACTATATAAAAAATATTAACTAATCATCTAACTAAACAAATAAATACAAAAACACAAGGAGACTTAGGCGTCAAAGTATTCGTCCGCATCGCTGTCATCAGGAAACGTGCCCAGAAGACTGGCAGCATTGCCACGTTGAATGGCAATGCTAATTCTTTGGCCAAAGAATGACCCAGCCCTCTGGTCACGTGAAGTGTCGACCAGCCGGCGAGAAATTTCCTTAAAAAGGAGACGTGCACTCGGGCCCCATGACCCGAGCGTTTCGACCCCAAACGGCGCAAAAATGTAATTACCAATAAGGTTACAGTATTTACGCCGCTTGAGGGTCTCAGCAGCCGCAGCAGCGGCACCAGCACAGCCCGCCGTGCTAGGAACATGAGATGGCGCAAGGGTGTCGACACAGGTTGCATCCCACACCAGAGGGCTACCCATCTTCCAAGGCATTAACGTCATACCGTCTGGTCTCTTCCCATCGTCACGTACCAAGCCGTTTGGTTCTAATACCGCTGGTACGCCGGCGGTGACAAGGGCTCGACGAATAATATCGTTGATGCTGGCGTGGCGTGCTATGCGACCTGCGCTCCTGCAGCAGGACAGGCCATGGTGCCCGAAAATGTCAACAGTTTCACCGCAATGACACCGATGCGGAGCAACACAAGGTGCGCCCAAGCGGAGACAGGTAGCAAGCCGAAACGATGAGTCATCCATCATAGTGCCTATGGTGGATGACGGGAGCGCCTGAAGCCACAAGCCTGACTCCCATTCTCCCACAGCCAGCAGACGAGCACGCTCAACAATATTAGATGACGTATTTATCAGGGTATTCCGTATAATATTGCAGAGCGGCACGTCCCACAGTCTCTGGGAGGATGGGTTATCAGGTAAAACCGTCTTGGGACAAGCCATTTTCCAAGCGTTCAGCGCATCAGTCAAACACGGCACTTCAAAATCGACCAGTGAGGAAGATAAAATGTTCCTGGTTAATTTATCCGTGCTGTGGACCGAGGAGAGGAAGGCCGGTAAACTTGTACTTGAAATTTTGCGGACGCCAAGACCACCCAGGCGAATGGGAAGTGTGGCTTGCTGCCAAGCTCGGTCGTCCAGGGCCACATTTAGGATTGAAGTTAGTGTGTTTCTAATAATTTGGTCTACTTTTTCTAAAAGTTGTGGATGCTTCCAAAGATGGGAAGAGCGAAGGCTATAAGTAAATTTTGGTCCAAAACAGCAGTATCGAATGAGCGTGAAGGCCGAATGAATATTAATTTTGAAAAGTCGTTCCGAGACATCATTGAAGTTTTTAATTTTCTCCTCAATAAACGTTGGAAAGGATTCGTCAAAAATTGGGGACCCTAGGAGGTGTAGAGAGTTTCTTTCTGTAATTTTGATATCTGGTGCTATTGTACAAAATTTTGTAATGGTAGTCTGTCTGTCAGTGGTTTGGGGAAGATAGATTTCACATTTTGAAAGGTTAAGGTCTAGGCCAATCGAATTAAATTTTTCTTTTAGAAAAGTTAAATCTTTTAAGACTGTGTCTACATCACCTCCTAGGGTTCCGTCATCCAAATACCATACGTTGAATTTAGAATTTAGCTGTCGAATAATTGGATTTATTGCCAAACTAAAAATGACTGGCCCAAGAGGGTCACCCTGTTGACATCCAACGGCTGATTCCAAAAGGTTGTCTTTATAAAGTAATTTAGAAGGATGCCTGTAACATTGGTAGAGAAAGCTGTAAATTTTGGGTATTTCTTTTTGAATTTCCGTCAACAAAGTGTCCCTGTTTACGGAATTGAAGGCATTCTTAATGTCAACCTTAAGGATGACCTCACCTTTACCGCTATTGATATAAGTTGATAATGCATGTACCGCAGCCTCACAGCCCCCTTTAGACCCAAAGCCCAGCTGTAGGGGCTGGAATTTGCTGGCCAGTGTTTCACTGTACAAAGCACAGCAAATTTTGGCTGCGGTACGACGGTAAGTGGACCCTACGGCAATGGGACGAATGCCGCCATCCTTCTTGCGTAGGGCACATAGATTTGCACCATACAAAATATCAATGACGGCTTCGTTCACATTGCCGGATAGCATGAGATTGATGAGGGCCGTAAGCTCCTTCAAAAGGGACTCACCAGCCTCCCCGGCGCCTGAACACATTAAGTCTTTAAGATGTTGAGGTGTCAGGCCGTCGAGGCCACCGGCGGATCCACTTCGAAAGGAGCACACGGCCGCATAAACTTGTTGACCTGTAATTTGAACTGAGTTGGTTTGGGGATTGGGTGGGTCAGGGAAGGAGAGGTCATCTGCCGGGGCGGGGTGTTTGCTCTCCAGAGCTGTAAGCGTCTCTGGAGAGTACGGCGCAACCACATCGCTGCTAAAGATGATCCTAGCCGCACCTTTGATATCACCCTCGCCTAGTTTAGACTCTACATGGTGCAATAATCCTCTATAGGGGAGATGCGCTGTTAATTTAGGGTCGAAAGTTTGGGCCGAAATGTTACAATTTTCCTTTATTTGAGCTGTTAAGGTTTTTCTATTTGCCAAATTTTTTTGCACATGTAGAATTCTAAAAGGGAAGGTAAGTAATGCCTCCCAAGCACATTTAGAGTTCTCTCGGGCGGCGAGATGGATACAGCGTGCTAAACTTAAAGCAACGCATGGTCTCGCGCCGCGAGGAACTCTCTTTAGAATTGGAGTTGACGTTTTTAATTTTGCGAGGAAATTCCAAAAGGGTTGAGAGGGTGTTTCTGGTGTTTGAAGAATGGGTACGATCGGGCATGTTGAAGGCACATGGTGAGGTTTGTGTTTCTTCCCCAAATGTATCTTCAAACCTCGTTCACCCTTAAAAAAACGTGCTTGGGGACAATCAGGGCATCTCACTAGGCCATCCAACGATGTGGCAGGTTGACAGGCGCTTCGTACGGCGTCACTACTGTCGTCATTGTTAAACATACATAAAAAGCACACTACTCACACGGTTTTTCTTATAAATAACAAACAATAAAACTTTGAAATCTTAAATAAAATTAAAATAACAAAAATGACACGTAAGAAATTGACACAATGACACGATGACACGATGACACGATGACACGATGATACGATGACAACGACGCAGTTTGGGTGTTTTATCAAAGGGCGCAGTCGCGCTGGCGGCCTGGGGCGCCGCCTTATGACATTTTGGCGCAGCACTGGCAACCGTTGCCGTGAGACAGCGTCGCGTCCAAACGTCAGTTGCAGCTGTTTTGATGATGGTATTGGGATGAAAGATAAATAATGCCCTTGTAGGTAATCTTTTCTTCTTATTTATTTAGCGTAAGTCGTTTTAGCTTTAAAAAAAAAGCTGTTGGTGGAATTACAACTCACTCCGAGTGTATTTGTATATGTTGCAGCTATTGAAATCGAATATAGGTATTATTTATTATTTAAATAGCACAGAGCGAAATTTCTCGAAAATATTGTTAAAAATATTGTTTGTTATATTTATGACGCAAGTTGTGCAGCTCCTGCCGGCGGCGTCACCTTGTTGTGACACTGTTATTAAGAGATTAGGCTGGATTACTTAGAAGATTACGTTCCGATGTTGTCGCTTGTTGGCAGATTTCTGAGAGTTTCACTGAATTAAAAGGTTTTTTTTTTAAATCACTTATAGTATAATTTAAACTCCTGGATTTTCCTTTTTAGCCCAAGTTTTGTTATAAAAAAACCTTTTAGAAGAATCTTTTCGTAAAAGTTCACAATTAAAATGTTACAGGGACAATTTTTGGAGTCGATTCGTGCCGTGACGCTTAATAACTTAGTCTACCGACACGAGAAAAAACCTTCTATTTGAGCGAGATCAAAGAAAACATCTCACTGAGATGGCCGCCTAACGGCTGTCGCCTGACCGGTACCCGTTTTGTATTACCACGACTGCTGACTTGCTCGCTTCAAATAGCAAATACGTCAATTCATCGGATCGTCAAGAGGCGTTTCTTCTTATGAAATTATGTACGCACGTAAGAAGTTATACTTCTTTGGCGTAACAGATCAAAAATAGCTAAAGATTTCATCGCGTATGTCACAACTCTCTATTTGTAAAATGAATAATAAATTCATGACAGTTATCAGCTAATTTCATCATGTCGCTTTTTGGCTTCAAAAATGTTTGCCTGACTCCTTGTTTCAAATTTGCAACAGCCATTTTCATTATAAGATAAACTGTGATTGTTCTAAGGTTTACCGACAAGACAGATCCATGTGAGCATTATAGACGTTACTTATGTAGGTGTGATGCAGGCTAGGTATGATCCGGTGAGTGACGTCACAAATCTACATCCGTGATGCACGTTCGGGAGCGGCGCCTTCTGACTGCGGCTGACGGAGACTAATGGAGTCTCCAGCGCGAGGTACAGTAGCCAAAGTAAGTTAGGACCTAAGATTAGAGGTTTTTCAGAAAAAGAGGGATGACTAACATACGTCTCCGCATTTGATTTCGAGAATCACTTTTCACATATTATAATTTACGGTTAGCTATGGCTGGATGGAGAAAAGAACTGTCGTATTAATTGTATGACATTATCTTTATTTGAAAAAAAAAAACGTTTTTTGTTTAAGTGACTGCCAGGGGCCGAATTAGCGGATTTTTTACATAACGTTACCAATTTCCGTTTTGTTATCATCTAAAAATGTATTTGACAATCGCGACTCCACGTGGTATTTTTTTTTGTATCGCAACATGATACTTGTTTGCCCTACCCGTGAATTTTATTTAGAGCCGGAGGCGTGCAGGTGGAAACAATAAAATTGACCTTGACAACGCCTAAACAGAGGCACGTAAGATATGAGGAAGGTTTTAATATTGTATCCAGAGATGTGTGGTCAACTGTACCTACATACAGACATTTATAAGACTAATTAAAAAGTAACAATATAGTTATGATAGAACGGTTTAAGTTGAAAGGTTGACACTTCTTTCGGCCCATAATAATATTTTTTACACAAACAATTAGTTGATAAATCAAAGGGAGTAGACGTAGGTACATTTGGCGTACGCGACACAATGTTTGATTATGAAATGAAACACGCGCGAGCGAGTCTTATCGTATTAGTATCTTTTCGATCGTCGTTATATGCGTTTTTGCCGCTCCGCTTAGAATACCCGAAAACAAGGCCGCGAGGCGTTGGGTTCGGTTTGGTAACGTCCCATAAAATGTTGCTTCTTGTTAGATTTTAGCGAAGTAACGATACTGGTAACGCTATTTAAATACCGGTCAATCAAATGATTTAACGGTAATATTAACGTTAAATATTTAACGGAACGGAACGAAATGTTTTGGTGGTTTTACCGGTATTTTATTGGTAACGGTAACCGTCCCTGGTGACTGCATCCTGGTTACTACTGGTTGCTTGCTTAACGTAGGTAATGTCAAGAGACAGAGAGTGGAAGAAAACGATTGTAAAGTAATATTGACATTAATTAGCTTCAATGGTTTCCTTTGACAAATCCTTGTACCGAACTATTTGAAGTCTAGGGTAGATAAAGCTCTTAAATCTAAAATAAAGAGCGGGAGGTGCGGGTTCCGGTCAGTAGTGCAGGCCACAAGTCCAGCAAATTATGTTAAAGAAGACATACAGGGCGGAGCCCGCGCGGCCGCGGTGACGCGCGACGCCCGGGAGCCTGAGACTGAGTTACCGCGCTAGTACCCGCGTACAGCGTATATTTAAGAGCTGACGTCTTTTCTTGCGATTTTAGGGGCAACATTACTTATTCCTTGATTGATCACGGATTTGAGCCGATAACTTACGAATACCGTAATAGTTAGACAGGTTTAGGTAAGATATTTCATGTCAACGACTTGCCCGTCTTGCATACACTTCTCAGTAATAAGACGACGACTACGACGCGGGGTTCTAATTTATGTAAATAATGCAAGTCCTCTGCATAACATCTTAATGGTAGTTTCGATGTGAACATAACGCATCAAAAGATTTATTTATCATTCACTAGTTTCACAAAGTTGTTAATGTTGCCAGAATTTCCGTTATCAAAATAACTGGAGTCCAGCTTTAATTAAAACTCATGCCTCTAGGATGTTATTTAACATTCCATTTTTACTTAATTTCCCAAAAGAGAAATAATAGTTACGTCAATCATTACTAGACGTGAATTTAAATCGTGGAACATTTTCACATACAATTGGCTGTTGTGTAGTCAGCGGCAGTGATGTACCGCTTACTCTACCAAAAAGAGAATTAAGAAATTGTTAATTGCACGGAATGTAGGTACTAATGTTGCGGATACGCAAGTATTCCTTCGCGTTAACGCTTACGATTGAGCGAGTATGCATTTATCTGAGAAAATAAGACATACAAGATTCAGATAAATTCGTGCATCCCGCGCCCCCGGGATGCCTGTCTCTTGCTTGCTATACTTAAAAATGTTACTGTAATCGTCTTTTGACATGTTAAATGATGCCAGCATACACAGGTGCGCAATATGCAGTGAAATAATGATAAGCAGGAGCTGCACTGCTGCAGTGGGCAGTAACACTTGCGCTTGTATGCTTTAATATGTGATGCCTTAGAAGTTGCTTTACGACTCGCCATTGTCTGAGAACGTTATTCTTTAATTTACGGCACTTTTGTTTAAGCGCTGGGACTAGCGCGATCCTAGGATTGCTGTCTATGTATGTAGGTACGAGTAGTCGGTATGTATGAGGCACTCATACATTATTTAATTTGGATCTCCAATTACTTTTCAAATGACTTATATGCAATTATTTTGTTACTATTGGCTATGGGCTCGCCAACACAAAATATGGATGAACCATTTACCTCTGCGTACTGCTTCAGATAATGCCGACCTAATGTTAAGTAAGTTAAGTTTATCGAATTAAGTCGATATTAATTCTTGCAATTCATCATTATTATTTAAGTGTACTACAGAGCGATGTTTCATTATTTCATTAGTATATTTAGATGCAAGTTACCTAATTAAAACGGCGAAACGTTCTGCAACTTCTTCATGCACCCTGAGGTGACAAAGGTTTTTATTGTGGTTGTAATACTGTTCCGATTAATCTGTCCAGTACTATGAATGCGCTTCTATTTCTTAGATAAGCATCCATTTGGTATTTCTGTGAAGCCGGCCACACTCGTCCGAGATACAGCGCACAGCAGACATGCCAAGAGATTTGTATTGCTGCATGTATCGGTAAATCGGCGCAGATATACTGCCGCTCGCAAGTGATAGCTAAGCTCAAGTTATGCTCTGGCCCGGAGCACCCAAATACGTAGTGCTAGGTTTTTCGGAAGTACACTTTAAGTATACGGGTACTTTGGTAGCTGTATTTCAATAAAGTAAATTTAACATTCCATTAATCTTCCAGGAGCATAGGACAGACGACATCGCCAAGGTTTGCAGTGGAGCACGGATCGCAATACAAATATGATGAGGCATTGCGCTGCCTCATATCGCTGCTATTGACGGAGTCACCGAGCGCCGCACTCGGCCGCAGTCGGGCGCGCTCGTGAGGACTCGCAGCCCTTCATTTATTTGCTCTAAACTTGTTCGGTTATAACACAAAGCCGGTGTAATGTATGTGCACTTCTTTCTCTACTCCATCTTGTATAATTATGTTTGTTTTGCTCTTAAGCGCGCGCTCGCGGGCGTGCATTAGCGTCGCTCCGTGCGGCATTCATCACGCAGACGCGGCCATAGATTAAAGAATTACTCGCCACCGTTGACTATGGATCCCACTGTAAGTAGCCACGTTAAGTGCAGCTTCCAAAAAAAAGCTTGGCATTCTGTTAATCGAACACTTTAGTTGAACTCTTATGTGGAGTACAAACATCCACTCGTTTTTCAAGCTCTTATTTTTTACTTGCGCCTGTCCCGGTGTCAGTCTGGCGGTCATCACGTACACATAACATCACGCCTGTATTCCTGCAAGGGTAAGGCAGACGTGTACCTTTAGCACACACACATTGCGCCAGTTATGTTGAAGCCCCATGTAATAGGGGCCGAGCCCATTGCCAGCAACCGGGCACACACAAATCACATCATGTGTAATCACGTCTTGCAAGTTAAATTTGACCCACTTCCCGGTTTCCGAATGAGTTAAAATTCTGAATGCATATGTGAATCGGATGACGATGCAATATTATTATGTCATGGAGCTGATCTGATGATGGAGCCATGAAGGTGGACATGAGATCTCAGTAATAAAACGACGCAGCCGCATCGAGTTTGGGCTCGTCGGATTCGTCTTGACAAGCACTCTACTCCTAGATGATATCCAAGGTCGGATGATGGAGCCAGAAGGTGGCACCTGGGAGGTGACTATGGGAACATTGTAATAAAACGACGCAATCCCCTCGAGTAAGGGCTTCTTTGATTCCTTGACAAGTACATTGTACAAGTTCTAAATAATAGAAAAATGTAAATTAAAGAGAAATTACTAAACTTATTATTAAGGTAACATACGAACTAATAAGCAAAAAAATGTTTTTTTAAAGCAAGCTTTTAATTGACTTAAACGTACTAAAAACGCACAATGAATTATATCGTAATTACTCCCCCGCGGCCACCTCTCACTCCAACCGTACAACTCTTCATCTGCCGCGCTTCGTGTGCGATATTTATAAATTTATAATGATACTAGCTTTTGCCAGCGGCTTCGCCCACGTGGAGGTCAGAAATTATCCCACGGGAACGTACTACCGGGATAAAAAAGTATCCTATGTGTTAATCCAGGTGATAAACTATCTGTGTGAAAAATTTCATCCAAATGCGTTTGGCCTTTTTTGCGTGATTGACGAACAAACATCCAAATTTTCACATCACAACATTGTATAAAACAAAGTCGCTTTCTCTGTCCCTATATCCCTATGTATGCTTAAATCTTTAAAACTACGCAACGGATTTTGATGCGGGTTTTTTTAATAGATAGAGTGATTCAAGAGGAAGGTTTATATGTATAATACACCGACCTCCACGCGGGCGAAGCCGCTGGCAAAAGCTAGTTTTAATATTAGTAAGAAGTAGGAAGAAGGATTATTTGCTATTTCAACGTGTCATTTATTACTGTTGCGTTGGTTTTAGTTTCCTTGTTCAATCTGTATATTATGGTATTAATTAAATCACAAACGTTCACGTACAACGTTCCAGTATGAAGTAAGATCGCTAACTTGTTAAATGGCGCGTGTGTAACAGACTGCTTGCACTTTTAGACATGGTGTAGACGGGCGCGGGCGGTGCGTCGCGTCGCGTCGCATCGTCGGTGGGAGTGACTGTGTGACCTACATCGAGTTGAGGAGAGATCGCCGCAAAAACCGGATAACGACGACATAAGTCATCTAAAACCCGCGCAAAAAACTTTCCCGGCTTATATTGAAGTCGGGTCTACTCGCGAAACTTGTTTTTCCTGGACGCGGGCGGCGGCGTGGCGGCGGCGGCGGGCGCTCTCGGTGATCATAATTATAACATTCAGTGGCTTGATGAGCCGCTCTATGGCCTCTATGGGATATCACGAACATCTAATGAATAAGAAGGCTTTCAATTTTGATTAATGAACTAACTTAGTTTTTGTTGGTTTTCTTTGAAAGAACAGGTAATGGTGTGTTTCACGATGGAGTCGGTATACTGTGTGAGGCAGATAGAGCTTGTTGTACTGAGATCTGTCAGTGGGTCATACCTACGTGTTCCGGTGCTCATTATACAGACACAGCTTGCACAGATACACTCAACAGCAACATTAGCGGCGGTTAGTGTCATTGAAACACGCGCATATCCACAACATTAGGTTCTGCGTCGGTATCAAAAATGTTCTGGAATTAGTTCACGCATTAGCGCTGCATTTCAACATCAAACGTTTTCAACATAATCATGCGTACTAGGCGGACATTTCGCATCGTTACTGCGACAATTAGGCACATGTGTAACCCGCGACTGCTTATGAAGTGCGCGGCCAGTGGGAGCTTCGCGAGCGGGTTAATAAGGTGAGCGAGCGAACGCACAGAGCGCGCCGAGCAATCCGAGCACTCGGAGCGATGGTTGCGCGCGACGTTTATTTCGTCTGCGGGTGATTTACAGAGCGTCGATGACATTATACAGCGTGTTTTCACGACTCGTAACGCTGCACGCGCTAAAAATTGAATGTTATGTGTTTACCGGCCTGTTGTATGGGTGAACACGAATTGTACATAATTGTGTGAAGACAACGCTTTTCAGTATTTGAGTGTGATTTCGAAGCTTTGAGTGTTGTTATTTTTTTTTTACGACAAAACATTAGGCCACCTCGTTTCATAAGTGTCTATTTCTGATCAAACAATCGGTTCGTGTTGTTTATTTCAAACTGAACGCATGACTTAAAATTCG
This sequence comes from Polymixis lichenea, assembly GCA_949091785.1. NCBI lineage: Eukaryota > Metazoa > Arthropoda > Insecta > Lepidoptera > Noctuidae > Polymixis > Polymixis lichenea. The sequence goes on along the minus strand of OX420932.1, from coordinate 27,411,733 downwards.
TACCTACAAGGATGAAATGAGTAGGAAGTTTTGAGATAAACACCACACGGTAGTAGTTAGTTATCGTAGTAATGTAGTAAATGTAGCAGACCTTCTATGTAGGTTTGTGTACGTAGTGCAGGCGTGGCTTGTCACGTCGCCAATCAGCGAGATTGCTCAATTATATCACGGAGCTGGCTAATTGATATTCCTGCTCAGATTCCAGCTCTCAAATTATAATAACACACAGCGAACAGTTAATTTTGTTTCCCTTTCCAGCCTTGTTCTGTACAAGCTAGCTTTGTTATTTGTGAGACGGAACCACGCTACTGCCGGCTTTATGTTGCGTATGGAATTAATACCAATAGTACCTAAAACATTTCATAGAAATTGGACGGCCAAGTGGATCGGGCCAGTAAATTGATTTATTTCTCATGTTACCTACTTGTATTAGTATTGAGGTCAGATTTTAAAACCAAAACTATAGAATGTGTTGTCAATCTACCAGGACAAAAAAATGCCCGTATCACTGACTACTACGATGACTGCTGATGAAGTGCGTGCGTGGCTCGTTTGCTCGAGTTGATGAGCTAGATTCGCAGTCACAGTGTCGCGCGGGGGCACGTGACATATGACGCGGAAGTGTTGACGCTCCGTGGACGCCCCTATTGATGTCCACGACTCCCAAGCCGCGCCCTCCGACACAGCACCATATCATATGATAGCGGCCTCGGGCGAATTCCCAAACATTACACACTTAATGTGTGTCAAGACGGATTGCCTAACCGATGATAAAATATCTACGTCGCGGTTTTTCCGACTTAATATCACACACACACCTACCTTCATTACTTAATATCACACACGCCTACACATCTACTTACTATATCGAATATCACATGAGCATGGACGAATGATCTAAATGGCATCTAATTAATTATTGCCCAAAATAGCTGTACGTGAAAACGGTCTCGCCATTTTCACTTCCGGCTTTTTTGAGAATTAGCAGCAGGATGAGGACAATCCTCAGACTCCAAGAAGGAATTCAGTGTTCCAATGTTTTCGTTAATTTAATGGGTCTCGGGTCCTGTATCGGTGGACACGAGGATAAGCGCGCATTCAACTAGTAATTAAATTCAACAATCCATATCGACACCACCTATGGTTGTCTATTTATACATTCTGTAGCTCGTACAATCACGAACATGTTACAGTTAGACGTATGTACATTGTGGTCATTGCTTGGGACGACACGCGAGGCGGGAGACCGGCGCACGGTGGGCTGAAAATGAAGCTCCGTAGACGTAGCCTCGCTCAAAAATCAAGTATCTAATTAAAAAAAACAAACATACCAGTGTATTCCTTTACTGATTAGCAATATTTTATTTGGTAAAACTTTTTTAGATGAAGTTATTACTTAATAAGTTATTAGCGATTTCTTATTTTTTGTATGGAGCTGAACAGTTTTTTTTTAAATTGTAATTCTTATTATTAAGTTTTCTTAAAATCGAACTTTCCGTATGATAAAATGCGACACATAAGCTAAGCTATATTGTCACTAAAGCCTGAATCTCGGAAACCCTCGGAACATTGACGTTTTACACGTTAAAAAAAAAATAAAAAAAAAATACTCTAGCATGTCATTTAAGTTACTAAATGCAATGTTAAGTCCTTTCTTCCAACCCTTCTAACGAGGTAAAGAACTACATACGTTTTTTTTTCTAGTGGTGTCCCCAAGTTGCCTAATCGACTTGGAATAATACAAAAAATATAGATGTTTTATGAAATAAAGTTAGCGTGAAACAATGTTATGTGTAACGGTTAGTCAGAGTCACATTTTGAACCGTGGAAAAGATTCATATGATAAAAGCCAAGTTCTATTTCTCGATTTTGGCCTCATTGTCCAAATTTTGATTAATTATTAATAAAGTTTCTGCAGCTGTTGAAAAAGGGGTTAAATATAATGACCACCATAAAATGCTTTGATACCCTTAGTTCTTTTACCAAAAATATAAACTTGACACCAGAAAAATAAAGTCTAAAATTACAATAGTACTAGCTATTTTAGTCACGACTGCACTTTAAATTGTATTCGAACACCAAATGTAGTAAATGATCACCAAATCTTAGCGAGCAAATTAATGCACTATTTCTATCTAAATAAACCATTGTCATTGCCATAAAATGTAGGCTTATTACCAAATAAAGTATTATGATATTTAGATTGCAAAAATGGTGACAAGCCGTGGGAGACCTTTGACGAATACAAAGCGCAACATTTTAGAGAGTGGGAAGTTATAATGCCCCGAGAAAAGGAAAATTGGTTACACGGCACATGCAATTGCCCAAAGTTTCTCAAAGATTACATTTGCAAGCATCTCGTTGGATTGGCGATTCGGCTTAAGCACGTTCAGCCACCTTCAGAGGCCAGAGCTATTCCGATTGGCATGAAGCGCAAAAGAGGACGACCTGCCAAAGCTAAGAAGACTGATTCTTCTTAAGATTTTTAACGTTTATTATTAGTTTAATTTTAAGATGTTAAAACTGTTTATTATTAGTTTTAAGAGGACTAACTTTTTTATGATTTTTCAAATAATTAAAAAAAGGATTATTGAAGTTGTAAGAGTTTTATTTTTTATTTTAGGCATAGGATTTGGTTGAGTAAACGAAACGTATAAGAATGATTTTTTTGGTAGTGGTTAATCAATTTGGGACATAAGGTTAGGAACTTATTTACTATGTTTGGCAAAATATTTTCTTTGCCGATGGTAATTTACTTTAATCGGATAACGAGATGTTATTTTTTTTGCATGTCATTTTAAATTGAAATGTGGTTAATAATTCGGTTTTCAATGACTATTTTTGGGTTAACAATGATTTTTTGGAGTCAATTTGCTTAAATAGGATAGCAAGATGTAAAAACTTTGGTTATAATTTTACATTAAGATGCGGGTTTAATTTTGGTGATCATTTACTACTTTTGGGTTAACAATGATTTATTTGGAGTCATTTTGCCTAAACAGGATAGCGAGATGTTAAAACTTTGGTTATAATTTTACATTAAGATGCGGGTTTAATTTTGGTGATCATTTACTATTTTTGTCTGTTATATGTTACTATATCTGGTGGTAAGTTAAACATAAGCCGTTGAAAAATGTGTGTGAAAATCCTTATTTCTAGATTCGGAGGCCTCATCTGACAACTTTCCAGTTGGAAGTAAACCGAAACATTCAATTATTTATGTTACGTGAGAAAGAATTTTGTGTACGCTTGCAGGAATGTAATACATACTGTATAAGTTTAAATAAAGACTACCTTTTGTCCGCGGCTCCACCCACGTGGATGTCGGTTATCGCGTAAAAAAGTAGCCTATGTCCTTCTCCATACCTCAGGCTATACTCGTATGTCTACCAATTTAATGACGATCGGTTCAAATATTTCGGCGTGGAAGTGTAACAGACAGATAGACAGTCAGACAGAGTTACTTTCAGATTGATAATATTAGTAGGGATTAAGAGTTTGGTCTGCGAATTCTTTGAAATACCTTAATTAATAAGCAGAATTTCAAAGAATTCGTACCGACAACATCACGCCTAAATTTTTTGCAGAAAGGCAACCAATAAAATATTCTTATAAAAATATACACAATTTAATTTTAATATTTGATCCTCATATATCGGCAGATAGACCCAAACTTCGTAGGAAACACAATTTTTTTTAATAGCTGCAGAAAGTTTATTAATAATTAATCAAAATTTGGACTATTAGGCCGAAAACGAGACATAAAACTTGACTTTTGTACATATAATTCTATTCCACGGTTCAAAAAGTGACTCTGACTAACCGTTACACATAAAATTGTTTCACGCTCACTTTATTTCATAAAACATCTATATTTTTTGTATTATTCCAAGTGGATTAGGCCTTCTGGGTACACCACTATAAAAAAAATGCGCGTAGTTATTTAGGTACCTCGTCAGGAGGTTTGGAATAAAAGACTTAACATTACATTTAGCAACTTTTAAATGACGTGCTAGATTTTTTTTAATGTCAAAAATATCAATGTTCCGAGGGTTTCCGAGATTCAGGCTTTAGTGAAAATATAGCTTATATGTCGCATCTTATCATACGGAAAGTTATATTTTAAGAAATCTTAAGAATAAGGATTAAAATTAAAAAAAAAACTGTTTATCTCCATACAAAAAAAAGTCGATAGTAACTTATTAAATAATAGCTTTAACAAAAAAGTTTAACAACCTAAAATGTTGCTAATCAATAAAGGAATACACTGGCATGTTTGTTTTTGTAAATTAGACACTTGATTTTTGAGCGAGGCTACGTCTACGGAGCTTCATTTTCAGCCCACCGTGCGGCGCCGGCGTGCCCCAGTCCGGGAAAGCTACGTACGAGCTTTATTGGTTTCCCCAATACAGCTCGAACAAAGCTTTCGCGCTAAGATGTGTCGCGATTATCGTTATTACATAGCCAGCCAATCTGCCCGTAATAGTCGATCAAGCAAGGCGATACACAAACACTTAACATTCTCGGATATGTTCTCGTTATTATTTTCGAGACTGTGCCGGGCACATGTGCCTGGTGTGACCACATCGTATGACCACGTTTATTTAATGTTACATACCGTCCGTGGCGGAGCCACAAGATTCCGCGCTATTTCTTGTTAATTCATGTGTTCTCATCTCATGCGTTAATCAATGCTCATTAATTGAACATTTAAAATGTTACATAATTGTTTTTAAATAGATTACAGTTAACAACATTGGTTAAGCTTATGTTATAAGGCATCGCAGTGTTTTATTCTATTCCTGAGCTTGTAGTGGTAGCGCAGAGAGACAAATCGGGATAGAAAGAATAAACGCTATACGCTGCCCCACAGTAAATACACTGACACACACATGAAACCACTCATTTAAAAATCTTGTGCAATGTTCAATGATAACAAAACACTACGCCTGGTGCTAGTGAGTACTGTTTCTAAACAAGCTGCGTACTTATTCCCCTTATTCGAATTCACTCAGTAAAGTTTTCCTCAAACCCAACTCAATAAACATTTATCACGTTCTTAAATAATTTAATATCACAAACGTGTACGAAATATCAAATAAAAAGCAATAAATTGTGAAGGGGCTTGCGCAGAACATTTGGTTTCGCTCGCCACCTACAAATTGATATTAAAAGCCCGAATTAAGAGTAAATTGACTAACTGCGCCTCAACAGCTGCCGCTACTTGTCGACGATATTCTGCTCTCAAATATGTCATCATATCAGCCGAAAGACGTCCACAGTTGGACATAAGCCTCCCCAAAAAAGGGGGGATTTGCCATAATCGCCACGCTTGGCATGCGGGTTGGCGATCGCAGTATGGCGGTCAAATGCATAGAGAACGCTGCTGCCCATTCTCTAGTAAGTCCCTTAGTCGCCTTCTACGACACCCACGGGAAGAAATGGGATGGTGCTATTCTTTTACGTCCGGCACCACACGGAACCGACATCCACGTGGGTGGAGCCGCGGACAAAAGGTAGTCTTTATTTAAACTTATACAGTAAGTATTACATTCCTGCAAGCGTACACAAAATTCTTTTCCACGTAACATAAATAATTGAAAGTTTCGGTTTACTTCCAACTGGAAAGTCAGAGGAGGCCTCTGAATCTAGAAATAAGGATTTTCACACACATTTTTAACAGCTGCAGAAACTTTATTAATAATTAATCAAAATTTGGACGATGAGGCCAAAATCGAGAAATAGAACTTGGCTTTTATCATATGAATCTATTCCGCGGTTCAAAAAGTGACTCTGACTAACCGTTACACATAACATTGTTTCACGCTAACTTTATTTCATAAAACATCTATATCTCAAATATGTGTATCTATTTAATTTCTAAAATTATTTGTTCTGAAATACACTCAGTTCTATAACGTTTGTTACTGTTTGAGTTTCAATGAATTAGGTTGGAGTTATTAATTTCATAGTTTGTGTAGACTGCATTAGGTTATGTTTTAGATACAATGAAGGAACAAATGTTAGCAGCAAATAAAAACACTTTTGGGTATAGACCAACCATATTTATACGGAAATGTTTAATATGGTTAGTTTTGGCAGACAAAGCCAACCGATGCACATCCCACATATTAACGAGCTTTAAAGGCTGTAGTCACAAAGTTCCCGCCGTTATCTATGTCCCTGGGTACCGAGCTCAACTCCTGGAAGTACGCTAAACTATATAGCCTGGAGTATTTAAGTTGCACCAATACACGGAGATGAGACAGAATATCTACTACCAGTGCTGTGCTAGAAATAACGAATCTACGTAGCAAGAATATTTGCAAATTCTTGAGGCTTCAACATTATTATGTTAAGGCCTCAAGAAGTTCCAATCCAGCTTCATTTCGATTCCAACCTTCAACGTGGACCGTAACGCAAAGCCCCCTTTACGGTTAGAACCACAAACATGTTTGGGTCGGCTTGTTTCGGCATTACAGACAATATTGAATGTCGTCTATGACGACTAAAGCCAACCCAAACTAGTGTTCAGCACGCCTAACAGTCCACATTGTTGGTCTGTCGTCGCTGCTCCACCGGTCAGCAAAACTTGTTACCGGAAGTCGCGTGAAGTGGGTGTTCGGTCCACCTTCGTAGTATGTATTGCTGTGTACAAATAGCGGTAAGCGACCAGAGGCTTGTCGTGTTTAGTTGAGCTTTAGTGGAGTTGACAACACGAGCTCAGCCTCACTGATGATGTACCAAGCACGTCTGCCTCACACGGTAATCACTTGGACCACACAAGTATTTGGATATTACAAGGTGACTTATGCCGGTCATACATAGGTACGTGTTTATGCGTAGTTGAGCAGCTGTACCTAGTTATAACATTCATGAATAATAGGTCTAGCACTGAGGTTTATTAAGAATTTTGTCTGAGAGCGTTAGCTGGGTTCAATTCCTGCCTATGCAAGTTGGCGACTTTCTCAGTCCTTAATAACGTTCAAATGCTAATTTCTGCAAGCTACATTTTGTTTGCATTCATCTCATAAAGAAATTATCACAAGTCCGCTATATTCGGTAATGATCCCACTTTAAAGACACATAACAAATATAATTCTGAATTAGGCTCACCAGAAATTTCGTTCAAAAAAGTATTAGCCGCGAACGTGCTCACAAGTAAAACCTCCTCATTATTTCTATTTCCGTCCCGAGATCAAACTGAAAGTAACATCATTACTGTGCTGTGTTTAGATAATTGTAGTCTTTTAATAAAACGTTGGTAGGTAACTAGTTATCTACCAACCTAGTTTCCCTCAAATCTAATTCGCAACCTGACAACACACTTTCAGTTAAAGCGCATATTAATTCTAATGCTTAGCCAAAGCAATGCTCCTGTCTTCCCCTGACAAGAAAAACCAGTTTAAAATACCTTGCCGTGCATAAAGATAACCTCATACCATGGGATGCTCTGATTGTGGCATTGTCTGGCAGAGTTACAAAACTTATTACCGTGTTTTAAAAGCCTGCGGTATAGTGCTGACGCAGATACCTTACATATGGTTTATTTCTCAGTTTGCCAGTAAAATTTTGGCATAACAGTGTGGGGCAGTACTTCGAAGACAAGTATGACATAGCTGGAGAGGGCTCAGAGAGCTGTCCTCAAAGTCATGACCTTCAAACACTATCGGTATAGACGACTCAATTGTACAATGAATGTCAGGTCTCGACTGTGAGGCAGCTCTTTGTGCGAAACTGTACGTTGCGCAGACATACTTCTTTACAGCTGGATCTTAATTGCTTGAAAAACGTAGAACTACAGAAGTGCACCCCATAGAGGCACAGAACGAAACTTGCGGAACGTCATTTCAGAATCCTTGGCAGTCGTATTTACAACGTAGTGAACAAGCAATGTAACATCTACCCACACGTCCAATAGATTTGAGTTTAAAGGATAAGTAGCTGTTGGATAATGACTTTTAGCTATGACGAGGTTGAAAAAATTCTCAATACGCAGATTTAACCCCCTTTGACCCCAAAACACACCCAGTCTGTACACGTAGTCAAATACACCCACCTTTTGACACAAAACAACACTTCGGAACGCTACGCAACACAACTTTGAACAACATAACACACGTACAACACACACACACACCCTTACACACACACACACCCTCACACACGCACTTAAAACACATTATACAAATGGTTCTCTCTTGAATTAGTGTATTTTAGCTTCAGTATAAAATCTTTATTTTCATTAATTTTTGTTTGTACCTACACTGTGAAGTTCCAAAATGTTGCTTGTCTAACTGGTGTTAACTTGAGAGTGTTACTCATAACACAAGTTTATCTTAGCTTGGGTGGCAGAGGTTTATAATTTCTTCTGTATGCACCTTAAATTTATAAGATGAAATTCATTATACATTTTTTGGAAAAAATCGTCAATTTTTTTTTCGAATTTAGAATTTATTCGAAAAAAATGCTCTCAAAATTGCGATTATGTTCCGTGCTGTATGGTTCCTGGCTCTATCTTATCGTAACCAATCGCGTGCACAGAGTTTTTAAACAGGGTAGGCAGAAATAAAAAAAGGCAAAAAAAAACAGAATAACCGATTGCTGTATCTGCCTACACAGCATGCGGCATGAGGCAAGTTTTTGATAAAAATATATTATTCAAAATATAAACAGAATGAATAAAAATAATAATAATAACTATTAATAATAATGAATCACATTGTTTTGTATTGAATTTACGATTGACGTAAAGTCAATCGTAAATCTTTAGTCTGTATTAATTGCAAATTAGGTGTAGGTACAGCTAATTTTCATGTGGTTTTTTTCTTTTGGCCCAAAGATAGTTTTTAAAATGCATATTTTTTTCTTTTCTCTATACACACATCACCTGAACAACTTTCACAGTGAATATGATCTGTTTTTCACAATGTAAAAATCTTAAATACATAATATCATAGCTCACAACCAAAACAAATAATTGCGTCGGAAATCGGATTAAAAAAATAATACGACAAAAAAGTAATGGTTGGATATGTAGCGACAATTCAATGAAAATGCTAATTTTAAAAATAGTCGCATAGCCAACTTTGTAAGTTCGGAAAACTTCGGTAAGTTCCGTAATTCGCCGTGCTGTAAAAAAGCGTAAAAAGCCAGTGACTACCCTGTACAGTTGCGTGCGTTAATTGTTACATTGTGTGCCACGTATGTATAGGAACGCACACCCAATAACTCTGCATGACTACGGGAGCACACATATAAACATTAAGACACAAATAGTTCGTATCTCTCCCGAGGCACTCAGCGGCGCTAGTGCATCGCAATGTGAAAATGCGTCAAATTGTACGAACGAATGGGTATTTTATCGATGATACTAATGATAAGATCGACGATCGACAGGTGGAGCTGATTTATGATTTTTTTAATTTTTTATTGATAAAATAATATTCGTTTTAAATATTTATCTGATTTAGGTAGGGTAGGCAGTGTCTTTCTGTCTTTAAGTACTGCATGCTACTGATCGCAACCACGTGTTTTATAGGTCTGCGTGTTTCACATGCGAACTACGCATCAGAGACCTGACGTCACACAAATCCTGCATAGCGGCATCAGAGTTTACCGCGCGATTGGTAAATATGTCGCAGCCATCTGGTTTAATTAGCCAGCGAATTAGATGCCTAGGCCGTTCATTAAACCCCGGCATTCAATTGAATGCCTAGGCCGATAATAGTTAGTTGAACTAGAATCATTCAACGTTTAACAACTCGGCGTACTGAAAGTCAGCCCTTTGAAGATGACTGACCAAGACTCAGCCGAGTAATTCAAATTTAATTCAGTTTTTTTCAATTGCGGCGCTAGTAGTCACCAAAATAAATATGGCGTCAATTGCGCAAACCGTGAATGTTATTTTTCGTTCTTGTGTGCAATTTTAAGTTAAATTAAAGTGTGATATTGTCAAAATAGTACGAAAACATGGAGGTGCCAAATAATACTACGTCTTCTGCAAGTTTTTGTGAAATATTTGAGTCTAAACTGACTGAACTTACTGACTGACTTAATTAATATTCGTGTTATGTACTTTGTTGTGAACCAACATTTCACTATTACTAGTTACTTAGTGGTAGGTATTAGTAAAAGTAGTCGTACAAAATTTGTGAACTCTTAGTCACCCAAACCAAACATCACAAATTCATCAATATCCAATTTAAATAAATGACTACACGACATTCAGTTATCTGGTTTCCGACATCAACCGTCGGGCAGTTGCCCACTAGATAAAACACCCGTCTGGTCGCCTCCCTCTTCCATAGGGTATACCTAAGTGAACTTTACACCCGTTTCCTCATACCTCTGCAGGTCTTACAGACTGATTTGAAAAAAAAAAAAATTCGATTGACAGCACCTGTCCTGTAGCATTCTTCAAGGAAGAATGGTGCGATTGCTACATCTAGTCAGACAAAAAAATTATTTGGAACCCTTCGCGGGTCTGCTAAGGTTGCTCTTCTACACAATAGTGATTTATAACTCTTCAGTGGTCCAAATGGGGTTAGTTAAGTACTCGCACCGATTTGTTGAAAATGATTGGGTCTTTTCAATTCGTTTAGGAATATTGGAGTAAAATTACTGAAGTTAATGCTCTATTCATGGTCTTGTGAATGGTGACTAACTAACATAGCTAACAACACCTAACTAACGCCTAACTTTGCCACCCTCAGTATGCTTTCGATAATTCTATGTTGGTGTCTCGCGTAAGTGTATGGTATTATTGCACGTGACTGTACAGTGCATATGACACTTTATACATATTACGGTACTATATATATATATATATATATATATATATATATAGTACACGGATATATATACGGATATTTTCGTACGGTAAAGGAACAGTTAGTAACAATTATTAATTTAGTGTAATAAATTGGTAGTTCTTTTCGATTTATTACGTGAGCAGGTTATTGAGGCCCCGGTGTGGCACTTCGCGGGTCGCTGTAATCGCTTATTTCGCTTGATAAACTCGAGCTTGAGTAGATGATGAGTGAAGGAGCGACATAATGCGTATACACCGCAAATTTTCTTGGAGGGCACACCAAAGACAATGATCTTTGGTGTGCGCTCCAAGAAAATGTTGTATTCATTGTAATCCCCTCTCTGGTTGTAAAGAGGGAGCACTATGGGCCTCTAATAAGATTAGAGACTTAATGCGGGTCGTAAGGGTCGGGCCGAACTGTGACCCCGAGCGCTCGCGGGGAAAAATGTGGCAAAGGTACTATTAACATAATTACGAACGTTAAATATTCAGCTCAGGTACCTATAGTATGCACAATATGGCTTCCTAAGATATAGAGCTAACACAGACTGAACTACGGTCACTAATTCTCAATGACTGTGTAAGTTTTCGACTTCGTACACAACTTGTTTACACTCAAATTTCAAATGAAAACTATGTTTATAAGTACTTCTTACCACCTGATGTAGTTACCGTGTGCTGGTATACAGGCAGGTATTCAAAGCTCGCGCGTGCAATGCCGCGCGTTCGGTGCTCGCGTGGCATTCCTCGCGGTGCGATAAATCGCGATCATGTCGCGCGATCCACTTATCTAGCGCACGCGGTATTTGTAGGTAACCTAATCATTGCCATCGTGAACTAAACCATAAGCTTCGGATCGAGGAGACTTTACATAAAATATCCTAGAAATAAAAGCAGTTGATGCCTTTTAATAACTTGGCCAAAGTTGTGAGATTTGTTTACATGAAGCTGAATTGCTTTCTGAAATGTATGAGAATTTGTCTCCTCATATTCTAGGAATAATAAATGAACCACATACCGAATCACCTATTTTGGTATTAGTATTCATTCCATATTTTCCAATGTTCACTTCGAAGGTTTGCTTATTTAAGTAAACACACTGAGTAGTGCGTAGTCGTGCAGTTTTCCTTCCGAATGGTGTTCGTTACGTCCGCTGTAAAGTTACTCGAATAAAAAATATAAGTGTGCCGCGCCGCGCCAACCTTTGAAGTTTATTACCATTTTGAATTGATTAATTCCATGGAACTTTTGTATGGCTGAGCCAAGAATAAAGTTGAAGGAAATATGAATTTCCCCCGCGATTCAGTCACTTAGTAGATTTATGTATTTGTGAGATTGTGTAAGGGGGGGGGGGGCTGCTTGTTATTGGTGTTGGCTGAACTTGTAACAGGAGAGCTTATCACAGTGAAGTGAGCGGAGAGTGCCGCGCATTGGCAGCGTGGGTGTGGCCGCACACTACAATACAGTGTAGGCCACAAGTTTAGGCCAAGGGGTCTTTATGTTCAATAGAATCGTGAACATGTTATGTTTGCATCATGTAACTTAATCTTTTCAATTAAATTGAGGATTTATACTGAATTGACACATATGCTTATGTCTCAGATGATAAACAGGACCTAATTAAGCGAGTCGCAGAAAATGAGCAGGTCCATAAATCAAACACCGAGAGTGAAATGTTATGAGGTGTACCCATATTTACTACAACCACCTCGCACTACACCCAGCAGCAGTTAGCAGCTTCCCCGTGACAGCCTAGAATATAATTATGGAGGTTTGAGATCCGAATTGCGAGTAACTCTTTATTTTGTTTGCTAAGTTAGGGAAACCAACATGGAGTTGGACTTACTACTTTGGTAAATAATAAATGGAACAACCCCTGAGCTCCTGTCCTCTGTACTATGTGGTGTCACACTAGCGCTCTCCTGTTTGGACCGTGGAACGCTCTCGATAAAACCCGCAGCGATTGCACTCGACGGCGACGGGAAATAAATTGCTTATTATTGCACTGAATCTTAACGCCACAATATTGGACGTTTAAAACTGCTCTGTAATAACGTTTGGCCCCAGTGTCTGGCCCCTGCGGCCCCGTGACCCCCGTGGCCACCGTGGCCCTGGATGTCCCAGCGCCTCTTAATTTCGAAATGGATGGCATTCAATTAACACGATTCGATTAAAAGGTTTCAGATCGCTGACGTCACAGCATGGAATCGAATCTGTGACCACCGATGAGAGCATATCGTTGAGGTTTGTTTGTGATCGATCAGAGTTGAGGTTTTGTTGAAATGTGATTAACAGTTGTAATTTTCGCAACAAAATGTTAATGATTGTAATTTTTCCTGTGATACAGCCGTTCTATTATAAAATGTTCCGTGAAGGCAGGATCGTGAATGTGTTTGCTGGTCGTTGCTAATTCAAAGAACTTGTAAAACTATTGAACAAAATGTTATGTTATAGTTATGGTAGGTTACTTGTTAGCTATTTAAAATAGAACACTCACCGGAATGGCCCAAGACATTAGAAAAGCATTGACTGCTTGTGTTAGGTCACAGCACGCTGCAGTCTGTTAGTATTCCGACACACAGCACGTGAGCGGGCTGACAACCAGCAACCACGCACCGACAACCAGCGTGTTAGTAACAACCAGACGTATCACCAATAAATACCTACTACTAATTCAGATGACAATTATAGAAACACTCGCGCGTGTGAAGAAGAAGCCACTTATTAGTAAAGCATAAATAACAGACCCGTGTCACGACCTCACGATAACACTTAGCTTCGGAAAAACATTTGTATTTTAGCTCGAGGTAGGTATTTCAACCTTCGAAAACGATATTTCTATTTAAAATATTGGAGAAGCCGCGTCTCCAAGGATTAATCCTGAACTTTAATGAATATTTAGGTACAAAGGGGAGGCACGCTCCACAATGTTAATTATTTATTAAAGTCAAGCTAATGATGCCGCATTTACTAAATTGCGAAGGAAACTATTAATATGATGTTCGTAATTATGTCCTACAAGATAGCAACAAATTCCTATCATTTACTGTAAAGCTACGCAGCCTCGACCAGCAGAAATAACTCAGAGCTCGTTGTACAGCGTCCGATGTTTTTCCGGCGCTAATGAAGACAAACAACTCATGCGGGGTTAGTGCACGCACACACAACTCGCGCCCGCGATGGACGCGCGGCTGACGTCACGCACCTGCGTCCGAGAACATCCGCTGGTAGATCTCGTCGCAATCTGCCGGGACAACAATAACGTTTAATAAGTTCCGTAATTAAAGTAAATACTCGCTCTATCGGTAATTGATTCCCGTTGAGTCAACTCCCACGCGAACAGTTTGTTGATTACTGTTTTCAATCTGTACTTTGTGTTGAGTTATCTGTATTGATTTAGGGATCAAAGGAAAACGTACCTATGCGTAATGATAAGTCCTGCCTGCCGCGGATCTGTTTGTTACTGAGACGTCAATTATAACGTGTTGTTATTGTAGCGCTGATTGATTCGAGACAAGTTCTCGATTTCATTAAACATTACAAGATTCGGCAGTTTACTTGCAAGTTTAAAGATAAATAAATACTCCTGTTACATTCGAGTGAGCTATAATTAACATTTAAGCAATGTTGAACGGTTCCATTTAAGGAATAAACGTTGTGAATAATATCAATAGTAGATCTGTGAGTCCATTACTACCGGCGTGCAGCAGTACGCCAGTAGGTGCAGTTGGCCAGTGTCCAGCGCCAGTGGCTAGTGGAGCGCGAGTGGCCGGGCCAGTGGCTGCGACTGCCGACTGGACTAAGTAACCGAGAGCTGACGCGCTCATTTGAAACGGATCACACCGTGTACGCCTTTTTGTTTGTTTGTTAATATGTTCATATCTTTACAGGTTCAGGGCAATGCGCTGGTATGTGAGCACGTTACGTTCGTAATTATGAGGTTTAAGTACGAGTGGCCATATGGATTAATTTATATATTTACGTGGATGAGCACACCGCAATGGCAATTCGAGCACGTGTCGGTTTGAATGTTATTGTGATTAAATATGATGTTTACTAGTAAGTTATATTTAAACTTTAAATTTTGTTTATTTTCTAAATCAGTCCATGGTCGAAAGGACCTTGAAAGTAAATACAATTTCCAAGTATCTGAACACTCTAAATATCAAACAAGTCTACTAGCATTCACAGTAATATTATAGGTTTAAGCTACATCTAATTGAAATTATTGTTATTTGATTCTTCTCATATTATTGAACCACCATAAGCACCAGGAGGAAATGCCCGGGTATTTCTACTGCGAAGATCGCCCTGAGGACACGGTTGAGCATACGGTGGCGGTCTGCCCGGCTTGAGCGGAGAGCAACGCCGTTTCCTTGTGGAGGCGATTGGCGGCGGCGATCTCTCGTGTTCGGCCCTGGTCCAGGCCATGGTACGGAGCGAGAGTGCATGGGTAGCCGTCACCTCCTTCTGCGAAGCAGTGATGCTCGCGAAGAGGGAGGCGGCGCACGTGAGGGAGAGGCAGTATATGCGCCCTCACGGCCCTAGTCACTGTAGGAGACACCCTGGGCGTCGGGAATCCCAGGCTGATTCCCGGCCACTGTATGCGCGGGCTTGCGGATGACGAGAAATGGGTAGCCACCTGTCCGGTAAGGACCAAGTCCGGGTCAACAGCACGTTGTGTTCCACGCGCGCCTCAAAGAGATGTCAGCACCAACTGAAGGGGTCCACAAGGGCCGATGCCTGCCATGGGTGCAGGTTGTTCGAATGACAGACCGTGGCCCCTGGCACACAGGCACTGAGGGAACATGGGTGGGTTTTAGTCAGTAAAAGTCTGACATGCCCTCCTGATCCACCAAGTGCGGGAGAAGATATTTGATGATTTCCCACACACAAAAAAAAACCATAAGCACCAGGGAAGCTCTCTTGGGAACCATACAAATTAGATTTAAAAGGTGAGGAGGAAACTGCGAGTACCTACAAGTCATGTCATCGAGTGAATGTGACGCGGGACACATTGCGATATACATATACGATGATTTGTTCTGAGAGATGTTGTAAATTCTATCCTTCCGTTCGGAAAATGAAAGACAAATATTGGATTCATGGAAATTTAATGCCGTACTGATTTCTTAAACTCTTGGAAAGCTCAAAAAGGGAAAATGATGGAATATTGAATTTCCAGGGAGTGAATACATTATGAGTTTGTATTTAGCCAGTAATTAATGTTTAGCTGAGTTTGTAGCGTAGTCGCGGACGGCCATACAGCATCCCGCTTTTATCTCCGGATTTACAACAAATTGGTGTTTTGGGCGCGCGAGCTACCCGATTAATTCAAAGCACGCCCATTCGCTCCAATAAATATGTTAAAATGTTCCGTGACAATGGCTCGGTGCCGATTTCGCATCGCATTTTCGAGTCGCCGGCGTTTGTTCAAATTGTTCGCGCCTCCTACCCGCGCCCCGCGCCGCGCGTTCCCGCCGCGCCCCCTCGCCGCCGATGGCGCGTGACAGCCCGCGGTGAACGCAACGCAAACAGTGTCCGCGTGACTAATCCGATAGATCCGACGTTACACAAGAAGACGATAAAGCATTCACGATGGAGCTCGAGATGCGCCGGGATGCTGTGACCTACCAGAGGTATCATAATTTTATGTAAATCTCAGAAGTGGAGAGCGCGCTGCTGAAGTGTGGGCGGAATATATTCCTGCGCTGGTTTATAGCTAGATCCTTACCTTTATAAAGTAAACAGCATTTAATAAAAACATTTGGTTAGTTTCATTCTTTACTAAAGTAAATCAGCCCACTCACCGACTACATGCAGCGTCACGAAGAAGGAGCGCACGGGCTGAGTAGAGACCTGACACTCGTAGACGCCGGCGTCGCGCTGCTGTGCCCACTTGATGTGCAGCGTCCAGTCGTCCGTCTGCGGCGAGTGCGTGGCCTGGAAGCGCTGGTCCGACGTGTACGTGTAGCCGCCCACCGTCAGGATGTGCAGGTCGCGGTGCCGGATCCATGAGACCTGTGGACCAACAGAGGGAGACATGTAGATACTTGTATGTTGACAGCGTGAGGCACGTCACCAATCCTTCAGACCAAGTTTTTAGATATATATTCCTCAAAAAGAATAAAAGTCCTGACTGAATGACTCATCAACGCCCAGCCCAAACCGTTGGAGCTAGAAAGCAGAAATTTTTCACAAAGGTTCCCTTTTCAATGTAAACAAGGATTAAGGAAGGATTCTTCGAAATTCTACCCCTAATTGAGTTAAATAGGGGATAGAACTTTGTTTAGGAAATCGTAATTTTTGTAGTTTAAACTATGAAAATTGGTGTTTCATGTTGGTGGTCATTCTGATAAAAAATTAAAAACCACGTGTTTCAGTGTTTTTGGAAAATCATTCCCTGAGGGCGTAAAATAAGGGATGAAAAATTTGTATAGGAAACCTTATATAAAACGTGGTAGAGGCCATTATATTTATTGGAGTGCTCGAGGTGAATCGGTGTATATACCGCGGATACCACTAATACCGTCGGAGTACCCATTCGAGATTAAAAGGCTGCAGTTCCCCCATATGGTATGTTGATCTTAGAGGGGACTGCTTCTCGCACGGCCAGTTCTACGTGGCCTGCTCGAGAGTGAGCTCATCTAGCTGCCTGGTTGTGTTAGCACCTGAGGGCAGAACCTCTAATGTAGCATATAAAGAGGTACTTGAAGTATATTTTTTTTTAATAAATGGTCCCAACCCCCTGTGAATAACAATGCGTGTAAAAGCGTAATTTGAATTATTGAGGTAGGTACCGTTTTTTAAATAGGATTTAGATTTCCGTTTTACAGTTGCCTTCAAATTTGGCATTCAAGTTGATAATTTTCCGTTCCGTTATGTATTCCGTTACTATTGTTAGATTTTAGGATTTGTTATCCTCCAGTTATATATCAATCCGCGCGCCGCACCTCGGATACTATAATAAGCAGTGTGAGAAGACATCGTTTACCTGGATTAACACATAGGGTACTTTTAATCCCGGCAGTACGTTCCCGTGGGATATTTTCCGACATCCACGTAGTTCCTAATATACGAACATATGAAGAATAGTAGGTACTCGTAAATAACCTAGTAATTAGTAAGTACTTAGATACACCCTTATTCTTTTCTTACAGAGCTGTGGGCAACAATAAATAAAAGTGAGTGTACCATTACCGACACATCGTTTCTTAATGTCAAGTCAATAGCAATTACACGTTATTTGTATATAGTAGCAAGTTGTACAGTTTACAAGGCCCAGGTATGCGCTATACTTTTTGTAAATAATTTTATCACCACTGCTCTTAAAAGTGGCCTCAGACTCAACCAAAAAATTCGAAGAAACCTACCCCCCCCGCACGGGGCCCGCGGTGTGGATTACAGCGCACCTCTCGAGGTGAGGAGGCCGGTGTCCCAGCAGTGGGAACATTATAAGATGATTATGGAAGCTGTCAAGTTATATAGCACCCAATGTAGGTATGTGTGTGCGTAACCGATTTCAATAATTTACGATTAAAGCCTTGGTTTGGCGCTTGGTTCAGTGGTCGTATTATAAAACGAAATGATATTGTACAAAAATACTACAATAAATAAATAGCAGTTCAGTGAAAGGAGCAACTTATTGCTCACTTATCTTGAAACTTTACGCAATACAAAGCCGGAGATCATTCAAGAAATTCAATTTAAAGCGCCACGTCGTGATTGTTGTGATTTCCTTCAGAACAGTCGGCACGCTTCTGTAGCTATAGTTATATTTTATAAACATTCATCAAAGCTAACAAAAGTCTTTCGGCAATGTGGCGGCATTTATCACGCTCAAACGTCGAGAAACCGAGCCCGATCACTCAGCAAAGGCGTTATTGAATGTGAGCTCAAAGGGGCCACGTGAAGCGCCGGGGCCCGCGGGGTCCAAGGGCCACGGGGCCCGTTTGAAGTATTTTTTGGCATTAATATTCGTCGGCGGTTGTTTTAGGCGCGGCGGCTATTGGCATGCAAATCAGCCGTCTCTATGAAAATTGCGAACGGTTCTTTATCACTCATTCCTTTTATTTACTGTTGGCGTGTACAGCTCCCGGTGTCAGCTCTTTAATTATCTCGGCTGCGTTAAAACTCCACGTTTTTTTACTTAATTTACCCGTTGAAATTCCTAGTACATTTAAAACGGGCCCGTCTGATTATGCGAGCCTTTTTTCTTATTTGCGTGTCTGAGTAAACCGGCTTATCTCGACACTAAGAGCTTTTGAAATACTGGGCTCGATGACGTCACGGAGCCTGCCGTGCTTATTAAACGAAGATAACTGGAATAGGTTGCTCGTTGGAAATTAACTAAACTTAAACCTTAATTTGTAAGTCCTTATCTTAGACGCAGTAATCATATTTAGGTTATACAATCGAAAAAGAAATGGGTTGTTATCATCATAAAAGGAAGTTAAGACGCGGAGCCAAATGTTTCGAGACAGTTCTGAAAACAAAAACACAACACCGCCACAAAAAAGACTGATAACATTACTAACTTTGAGTCTTTCTCCTTCGTCATATAATACTAGAAATATAAAGTAATCTAGACTAGTCTATGTTCATCAGAGCCCTCCAAGTAATTCTACAAATGATGTGGCATTCCTTCCACTCAAGTTTTTGTTCTCATGACGTTGTTACAAAGGCGTCATTCTTTTTATACGTTAGTTTACTTTTCAAATGGAAAGCTGAATAGTGCCGTGACGTCATCAAGGCACAGGAATGAGCCCCTTTTTGTACGTCTACAGCTAGATTAGAAATTGGCGAGACACATGAATTTTGGGTGACATTGCTTACCCTGTTTGTCAACAAGGCAGAATCAGGAAAAATGTAAATGTATAATGAATAATCGTTTATTGGCAACAAAAAACATAAACATACAAAGATAAACAATGTTAAACGATGATAGCTGCAAAATTTAAAACTGGCGCAGCTACCAACGCCTGACTCCTAGTGAAAGGGTAGGTTGTTCCAAGACTACAAATCAAAGGAATTTAAACAAGAATAAAAGGAAAAAAAACATACATTTTGAGATAAGTACCGTGTGTATGTGTGACGTGTGTGTGTTTTCCAAGGTGTTAAATTCCCACAAGTTTTTATGTGGTTGAAAAATCTCGAGTTTTTTCTTAAATTCATTTCAGGTAACAGAATATACAACGTGTAACGGAAAGGGTATATACATACCAAGGCCACGGCTTCTTTGGATGATATCAAACGATATTGGAAGGATTTTTTAATCCTATTTCTACATGTTCGGAAGTTATGAGAATTTTTAATAGATTGATATCAGAACAAATTGAAACAAACACATCACATGCAAGAGCTATATCGTGATATTGGCAAGTAACGTGAAAACGTGGAAAGTTATTGACCTACGTAGTGCAGTGACACGTTTGTCATGATTTGAATAAGAAACATATGAAACCGAAAATTTGGTATCAAATCTTAAAGTATTTTATTTTGAGCTGAAACTATGTATAGTGATTCTGTACCAGCTGTTATCTTTATTGCTTAAGGATAGCAATAAGGTTAGCAATAAGGTTTCTGTTACGCCATGTTTGCAAATATTTTTATTGATTCTCTTTATATTTTTGAGCTCATGTAGGTAAAATGGCGGCGTGCTGTTATGGTTGTACGAGGCTTTATCTCACAAACTCGGTCAAAACGGCGTCTACTGCTAGATCTACTTGGTTCATAAAACAGCTGGGCATGCTTACGGAGCATTGCTTGAGAAATGAAGAACTGTCTGACCGTTAGTACATGGCAAAGAGAGTAAAGTGATGTCGCAGGAATCCAGATTGGTTTTCTTGAAAGAACCTTCAAAACTGCTCTCTGAGCTCTTTCAATCCGCAACATTGTTGTTTTGTGCGTACCACCCCAGACCGTCAAGCAATAACCTAACGCTGACTGAGCAAGTGCATAATATATGCCAATTAACGTCTTAAAATCCGCTGAGTCTCTAAGTTTCTTAAAAATGTGCAAGAACTTTTTCAGGCGTGCCACGACAGAGCCAATTTTTAAGGTAACAGTCAACTACAACCACGAGATATTTAATAGTCTGGGAGCCTTCTAGTTGAGGACAGCCACAGCACAATTTGAGCCAGAACTAGGGTTTATACAATAGTGAGCGTGCAATAGGAAGTAGGGTAAGTAAGAAGTGATTTATTTACGGAAAACAAATGAATTTAGTTTTATTGATATTCAGAGTAATTGAAAATTTGTGGCTAGCCATTTCATCACAGGGACTAGTTCAGCGTTTTAACGAGTCTCACACCAATCACCACCATGAATTATTAGAGCCGTATCGTCCGCGAAAGTTACTATTTTGCAGTTAAGGAGAGATAAGCAACACAGCTCATTTACATATTATAGGAAGAGGCTCGGCTCAAGCACGCTACCCTGTGGTATCCTAAAGGTAACCATCTCCTTTCTGCTTATGTGATTATCAATTTTTACGTACTGTCCACGACCAGTTAGATAACTTTTGAAGATGTCTTGGGCAGTGCTGCGGATACCAACATTTTCCAGCTTCGAGAGTAATATGGGGATAGAGACAGTGATGAAATCTTTGGATAGATCTAAAAAGATAGCTAGTGTTTTTCTTTTGTTATCAGTATTATTAATAATAGCAGGTATCTGTTAGTTCCAAAACAGCTCCATCGGTGGTTTTACAACTGATGAAGCCAAATTGGTTAGTAGCTAAAATGTAAAATTTTGTAATAAATTCTGTTAGTCTAATGTTAATAACTTTTTCTAAGATTTTTGAGAGAGTCGTAAGTACCAAAATGGGTCTATAATTTGTGATACTGCCTCTGTCACCAGATTTATAAATTGGGTAGACAATCTCGGTTTTGAAGATGTCAGGAAAGGTGCCTGATGAAAGGCACAAATTAAAAACGTGGACCAGCACCGGTATGCCAGTAGGTCTAGTTGCTTTCACAACAGAAGTGGGAATACCGTCAATCCCAACGGCGCATTTGTCCTTTAGACCAAGAATAATAATATTGAGCTCAGAACTATCAACGCTGTGAAGAGCCATTGAATGCAGAGGTGCAGGTTTAGAGCGTTATCAAGTTTACTGAATGTTGAATTGTTTTGGGGTTGAGAAGGCTGATTTTGGATGCCAATAATCTGCCTACGTACTAAGTAGTCATTTACCGTGTCACCTGATTGAGAGGGATTGTTACAGCACTCTTTAGTAGGAGATCTGAAGACGATTTTCTGTTTTGGTTTAAGTTAGCTATCTGTTTACTAAGAGTTCATGTAGCTTTCGGGTTGTTTCCAGCCTTCGGAAACTCTGCGCATTAGTACTCGGTTTTGACTTCTTTTAGTAAGTTACGTGGGACACTCAGAGAGTTTTGCGAACATAAAAATAAATATTCTATAGGTAAATATTTTTTATTGAATCTTTTCAAAATCCTCTCCGCAAGCCAATATATAAAGTTTCATGCGTCTGAACCAGTTCTCGAAATACTTTTTCCAGTCCGCCACAGACACCACGTTTACAGCCTGCTCGAACGCTAACAGCACATCTTCCGGCAACGAAAATTGTGTCCCATTGAGCTGATTTTTTTAGGAATTGACTTTTCAATACTCAATAGTAAACAAAAAGAAGTCACATGGTGCTAGGTCAGGGCTGTAAGGAGGGTGACCCAGGAGTTTGATTGGCGTGCTGTCCAGGAAGTCCCTCGTTTTAAGCGCGGTGTGTGAAGGCCCGTTGGCGTGGTGGAGAAGTAGCTCGTAGAGCCTTGTGTTTGGTCGCTTGTTGTTCAAAACAGACAAAACTTCTTCCAAGCATTTGGTAGCATAACATTCTCGCCTAGTGTCGTGGATTAAATTTTTCACTGCTAGCACGTTTTCTTCGGTAACAGCCGTCAAATTGCGAACACTTCTTTCTTCATCCCTCAAAGTTAGCCGACCATGCTTGAGTTCATTATACCAACGATACACGGTTGCTTTAGAAGGGCCTTCATCCATGAATGCCATTTGAAGTCTATCGTACGATTCGTCCAGTTTCAGGCGATACTTGAAATCGTTAAAAATCATAGCGCGAAAATGTTCCCGGCGCAGATCCATTTTTTAATGAGACACGATCATTTAAATTAGCTCGCAAACAATGTGGAGGGAAATTTTGAAATTGGAACGTACCTATTTTTACTTACTTAGAATCATATTTTCAAACTAGATTACTGGCCAGTCTCTCATACATAAATAAAATTGTGAGACGTCCCCGGACGCCTGGCAGATGTGAAACATAGAATTTTTTTTGTACAAGTAATATGCATCAAAGAACAGATTACGACAGGAACTAATATAGCATAATGTAAGAATAAAATATTACGCATTTTTTCCAGAAAATTAAAACATTTATTTTTATTAGACCATATAACCCAATAGACGCCTAATGCTTGATCTAACGCACCAAAATAATTCTGTCAACTAGCTGAGGTATGAGGAAGCGGGGTACTGCATTCTGATTGGCCCTACCAAGGTCATTACGTCTCACTAGAGATGGGACAAGTTTAAATAAAATACGAAAGTGTCGATATTTTTGTTAAACTTGTACATCATAAAATGTTTATTAATACCTATATTTAATTGGCTTTCTAACTTCCTATTTCTTAATATTATAATAAAACAATCTTCAGTAAAATGCCGTGAACATATGACACTATGTGTTGATGGAAACCAGTTCTTTCGCTTGGTTGCAATAATCTTGTGGGTACCTAAAATCAATCAACGTTTCACAAACAAAATCAAAATCAAAATATATTATTTCACATAAACCTGCAAGGGCACTTATGAAACGTCAGAAGCTAGGTGCACAGCTCTAATTTGTCGCTTCCTATGGAAAAGAGCCGGGAAGAAACTCCACGGTTACTCTTTTAAATAATTGGCTTTTACAATGTTTTCAAATTACAGTAATAATAGGTATGGGAAGACAGTGCATGGCTGTAAATAAGTACCAGGTACATAGAGGAATGAAAGTAAAGAATAGAAAATCGTCTATAAATCTACAGTCTGTAAGGCCTACAACGTTCTCTCAATCACAATATGTAAAAGAATCTACGTAAGTAAAATCAACCTATTTAAACCAAGTGTCATGATTTCCATGAGAATCACTAATAAATAGTCGATATTACAAGTGATATTTAATGTCAAATAATGACGAGCGTATGTCAGGAATTGTAAAAAATAAAAAATACAAAATTTACATTGTAATTTGGGAGCAGTTAATAGACTCTCATATAGTTATGCTGTTAATGAGGTACCAGGGAAGCCACATGTGCAGAAAGAATTAATGCCAAACTTCCCTATCTGTAACGTAGTCTTTTATCACTATCGATACAGTAACTTCAGCTTACTTTGATTTTCGTGAGCATGTTACAGAAAATCATGACGGAAGAGTGATCCGTTATTAGTGAATCAAGTACTAGAGTTGTTGCAGGGGATTGACTACTGATAATCACATGATCAAGACAGCCTTTTAGTCTAGTGGGAAGACTGTGAGCAGAAAGCATTGCAAGAGACGCTGTGAGGTTTAAGTATTCGTCGGCATTAGGGTCAGAACTCTCAGGTACAATATTTAGATTAAGATCTCTAACGATTGCAGTGGTTTTTTACTAAGCAAGAGTCCCAAGTATGCTGTCAAGACTACAGGAACTGTGTCAGATCTCTGCATGACGAAGAGCGTTAGAGAGCGACAACAGCCACTTTATCTGAGAATTTAAGTATTAGGCAATTTGCATCACTGAAATTTGTTATTTCAATGGTAAGATTGTAGCAGTCTCTAATGTAGACGACTACGCCATCATTTTGATTTTTATAAGAAGAAATATGGGACTTACCGTATAAGTCGGGGATTATTTGACATTTACTCAACCTGCACTCCGTAAGAATAACAACGTCAGGTAAGTACGACGGTCTACTCATAAATAACACAAGATTGTCAAAATTACAGCTAAGCCTACGTATGTTGGTGTGTAATATTTTAAAGTCATGTATGGATTTATTTAGATAGTTTGCATTATTTCCAGGTGAGTATGTGTATGAGCATAACAATTTGAGACGGAGACATTTTGTACCTCATTGTTTATCATAGAAAAATCACCCATTTTTTATTTTTGGAGCGACCGGGGAACAAAAAAGATGAATTGGGTAGATAAACGTTGAAAGGTAAAAAGTTGTGGTCAGAAAACAGGAATAAAGGAGTTTTAGACAGTTAAATTAATGTAATTCATAGGATAAGGATTAAAATAAAATAAAAACTGTTCAGCTCCATACAAAAAAAAAGGAAGAAGAAGAAGCTAATATTTTATTAAATAACTAGCTGACCCAGCAAACGTTGTTTAGGGGTGGACTACCCCTAACATTTAGGGGGATGCAAAATAGATGTTGGCCGATTCTCATAGATACCGGATAAGCACAAAAAATTTCATCAAAATCGGTCAAGCCGTTTCGGAGGAGTATGGCAACGAAAACTGTGACACGAGAATTTTATATATTAGATAGCTTTATCAAAAAGGTTTCATCACATAAAATATTGCTAATCAGTAAAGGAATACGCTGGTATGTTTATTTTTTCCAAATTAGGTACTTGAGTTTTGAGCGACGCTAAGTCTATGGAGCTTCATTTTCAGCCCACCCACGCGTAGATGAGTCGTACGGTGAGTGTTGACTAGGCGCAGGAGACAGCGTAACCGCATCGCGAGTTTCGTTGTTTTATGCACTTCTAATTTTTAGGATGATTTATTTCGACATAAATAGATATTTTTTTTGTAATTCAAATTAAATAGGATCAACTTAAAACACGTCTGAACGCGTCACATATCTGGAGGGAAGGGAACAATGTTCAGTTCTAGTATGTAATAGAAACATTCAATTGTGCAGCAAAGCTAAAGAAGTTAGTATCTACCAACATGATTAGATTCAGTTTTTCAGTGCCATATAACGCCGACCCGAACAAGTGTGTAGCACGCCTAACATGGACAGCACATAGTCTATACCTACTTATAGTTTTTATTTTTTTAGGTCTTATTAGGGGTTCTGGAACTATCAGTCGGATTTGAAACAATGCATGTGATAGCCCAATTCTTTCAATACAAGGTAGTTTATATTATATTTAACATCACGGTATGACCCTATGGAGCCGATTTAAAAAAATAATAATAACGCTATGAGAAAAGTAAGTAATATTGCGGGTAGGCGATGCG